>CM038709.1:24568914-25131414 GCA_021613375.1 Megaleporinus macrocephalus | reverse complement strand
GAGTTGTAAGAACCAAGAAAACAAGAAAGACAGGAAAAAGAAACAGTGATAAAAGAGATGATCGCGAGGGGTAGATGATGTACATCATACTTTTTAATAATGTAGGACATGCATACAGTAATAAAGATACACAGCAAACACAGCGCTGCGCTGAAGCAGGCTAGATTTAAAAGAAAAGAAGGACAGTGGGGGAAAAATGATCACACATCAGGATTCTGTCTGTGCATGCACTCGGTTAAGGCCTATCTGCTGTGCCATTAGCAGATAATAGGGCCTGCTCATGCTTCCATCTCTTTTTAATACCAGATACAGCTTCCTAATGAAGGAGTTCCGTATCAAAGGATAAAGAAAGCGCGGCAGGCTTCTTTATCTGTCATATTACGGCAAAAAAAGAAGGGAGCTATAATATGCAGCAGGGTTAGTAGTAGCGGTAGACGACATGAGGTAAAAATGTATATTATGACACATAAAAAAAATGTTCCTAATACATGATACGTTTTCAATATTTATTCTAAAAAAACACTGAACAAGCAAAAAAATACTACAAACGATGCTGCACTAAAACCTAATTCTGTTCTCTGTAATGAAACAGGCAGTGGTTCAGTGTCCTTTAGGTACAGAAGAGAACTTCAGATAATTCTATTGTGATGTAGTTTATTATTTAGCAGGATATGCCCTAGTTAGCAGGATATGAATATATGCGTGAGCAGTTCTGGGTGATTTACTGATATACCATGATATAGACACAACATGGTATTGTCTTGCAGTTTTAGTGATATTTAAGATTAAATAGATAATAAATAATAAGTCCATGATATGATCCAGGATCTTTCACCAAGCAGTTTGTTTCAAATATAAAACTTAGACCCACTTTACTCATTGCATCCAGAATCTGACAAGTAGCATTAATGGATGCTTCAGATTATTTATAGGAACAGTTTAAAATTCATAAATATGAAATAAAGTGCAGAGATTCTTTCCATCAGTCTCTTTAGTAAGGAGTATCAAACCTGCTTCTGGCTTAGAACCAGTTTCAAAAATACCAAGAACTGCACATTAGAAACATTACATTTAAATTCTGTATATATGGGTTCCCACAAATTGCACATGTCAATGCAGTCTCCAATCCCAAGAGCCTAGCAAGTACTAGCAAGCTCCAACGACAGCGCTAGCATCTTGTTAGCACATCCAGTAAAGTCAGCCTGTGATATGCCTTTCTCATTAGCAATGAGGGGATCATTAAACCAGGAAAAACAAGGAGTGTCACAGAGCGGTGACGGCATTTATTCATTTGGACAGGAATTGTATTTGAATTGTCCTCAACTGGACCAGTCTATTCCGATTGAGCTACTCGATTTTGAATGGATTATCAGGCTTGGCTTATGTCTGTAAGGAAAAATGACAAAGTACTGACAACAAAAGCACAAACAGGAGCAGTGTAGCTAAAGAAATTATATATCTATCCATCCATTATCTGCCGCTTTATCCCGCTAGTCGGGATCACGAGTGGGGGATGTTCGGGGTACACCATGGACAGTTCGCCAGTCCATCGCATGGCCAACATTCACTCACACACTCACACCTTTGGACAATTTAGAGTGACCGATCAACCTGACTGCATGTCTTTGGACGTGTGGGAGGAAACCCATTAAAGCACGGGCAGAACATGCAAACTCCACCCAACTCCACCGGACCGGGATCGAACCCGGATCATCTTGCTGTGAGGCAACAGTGCTAATCACTACACCACCGTGCCGCCCAGAAATGATATATTTGGATGAACAATTTGAATAGAGGCTGTCGATTTGGATAATGCTGCAGGCATAGATGTGGCCATAAAAAAGCTACAATTCCTTCACCACACAACTGTAAGACAAAAACATAAGATTTTCTTTATATCTAAACCTTTGGATTCATTTTTCACTACACTGGAATCAAAATCTGGACTTGATAAGAACTGAAATTGAAAACAATAGCCAGTTCTCCCTTTAGTGTAACTTTAATAGCGGAAAACCAGAACAGAACAGAACAGTCCATTCAAAAAGAAGCCATTTCAGATTCATAAGAGACTCCTTTAACTTCGTTAATGTCATCTCATCCAGAGATAAATTATACATCTGGAGAATCTCAGAATACAGATTTTTATCAGTTCAGTCTGCACTGTATGCGATCATCACTGAACAAAATGTGCAGTGTTGGGAACATTCGAGTTTGGTCAGAAGACACGCTGACAGCACACACAGCACCAGTTTCTGCAATCTGTCGGCTCTCGTGGGTACCGCTGTTATAACTACTAACACTTTGTTCTTGCGCGCTCGTATGGAAAGCATTAGCAATGAAACTGGCCCACACTCGATGCTAAATATTAAACAGATGGTACTTCTTCAAAATAAATATTGTTCATTAAAAATTTGCAGCGTACATGCCATGTGGTCTTTCCCCAAACAAAAAGCTTTCCCTCAAAGCCGCAGGATAGCAGCATTTCTACCGTGTGAACAGTGCACAAAATTAATCAATTAGAAAATAACTTGATTTAAACACCACATGCTTCACTTCCAAGATTAATATGAAAGCACGCATTTAAAACGTTGATTATTAGGCTTTAATGACTGAATAGCTATTACAAAAGATTAACGTACATAAATATTTAAATATAACAGATTGTTTTGAAGCCCCTGATTACTGCTCCTTTACAGTGTGTGTATATATACATATACACACACATATACATACATACACATACATACACACACACACACACACAGCAACCATAACATTAACACCACTTTCTTGTATCTACTCACACTGTTTATTTCTATATCCCAAGTCCCAAGCATAGACAAACTCAATGTACCTAACATAATACCACACAACTATAATATTTCATGTCTGTATTCAACATATCCATTAAACAATCACAGTACTGGTGGAAAAAGTAAGTGAACCCTTATGCTAATGACTACAACAAAAAGTCAGGAGTTAGCAAACCTGGAGTGCAATCAATGACACTGGAGCGAGACGTGGAGCTACTTTGACTTATACAAGACACTCAAACATTCTAAGTTTGCTATTCACAAAAGCATCAGCTCATGTGAACCATGCCTCACAAAAAAGAGATCTCCAAAGACCTAGAATTAAGAACTTTTGATTTGCATAAAACTGAAAAGGGTTACAAAGTAATCTGCAAGACTTTAGGTATTAACCGTCCACAGTTAGACAAATTGTCCACAAATGGAGACGATTTAGTATAGTGGCTACTCTTCCTGGAAGTGGGCGCCCCAAAGGCACAATGCAGAAACTCAGAGAGGTAAAAAAAAAACAAAAAAAAAACCTAGAGTAACGGTTGAAGGCTTGAAGGAATCATTGGAACTGGTTAACATCTCTGTTCATGAGTCTAGCATAAGCAAACAATTAAACAGGCATGGAGTCCAGGGCAGGACACCACGAAGGAAACTGCTGCTTTACAAAAAAAACATCACTGCACTATGTATGGTGTAAAAAGGGCACTGCATACCAACATGAAAACATCATCTCAACGGTGACGTACAGTGGTGAGAACATCATGATTTGGAGCTGCTTTGCTGCTTCAGGGCCTGGACCATCATCAAGAGGCGCATGAATTCTCAAGTTTATCAAGGTATCCTACAGAATAATGTCAGGGTGGCTGTCCACAAGCTGAAGCTCAGTAGAAGTTGGGTAATACAGAAAGACAATGACTCTAAACATCAAAGTAAATCTACTACAGAATGGCTTTTATAGTGGCCCAGTCCAAGAGTCCAGACCTGAATCCAACAGAGATGCTGTGGAATGACCTCAAAAGAGCTGTTCACACCAGATATCCTAAGAATATGGCTGAGCTGAAGCAGGTCTATAAGGAAGAATGGTCTAAAATTCCTCCTGAACATTGTGCAGGTCTGATCAGCAGCTGCTGTAAACGCTTGTTGGAGGTTATTGCTGCCAGAGGAGGTTCAACCAGTTATTAAATCCAAGAGTTCACTTACTTTTACCACCAGCACTGTGAACGTTTGATGGATGTGTCCAATAAAGACATGAAATATTAATAAACAGTATCTTTTTGTGTGGTATTAGGTTAAGAATATTGAGTTTGTCTATAATTGGGAGATGTAGATCAGATCATGTTTTATGACCAATTAATGCAGAAAACTAGGTCATTTCAAAGAGTTCACATTCTTGCCACTGTATATGCTCTTTCTACTAGTTCTACAATTACAGACTTTCTCTGCATACTTTGTTAGGCACCCTATCATCTTGTTTTTCAATGGTCAGGATCCCTCACAGACCCACCACAGAGCAGGTATTATTTGGGTGGGAAGCATTCACAGCACTGCAGGGACACAGATGCAATGGTTAGTATGTGTTACGCTGGTATGAACGGATCAGGCACAGCAGTGCTGCTTGAGCTCTGTCCGTTCACTGTCCACTCTAATAGACACTCCTACCTTGCTGGACCATCTTGAAGATGTGAAGACAAAGATGAAAAGCTCACCTGTCCTTCATTAGTGGTCACAAGACGCTGCACACAGGATGTTGGCTACATATTTCTACATATTTTCAGTCCAGCAGCGAAGTTTAAAAACTCCAGCAGCACTGCTGATCCACTTACACCAGCACAACACGCACTAACACATGAATACTACTACTACCACTCACATAATACCTGGCCTGGTCCAGTGGGCATCCTGAGCATTGAAAACAGGGGCTAACAAAGCATGCAGGGAAAGAGATGGACGGCAGTTCTATGTGGTAATTGGAGCTAATAAAATAGACACTGAGTGCAGAAACAAGGGGGTGGTTTTAATGTTATGGCTGATCGTGTACATATGATAACCTTTTTATGCTTTTTCTTTGCAGAAGCCACTCTGGAGGCAACACAGTGACCCAGACAGAACATCTTTTGCTTCTTTTGCTTATATAAAAGATTTTCAGCAGATAACAGTATAATAACACAATAATAGTGTATGTTATAGGCCAGGTTGAACACTCTTTCTGTGTAGTAGTGTATTGTGGCCTTTGGCAACACCATTACAGTAGTCAAAACAGAGGAAAATACACAGTGCAAGCTTTGCTTCCACTGTGCTTCAACAAAACATATTAGGATGATCAGAGTAATGAGCTCAACCAGCTGCTGAAGGCCTCAGTATTAAAAGGCCTCTAAAAGTGGGGTAGTTATTTTATTATTATTATTTTTATTCTGCCTTGAATGAATAAAATATCTCTTAGCTCTTTATCCCTTATACTCTAGGGATTTTGTATCCAGGCCCACATTTCACCACACTGACATATTAGTTTCATAATAATTACCAAATAATGTATAGCATCCCTTGAATGATACGTCCACAGATTAGTAAGCGTACAATGGAGTTTAATAGGATAAAGCTACAAATATGTATGGTTATGAATTATTCAGCAGGGAAATAAAGAAACATCCATGCATTAACGTCCTCTGGTGGTCTTGTGTGGGGTTCTGTTTAGCCCTGATCCTTAACGAGCAGAAGTCAGTGGCTATTGTTCATCTGCCCACAGGTAGGCAGGGAGGTTCGATGAGTGACAGTAGGGAAGTACAGTGCTGCTCTGTGTGCGCGCGAGGCTCTCAAAGTCCACTTGTTCCTCATCAGGAAGGTGAAAGAGGTCAACTGATTATTACCATATAATTATTAAGGAAGTCTAGCTCTCTTCCCCTTCTGCTCATTTAGCATGTCTACTTCCTTCTCCCTCTTTGCCCTCTCTGTGCTCAGTGTCACACTGCTACTGAACTTCAGGGCTTCTACTGCATGACTGAATCACAACAGCTCAACCGCAGGCACAAAACAGCAGATATGATTTAGGAAAGCTCTCGTGTGACAGCTATAATGAAAAACACGATTTATATAAATGTTTTGTATACATTTCATATCGTCGCTGTCCAATGAAAAACAAGTACCTTCTAAATTGTAACTTTACAGGAGGGACCAAAAACATACTTTACTTTCAATGGAAGTCAATGGAACCAGAATATTTTTCAAGCTATTTTGGAGCATTTCTATTGGTCCATCCATCATGAAATTTTCACACAATATAATTGACCATTGGTGTGTTCAAATGATGTAAAGAACACAAAATTGACAAAAACAGAGATACAGGTTTTTCATTGGACAGCGACGATATTTATTGTGTGCAGTGTATAACAGGTGACAACAGGGTTGGGGGTTGCGGCAAATTTGATTTCACCATGCATCTTGCATATTAAGTGAAGCCAAAGCAAGCAAAATCTAATCAAGAGAGGCTATCCAGACCGTGGGTGAGTGTAAGATTAACTGGACGGGCTGCAGTTTGTGAACACTGCTTTTAAGCTGTTAGGCCAATAGCCTCAGCACAATAAGTCTGGTAATTACGTCTCGTCACATAGCGTATCTTACTGTATGCAAATTTACTTATCACAGTAAAATCTGAAATTATGATTTAAAAATCTCTATGTATGATGCACTGCCATGCTAATTTATTCTTTACATACATAATAATTTAACCATGACCACTAGAGCCAGGCCTTCAGTTCATTAGTATGTCAGCACTAAGCTAACACCAATTCACAAACGCATCAGGAAGCAAATTTTTGTAAAACTAATTCTTGTAAAAGACAATGGTTTTACAGTGGGTGGTTTTACAGTGACTCCTTCGATAAAGAACCCTGGCGTAGAGTGGCCTGTCTTTTCTACATCTAACGACTGATTGAAATGCTTTGAACAGACTATATTCGCTGACATATCTAGGACTTCCAGCAAATCTAGAGCAATGTTTTTTTCTCTCACAATGTTTGTTCCAGCCCTTGGGAATCTAAATTTGACTGGATGATTCCATTGCCAGTTCCTAATTATGTTAGTGGTTAATCGAGCAGATTTTAGCTCCTAACCAATGGGAGAACTAGCTTGGCTATATCTACCCAGACAGTTGTTCAGTTGGTGTTTAAAGAACTCAATCCGCATGGAGAATTGATTAGTAAGTAGTTGTGGACAGCTCTACAAGCAACTGAAAAGTAGAGCCTGGTGCAAAAACACACAGACACAGCACAGCAGACCGAATATATCAAGGTTCAATCATATTTTCAGAATTCTTTAAAAGCTCAAATGACCTTGTGGTTAAAATACTGTACATCACACAGTAACTGTAGACTTGTTGGTGTTGTAGAACTGGCAGGAGCCTAGCTAGCAAACAGGTAAGACTAGCACAACTCTGAAGTCTCCAAACACACACACACACATTTTTGCCCTCTGTCACCCCTCAACACACACACACAGTGTCCTCTGCATTGTCTCTGCAGAGTTTAGCAGTCCTCTGGCAGGAACAGAACAAGCAGCCTGCCCCTGAAGCCCAGAGCAAGGGGACTTGGATGCACCCAGCTAGAAAAGGGGATTACAGAGACAAATCAGATTCCCTCATTCCAACTCCGCTCAAGGGACACTGTCTGCAGCTCCCAGTGGGAGGCTCACAGATGGAGTTTGGGCAACATACAGTCATCACAGAGTGATTGAGCTGTAGCCTTACTGCCTCTCCCTGTCCAACTATGCCAAGTCCTGCAGGTGGCTGAACTGGAAAAAAAAATGTATGGAAAATTCATTCCTTGCATTTTTTGGGCAATGACGGTAAAAACAAAATATATATTTTTAAATTGTCACATAAACTATGAATGAAATAATGAACACAGGGTGTTTGGCCCTGCCTTTCTCTGGTTCTTTCTGTTACTGCCTTGTTCCCTCATGTGCTATCATGTCATGTGGTATAGTTAGTGTTTTGGTTGGTGTTTCCTCCCTTGTGTGTAGCCTGCTGTCTTGCCCTCTCGTTTATGGCAGGTTATTTCTCATCTCTTCTCTGTGTATTTATACCCTAGCAGCTCACTTTGTCTCTGTTTTAATTTTCCTGTCACTTTTGCCATGTCTCTGTATTTATCTTGGTTAACTTTCTCACCTCCTTCTTCTTTGTTTGGTAACTTTTGGGGACTTTTTTTGTTTTGTTGTTTTTTTTTTTACTTTGATCACAACAATCATTTAGACTTGCACTCTGCCTCCAAATCTCCCTACACATTACATTACAGCAATCACTATGAACTGCTTGTCTTGCAAGAAGAACTTAAGTCCTTGTGTATATTGCAGATCAAGAGCATTTCATCAGCTCATCCCAGCACCCAGCATGAGTACAACAACTGATTCAACAAGATATCACAGCTAAAATTGAGTGTTATGTTCATACACAGTACTTAAATAAACTCTTAGTAAAGTCCATTTGCTGGTGCAAATGTAACTGATAAACATTTTTTCACTTGCATAGAACAGTAAAGTAATGGCATCTCTACTATCCATTCTACCTAGGCTCAACATTTAATATAAAAGCATAGCGCGAGTTACACACACAATTTTGTTATTAGCGATAATCTGAAACACTGTTACTGCATTTTGGTTGGGCAAGCGGCAGTTTAACCAGAGATTTTCGTAGATGTTTCACAAGCTCCGCCTGCACTGTTAAACTGTGCTCTCGTGCTTTTTTGAGGTTTGTACAGCCATTTTAGTTTGCTACTGGTAGGAACAACTTCTGGTCTGAGCTCACAGTAATGTTCAAACTTTTTTTTAAATCTAAGAGCTCACTAGAGGGCCAACAACTTGGATCAACAACAAAATGGAAATGAAAAATAAAAAATAAAACAAGATTCCAGAAAAAAATTAAGACACTTTGCTAATATCCAAAAAAACAATTGTTTTTTTTAAGATGGAAATTCCCAGAATTGAATAACCAACGAACCACCATTACTGCTAAAAAAACAAACAAACTCAAAACACTACATATACAGTACTGTCCAAATGTCATAGACCACCACCTCCAATTAGTTCATCTTCAGTTAAAAATACTTTCAATGAAATCTGCAGAGATATTTTATTCAATGTTCTCCAAAGTAGATTAACAGAATTGTGTCGCGTTTAACTTTTGCGACCAACCTCGTATGATCCATGTAATCCCGAACATATTCAATAATTGGGTCTGGACTCCTAGCTCCTTTCTTTGATGTACAGTTTTTTTCTTTTATGTACATTCGAGTTTCTCAGTGACCTTTGCCTCACAACTACACATCCTTTCAGACTTATAGTGTTGGGTTATCTTCTTACAGAAACATTGACCTGAATCAAGAGCAGGGCTTGATTTTCTCCTGGCTCTCAAAGATGAAAGCTTTAAAGTTTTACAGTTGGTCTGATTGGTGGTCTACTAGATCTTGTTCAGTTGTTAGAAGTCCCATTTCTCTTCATCTCAATCTTTTTTTGAACTAGAGTTGTAGAGATTCCTTCTTTCTGGTGACGTTACGCGTGCTTATGCAAGATTATAACTAATATCTGAAATACTCCATGAAAAACAAGAGTAGTAACTTACTAAATGACAGGTGGTCTCTGACTGCACCGTATGCACTTAAACATGTAGTATATTTTTCATTAAGACAAATATAGCGATAATACTGTAAACCACGAAGAAAACATGGTAAGCAATATCACATTTATAATGTCATTATTTTTTATATCAGCACATGCAAAATTGCATCAGCAGTGGGAAAAAAATATACCCAGCCTTAAAAAACTGCCACCTCCACTAACCAGTGGAAATGTTGTGAGAGATGTAAAAAACTGTGCATAAATAACAAAAAGCAGCCGAGAATTGCATCAGATGGTCAGGGGGTGGCTGGCGAGGGATGAGATTACCTACAGTTCAACTGAAATTGATGAGGCCACTGCACAAGAGTGGGCAACGCTTTACTGTGCATGTCACAGCGTGGGAAATGCAAGCATGTCCTAAATCAAATCCATCCAGCTAAACAGTTTACAACTCAGCATTTGCTAGTAACGCTCTGCACTTCAGTAGGAAATAAAAGTCTGAGGGGATTTCAGCCCATTTTAAATCGTAAGTAAAATAATCTATGATCCTAAAAAGGCTCGCCTGATTATGTAACCAATAGGCTTTAATATTCAATCCTTGTGGAATCATTTATAACTCATTTATTACAAGGGATCTTTTCCAATAGCATGTGACAACGAAAAAATTAGCAACGAGATAAATGGCTGCAATAAAACGGGCGAACCATTTCAGTCAACTCATAAATTGTACCCTCCAACTCCGAACACTGTGACCTAGCTTTGTTCTACATAGATGCCTGGGACAGAGGGACAGTGTTTTCATCATTTCCCTCCGCCTAGTGAGTGATGTCTCTATACAGAGCAGGACCTGTCTGCTGTTCGGCTCGCTCAGACTCCTGCCTGTGCACGCTGCTGCTGCTGCTACCCAGAACAAATCAAATCCATTAGACCTTCCCACACTGCTGCATGGCCATTTGAAGGTGCCCTTGAGAACAAGCCGCCTTCACTCTTCTCCAATCATCTGCTGTGTGATCCACCCCTCTTTTGGACTAGTGACCAATAACGGGGCGGAAGCACACTGCTGCTCCAAGGCACTATCCTGCCGTGCCGTTGATGAGGAGGCGCACTGTCGCCTCCTGTTCTCATCAATCTGCTGGACCTCAGAGCTCTGAGATTCGGATCACTCACACAGTGAGTGAGCTGATAGAACACTGCCTTACCGTGAGGAGACATGCAATACACTGGAATGTAATAGACAGCGCTGGAGACTTGTTACATGGTTGCAGCACTGTGCTGTGAAATATGTAGATGCTGAGACTCGTATGTTGATACTATATTTTTTTTACTAGTTTTGTGCTCCATGTAAATCAATCTCAGTTTCCTCCAAGGCAGAAGTGTTCGATCTTATCTGCTGAAGAGTCAGTGTGGCCGCAGGTTTTTAATTCACATGACTTCATCTTTATGTGTTTTCATTCAAACATTTTAAATGCTGCAGAACATCTTGACCACTGATAATGACTGAATGAGGTAGCTTTAGACACATTACAGCATATACAGATGTTTTTTGCTACTGTCACTACACATCTACTATTTGGACCAGCTCAATCTAAAGTTAAGGAATGCATTACACAGCCAAGCAGGCCTATTGGCTGTCCATTGTTAAATAGAATAGCATAGAAGAAGATCTACCTTCCTGTGGACTTTAGCTCAAACCACAATCTGAAAAATCTATGTCAGCCATCTTCAAATGTTCCTGGTTGGCTGGATCAAATGCATTAGAATTTAGAATTCAGAACTAGCCACATGTGTTTGCACACAGCGGAATTTGACCTCCGCATTTAACCCATCAGTGCAGTGAAACACACACATATACAGACACTAGTGAACATAAACACTAGGGGACAGTGAGCACATGTGACCAGAGCAGCGGGCAGCCCTATCCACGGCGCCCGGAGAGCAGTAGGGGTTAGGTGCCTTGCTCAAGTGGTGGCACTTCAGTCATGATCTGCCGGTCCTAGGGATTGAACCAGCGACCTTCCAGTCACAAGACCACATCTCTAACCTTCAGGCCACGACTACCCCACGGACTTAACACTGACTTAGTGACTTACGTAAGGTAGCATAATAAAAGCAGGCCGGTGCTTAGCTGTACAAGAAAGTAGATCTCCAGGTACATGATTGGTGACCATCAGCTTGAACTACTCTAGTTAACGTTGGCATGTATCTCCATTTTTGTCGATTTTGAGTTTTCATCATTTGAACACGCCAATGGTTGTTCACATTGCTTGAAGATTTCATGATAAATGGACCCATACAAGTGCTCCAAAATAGCTTGGAAAAAATTCTGGTTCCATTGACTTACATAGAAAGTAAAGTATGTTTTTGATCTCTCCTGTAAAGTAGCAATTTTGAAGATATTTGTTTTTTCATTGGACAGCAACAATATGTTTGTATGAACTAGGGGTGTGCACACATACTTGAGTACTTAGGCCAGAAACACACTTCACACAAACACAGTTTCTTGCATTGTTGCATTCAGAAATGTGTCACAACATCATAGTGAAATCAAGTTCACCTGTGTTCTCCGCGTTACAGCAAAGGGCACTATAACTACGGCCAAGCCTGTGCAAGCTGTTTCATACAGTCAGCTTCCTCTGCTGCCAAAGCAGACTAGTAGTGGAGTCTCACGCGAAAATGGTTCACTTACATAAACACATATGATATATTATCACCTTTTCATTCCAACAGAACAGGTAAAGCTGCTCACTCCTCTCCTGTCTACATGTAGATGCTGAGAATGCTGGAATAACAGTAGATCCTGCTCTGACTTGTCCTTCATCACAATGATGTAACCTCCACAACCACGGGAGTTTGTACAGCAGGACTGTGCATTTACAATCCACGCTTTATAGTCGGCGTTCATAAACGTGTGTTGAGTATCTTCCTAGCCTAAACTGTTCAAAGTGCCAGCATTTGAATACTGAAACACTATTCAGGTATTTGTTATGATTCATTACACTTGCTACCTGCAAGTATGTATGTTGCACAATGCTACTCCAAACGTTATCATCCAAGGACGAGCTGTGGACATGACTGAACAGGCATACAGTTTGACTGTTTTACTAAATAAGAAGATATACTTCTCTGACAAATAACATTTCAGTACAGTGTGGGAAGAAAATGCCTCGCACAGAAGACTACAAGTCCTCATCAGCATCCACTGTGGCACTTGTTAGCTCTGTTACTCATCCAACAATGAAAACCTGCTAATTTCCCCATGGCATTCCTCTGTATGCAGCTTTATTTTTGTGCACTAGTGCTGTCACCTAAAAAGGTAAGCCTACAGTCCTCCATTATTACAGGTTTTTACACCCTGCAGCTCCTCCAGATGTCTGTTCATGAACTGTTATCAATGGAAACTGTGAGGTCTAATAGCTTTTCAAATACTTTTTTCAGATACTCTGCCTAAATGCAGTCTTTCTAAAAATGATAGAATTTGCACGTTTGTAATTAAGTTGTAGTTGGTTTAAAGATGATATGGTGGAGGTTTGGAACACAAGAGCGTTTTGTAACAGATTTGGTCTTTGCTCTGCTTCTGAGCCCTGGTCACAGACATGAGGGCACTGTCTGATGGTACTGCAGAGAGCCAGACCAGTCTTGAATACTTCCTAGGCTATGATAACCTTCATAACACAGCCAACATCAGTGGGAGAAGCTGATGCCGCTGCATCGGCCTTGGCTGAACTCTATGTCGCGGAGGACAGTGTTAAGAGGATTGGCTGCCACCTCCCTGGGAGGCTGGTAATGAGCTTAATTTCAGATAGTGATCAGCATGCAGCCTGCATAAACCTGAGCCAGATTCATGCAATTTTGTACTCTACAGCCTGACGACAGCTGCTCATCTGTTGTATGCAGTGCAGTCCAGGAAGAAACAGTCCTGGACCGGAAAACATGTTAGAGGCCTCTCTAAAGCTGCCATTTTCTAGGTGGGAGGTGAAACACATGCTACACGTCATTTGAGGAAATTTCACAAACCAGATTGGGGCATCAGGCCACCAAGGAAGAAGGCATCTTAATCAGAGAGCTTATGTAATCAGGGAAAACTCTGGAAGACCGACCTGAAGGGAAGCTACGGGAGAACCGGATGTTATAAATGACTTTACACACCACATGTGATTTATTCAGAACGAATGCAATTGAATATTGAGGGCGTTCGCTATCAACCAAATTCTGGTTTCATTGACTTACATTGAAAGTAAAGATTGTTTTTGTTCACTCCTATGAAGTTGCTAATTTTGAGATTTTCTTTGGACGGCAACAATATGGACATTTGTATCATATTTAAAAATGAATTAGGAATGAATTGTGTTTGGAAACAAAATGTAATTTACTTCAAACCGATCACTCCAGGTCTGTCGTATTCCTTTTTTAGTATTCTTTCCAAAGGCAGCTGCTGTGCTTTAGATTTTTACTGCAGATTCTTTGTAGTCTTTTGCAGGTGTTCATCTAAAATGCCTTTGTACACTTTCGAGTCCATGAACTCCTCAATGAACGCAAGCTCACAGACACCAGTGTAAAAAATCAGCCCAGACTTTGATGTTTCACCTCTGCTCTTTAAAGCAGCCATTCTCAAACCCATCCTCAGGGACCTCCAGACAGTCCACACTTTTGGTTTCAGCATTCACGCCACATGGAGATAGAGCAAACATGTGGAATTCTAGGAGGTCCCTGAAGGTCAGTTTACAGAAACCCACTGCTTTACAGCACGCTTTTTCCTCACCAAGAGTTTCCCCCAGTTTGATACCCAGTTAAAAAAGTGTTTTGCTAAATATTTCATGAAGCAGCCCAAAGAATGTTAATGTAAAGAGAAACCTGGTGCAGAGCCTGACCCAGTGCTTCCACTCACCTGTGGGCTGAACTTTGACTGAGGTCTTGTCGGACTGCTTGCGCGTCATGGCATACCAGGAGCTGTCCGGGTCCTGGATCCACTCGGAGGCCTCACAGTAAAACTGCCCCTGGTCAGCGGGCTGCAGCTTATAGATGGTGAGGCGGTACGTGCTGGTGCTGGTCTTGTCAAGGCGTAGGTCCCCAGAGGAGAGGCGCTGACGATACGGGCCACCAGGCCTCAGCACAAACTCCCGGGACAGGGTCACCAGGTCACGCGGCTGGGCACTGGGGTCATCCGGGGAGCGAAGGTACCAGCCCACCGCCAGGTGTGTGTGCTGGGAAGTCTGGCGTGTGACCTCACAGCTCAGCTGCAGCATGTCCCCCTCCACTTTGGACAGAGACTGAGCGGCCAACGTCACAGTCAGAGTGTCTGGGATCACTGCAGGATGGGGCAGGAAAGGAGGCGGATTAGTAAAAGATGAAGAAAAGTATAAAC
Source organism: Megaleporinus macrocephalus (assembly GCA_021613375.1). NCBI lineage: Eukaryota > Metazoa > Chordata > Actinopteri > Characiformes > Anostomidae > Megaleporinus > Megaleporinus macrocephalus. Next base: position 25,116,648 of record CM038709.1, on the reverse strand, counting down.
ACACTCAAAACCATTCACAGAAACGCACAGACTCTGGGGCACATTAACATTTAAACAGGATTCTCTCCTGCAGTCGAGCTCAGCCTCAACCTTGCTATTATGAGTGTTCATTGCTTGAGGGAGAAAAAAAAAACTCTCTCTCTCTCTCTCTCTCTCTCTCTCTCTCTCTCTCTCCTTCTCTTGCTTAAATATGACATGGTTTCATCTGGCCAAAACCTGCACATCTCCACATCTCCACCCTTAACATGTCACAACATGGAAAAAACAGGCAACACTTTGTTCTAGGTCTTAAATTGCTGGACAGCTAATCTGCAGTTTAACCAAATGAAGCTGGAATGTAATGGGGTTTAATGTGTTAACTGGGTAATAGTGCAGTGGAAACTCTAAAGTATTACGTAGATATTTTTGTAAAATGATATTAAGTAATCAGACAGTCAAACTTAATAACACTAAAGCAGGTTCTGGCTATTAAACTGATCAAGAACATGGTTAAATAGCTCACAGCTCACAATTCATTGGCAATCTAAATCTAGGAGTTCAGTGGCACTAACTTTTAGTGCATTCTCACATGCATGAGGAGACAAGCCAATTAGTAAACTATAAGTACCAGGTAGTTAAACAGGTTGGTATGGTCTGGTGGAATACTGCGGTTCAATTCAGGCAAAAACACCAGCCTATACCAATACCTTTGACAAGACTCCCAACATCACAATATAAAGTTCTACACACAAGTAAAAGTGCAGTACAAAGATATGAACATAGTATTGTACCTGTCAATCATCTAGAAAAAATAATCTGTTCATTATCTTTTACAGATTTCTTTTGTTTTCTGTTCAGTTCCAACATTTGACAGTGAAATTCAGTACCAGCTTGTTTGCACTATAAATACTCACTCAATTGTTAGATGTGCCCCATTTCCAGTTTAACAGTTACAGCAATAATTCTTTTGGACTTATCATCACACTATTTAAGACAACTGCCTAGTTCTAACTCTATTACACAGAATGAAAAAGAAAGCAGTAGGAAAAGTGTTTATACAGGTCACTGCAAGCCCACGTGTGAAGAAAATAGTGTTTAAATTCATGTGTGCATGTGAAGCATGAAGGAGGCAAAGCAAAAAAACCTGGTTACAGTTGAACAAACAGAACTACCCTTCATCATGAACACTAAAAAGGACTTGCTCGCACACACACAAGCGTGCACACACACACACACTCCCCTGACCAACGTGCTTCTTGCCCCCTGTGGAGAGCAGTGAGAGATCGAGCCAGCTCCGCTCCCACACACCCCAATTAGCACTCAGCTCAGACAGCAGCATTCCAGCACAGGCCGACACCATGCTGCCATGTGTTAGCTAAAAGGCAATGCCATTCTCCTTCCCAGTACTTCACTGGGTGTCACCACGCTGATAGCATCGATTAGTGTCAACCATAACAGCCTCAGCCTGGCAGGGCTGCTTTCTCACCCATTAGCGGCCCGCTCTTACATCACTGCATACAGTACGCCTCTGTATCTACTGTACCTCTTCCTGCTGAAAAGCATCACCATCTTGCCACCATCAAGTGTAATTTCCCACTATCTTTAATGCAAGTGGGAAATTAGATCACATTATAAATAGATCATAATCACAGGTCCAATAAAAACGAGAATGACAGGAACACTTTAAATAGGCTCTACGCATGACTATTTATAGATGAACAACAAATGGATAGAGGGATAGAGCAAAGCTTTTTGCAGAACAATGCTGATAAATCTTTCCAGACAAAGCTCTAGCAGGTGCAGTCCACACTTTCGGTGTCGCCAGTCACCAGAACTATGCCATAGTCCATGTCCAGATCGTTTCATACGGTTGAGTTTAATTTACTTGTACGGATATATGTTAAGAGAATGCGCAATGATATCAGAATCAAATCAACATCTGCAGATAATTACTTAAAAAGTCCATTTCATTTAAGACGCGAGTAGATATTAATCATACTTCAATATTTTCAATACTTTTTTTTGATGAGGTGTTTATTTCGATTAAGACAAGCAGAATGTTTGTGCCTACAATAAGCTACAAAGGAGTTGATTGGTAAATGAAGCCCCATTTAGCATTTTTCTGATTTTTGAGTTTTTATGAATATTAGTATAATATATATAATATAATAAAATGTATATCATCGCTGTATCTCCAAAATTTCAAATTTACAGGAGAGACCAAAAACCTACTTTACTTTCAATGTAAGTCAATGGAACCAGAATTATTTCCAAGCTGTTTTGGAGCACTTCTATTGGTCCATTCATCATGAAATTTTCACACAATGTAAATGACCATTGGTGTGCTCATATGACGTAGAAAACTCAAAATCGTCAAAAATGAAGATACAGGTTTTACATTAAACAGGGGCGATATATAATATATATAATATAAATTATTTAAATGTTTTTTCCTCGCCAATAAAAGTGCCTTTTGTTATTTATGACTGATGCAACCACAATCAGCATAACAGACTTTCATAGTCTGACTCAATGTGGATAACTTATTAACTTCACAACCAGTTTTGAACAGATTTAACTAAAACCACTGTCACCTATGAACAAGTGTAAAGAGAACTACATACTGCCATCTCTAAAATTAATTGGAACCAAGGTTAGGCACTTAAATATCCGCAAAGGTCTCAGCTATCAAGTTCACTTCATATGACCTTTCTTCCTTGCACTGAAAATATAATATCTAATATAATGAAAGCTTGACTGAAAAACCTCAGGGACAAAGAATAATACGAAAGAGAGGCAGAAGGCAGGGCACAGTCAGCTATGCTTCAGAGCAGTGTGTCTCTTCAAACAGGACGCAATCATTCTTACAGAGTCGTTCTGTCTGTGAGGGCACAGAGTTCACCCTGTAGAAAATGCTTAGTCACCACTTGTCAATAAGAAGCTGCATCAAACAAAAATGTACATGATGTAAGTTTCCAGCTCATCATAGTCAGTCTTAATCACTAGAGAAATAGTTTTTGTGTGAAGTTCTCCAGGCTGCTTGGGCAAAAACGCACATCTGGGAGCGCGGCGTATCCAGCAGGCAGCTGTGTGAGCGTGGACGGCGCTTGTGCGTTCTCAATTATTCAAACTCCTCTTTACTCATACATTCTCACACAGGAGCTTAAAAGAGGAGGAGCACCAAAGCTGTGTGCTGCTGATGTAACAGAGGAAGAGTGAGGGAAGCTGGGGAAAAATGAGAAAGAGAGCAAGAACAAGAAAGTAGAAATAATGCTTACATAAAAAGGGAAGAGTGAAAGAGAGAGGGAGATGGTGTCAAGTGAGAGAGAATATGAGAGAGAGAGAGACAGAGAGAACATGAGAGAGAAAGAAACAAAGACAGAAAGTCTACTACAGAGGTGAAGAGAAAGAGTGAGAGGGAGAGAGAGAGTCAAAGAGCAAAATAGAGAGCAAGACAGAGTATGGTATATAGAAAATAAGGGTTTATTAAAGATACATAAAGAGAGGGAGTGAGCAAGAGAGAAAAAAGAAAAGCCCCTTATGGTAACAAAAAGAAAGCAAGAGAAAGATAAAAAGAAAGCAGGATAAAGAGAGTGTAAAAAACAATAAGAGAAAAAGCGTGAAAAGGAGTGAAAAAGAAAAAAAGATAAAGTGAGAGTGATATATGTACAGATGTAGATAGATAAGTAAAGAGAGTGGGAGAGAACAAAGAGTGACAGAGAGGGTGTGAGAAGAAGAGTATATATAAACTGTAGTCCATCTGATTCACTGCATACATTGTTTATCCCCTTTCACCCTCTTCTTTAAAGGTCAGGACCCCCACAGGACCACCTCAGAGCAGGTACTATTTGGGTGGTGGGTCATTCTCAGCACTGCAGTGACACTGATCCACTCCACCACCCGCACAACACACATACACACCACCGGCATGTCAGACACAGCAGTGCTGCTGGAGTTATAAACACCTCAGTGTCACTGCTGGACTGAGAGTAGCCCACCAACCAGCAACACCCAGCCAACAGTGTCCTGTGGGCCGCACCCTGTGACCACTGATGAAGGACTAGAGAATGACCAACACAAACTGAGTGAGAAAGTGAGAGCGGCAGAAGTAAAGAAAGGTTTAGAGAGAAAAAGAGTATGAAAGAGCACATGAGAGAGAGAGAAAGGGGGAGGTTTGGTAAAAAAGAGGGTAGAGCGAAAAAGAATAAGAGGGAAAGAGAGCAAAAAGAGAAAGCTATATATGGACAGATGTAATCAGACAAGTGAAGAGAGGGTGGAAGTGAAAAAAGAGGAGGAGTGAGAAAGAGAGAGTTTGAGAAAGCAAGAGTGACAGAGGGAGAAAATGAAAGAGAGAGGGAAAGGGAGAGGGAGAGAGAGATAGAGGTAGATGTACAGAAAGGTGTGGGGAGAGGTAAAGAGTGAGAGGGAGGGTGCAACAAAAAGAAAGTAGAGAAGGGGAGAATGGGGTAGATAGAGACAGAGAGAGAAAGAGTGAGAAAGTGGGAGAAAGGGAGAGAAAGAGAGAGAGAGAGAGATTTGCTGTGAGGGGACCTCCGCTGGGTTTTTTAATAAGGGTCCCACTGTGCATCTCGCTGCCTGATGAACAGTGATGAGGACAAATTGCCACCCTGTCTCTCTGCCTCCCTCAATACTGCCTCACCAAAGAGACATAAACATCTGTGGATAGTGGCACAGGAGGAAAAACTTAATAAGGACAAAAAAATTTGGGGAAAGCACTCAGTCATAAGAGCAGCGGTAAAGATTTCAAATTACATTCCTTTTCATGACAACAGCACCTAAGAAAAAGAGAGAGAGAACAAAAGAGAGAGAGAGAGAGAGAGAGAAATAAAAAGGAGAATCAAACCAACTGATCAAATCAATTTGGCTTCTGTGCACTTACTGTTTCATTTCTTTCTAGGAAGACAGCAAGGGCTCATAACACATCCCACTGTGAAGGCGAGGAGTGTGCGCGTGCGTGGACGTCTGTGTGGATACGTGTGGGCGAGCGCTAGGACGGTCCTCATTGTTCCAGTCCAGCAGAGCCAACACTGTCCACCCCCACAATGAAAACTTACTGAACATCATCACACTATCCAAAACAGGCAACAGCCAAAATCAATAACCATCCTTTATGCGAGCATTCTCCTATCCCCGAGGGACACGAGTCCTCAGCTCGCTACTACCATCAGATATCGTAGCCTATGAAAGAAAAAAAAAAGTTTGTTACCATAACAACTTCCCAACAAGAGCCAAGCAGAAACTTGCTGTTTCCATGCCAACACTAAATTCTCAACTTGTAAGGCGTGAAGCTACAGAAAACATCAAACAACTGTTAGCCATCAGCTCAACGGCTTCCTTAAGCTGCCAAGCCAGGCTTGCCGCACTGAGCTCCAGCCAGAGCACAGACATCAGCATTCAGGCCAACACACAAGCCAGGCTAACCGCCTGAAAGATGCACCAAAGATATCCACTCGACCAGAACCAGTCACACACACACGCACACACACACACCTATGACAAAACCCCTCTCTCACTATCTCACCCAGGTGGACGCTTTGCCACACTCTCATGTCCTAATAGGTGAGAGAATGCATTATACAAGCAGATACCATCTCCTGCCACCATGACTCCATTCCAGATCTTGCAACTGCTCTGTGACCCCAATCTGGCCCGGATTAGGGGTCTGCAGCAGTGGACTGCCAGAGATAAGATGCAGGGTGGACTAGGGCTTAGGGAGGGGCAATCAGCACAAAAAAGAGAACACTGCAGTTCACTGCACATCAAATTTCTGGACAGGGATCCTATTAACACAATCCAGCAAGCCTTAGTACCTCATTCTAAACTACCTGGCTTGTCTAAATAATTCTACTAAGTCAGGGTTATATTTGAAGTGTGCAGGTTATTATCCCAAGTGTATCCTGAAAGTTTGACACATTTTTCCACCTGCCCCAGATGTAGTCCACACAATGCATGTTTGGTGTCTGCATTAGCTCTGAAGCTACGAGACGTGAAAAGGCAGTAGTCACCAAAATCTTTTCTGTAAATACATCAGCACAACTTCTCTCAAAGCGTGTCATGGTCTTCATTATGGTCACTTAGATTTGTGTGTTACTAAAACACACACACACACACACACACACACATATATATATATATATATAGCAGCAGTATATACACAGTACAGCAGCAGCAATTCAAGACGTATATTTAATGATTGCAGTTCTTAATTTAAAATAACCCAGAGTCTGCGTTTTACGACAGCAGTTTTGACTGCATTTATTTAATTAGCTTTTTTCGTTTTAAATTAAGGGTCTAAATTTAATGACTGCTGTATTGGGGATATTTGTTTGATTTACTTTGTTTATCTACTTCTAGTTAGCTAAAAATATTATGCCGTTTCATATAAGCTCGTTAAAAATAGTAATAAACCAGTTTCGATCATGTTTCATGACTTGCTTGCGCAAATAACTACTTGTAGCCCTGCCGTGGCATACAGCCCCGCCCTATTGGTATCGGCTGATCATACTGAAAGGGGATCGGGATCGGACTCAAAAACGCTGATTTGTCCATATATATATATATATATATATATTGCTGTAACTGCTTTCTCTAGGGAACCTTTGAAGAACCCAATCTATTTTCTTAGGGCCGTATGTCACAGCCACTTAGCTTAGCACGGCAGATCAGGGGCCAAAACATCGCTTAACTATCACAGATTAACATGGGAGGAATAAGCCGAGGGTAACAAACTGTGCCCTCTTATCTGCCACTGCAATTCAATTTGCCGTGCAGCTGGTTAAGGACAATAGCTGAGGAGCACAGGCTTCTCCCCACTGGAGCACGGGCAAATGAGGCTTCCTGCCACGGTGGCGCAGAACGTTAACCCTGCTCATCTCCATTACAATATCAAACAGCAGCGCTAGCAAGAGAGGCCTGTCAATTAACATAATCCCACCGTTAATGCAAATGCAAACAGGTTAAGGATTAATTAAACAATTAGAAGACAGAGGAAGGAAGGCTAAGCAGGAAACCCCTCAGCTCCCCCCCTCCAAAGGCGACACCATTTCCTCTGCAGGAATGCAGCAGCGCACCAGCACTTCAAGAGGAGCCGAGGAGCTTAAGAGTGAGAGTGCTACTTCTGAGGAAGAGGAGGGTTCAAAGCAAGTGTAAACAAGGACAAAGGGAAAGCTCGGCATAAAGCTCTCCTCTACGGCTCATTTGGGTAGCATTAGCACACCATGCTTATATGGCCTGACTGAAAGCCACACTCCCTCTAGCTCTCTTTCTCCCTCCACGCATCTGCACCAGCATTTCTCTTCCATTTTTTCCTCCATCTTCTATGCCTCTCCTGAAGTGAACAGGAGGATTACATACTCCACCGCAAACAGCCAAGTTAGTTCTGATTCAGGTTAAAAAGCCACAAGCAGGAGGATGCTATGACAGTACTCATACCAGCTATGAGAATGATGATGGATTAGTCTGCAGAATGTCAGACATTTCTTGCATGGTCATCAAATGATTTTTATTTTCAGCGTTCCTTAACATAAATGATACTTCACAGCATCACAAGGAACATAAATTACATTACACACCGTGCAATAAAGGACGCTGCCATTGTGGTTAGCAGGGCGTCCTGCTGCCAAGTTCAGACAAAGCTACAGCCATCAGCTGCTGGTAATCCAAGAGAGCACAACTGGCTCCCTGTTACAGAACAATGGCTTAACGCTTCTCTCTTGTTATCCTGTAAGTGGTGCTGGCTGATTGCAGGCATCTTTTAGGCCAGGTGAACAGGAATGAGATGTCAGCCCTGTCCTCACGGAGCATCTCTGCCCTGCAATGTTGCGTGAGCAGTGGAGTGAAAAAGATACGGTGGCTGGTGTAATATGTAGGAATCTCAGTAATTCCAATCCATTGGTCTATTGAGACGATTACAAAATATTTACAAAACAGATGTGTAGTACTCCTAAATAAGCATATCCTGCAATGAAAAGCCTTCAATGCAAGCTTTACATGAGATATTTGATGCAAGCTGTAATTTACATGATACTTATTTAGCTAAACAACATACGTTAACGAGCTATATTGTGGCCCTAATTAAGAAAACATGTTTATGACTGTATAGCGCCATGTGGCCATTCAACTGGCTTTGAGTCTTGTTTGCCAATGAAACATGCAAACAAAGTTATTTTACTTTCTGCTGATTCTCAAATAGATTTGACAGATGATGCTCAACACAATTCATGTGTTGTGTGGAAAGCACATGCTTGCCTTTACATGCCCAGATCAGCTGGTGAGGTATGATTCAGAGGTAATTGGTATCGACTATGTTTTTAAACTTAGGAAAACTGTGTATGAGCCACAAACAATGCCATACTTTCATTTCCCTAAAACAGGAACATGATAAGGGACTGTGTTATGATAAACACTGCGTAAGGCCAATGCTCTTTGCATGAGACAAGTTTACACAAGTTCGAGAGAGAGAGAGAGAGAGAGAGAGAGAAAGAGAGAGACAGACAGTGGCTATGAGTGAAAGACAGAGAGCCAGAGTGTGTGCGTGAGAGTGAAAGTGTGAAAAAGAGGGACACAGGGAATGGAGCTAGAAAGAGAGAGAGCGGCTAGGAACAAGAGCAAAAGTAAGAGAGACAGAGAGAGAGGCAAGGAGTGACAGAATGAGAGAGAGGTTAGGAGTGACAATGAGAGAGAGAGAGAGAGATTTCTGAAAGAAAATGCTGGAAGAGAAAAATGAAGATGGATTTGTAGTTTTGAGTAACCAATTAGGCCATAGCTTCAGGACAGTGCAGAGACAGAAACAAAAAAGAGAGAGATAGACAGAAAAAGAGAGAAGCAGAAAAACAGTAATAGTGTATTTTGATTTCTCTCTCAGGTAATAAGCCTGAGGCCCCAAAACAATGATGTTTTGAGGTTGTGATGAAAAAAAGATTTGTGAGTCTGGAAACACAAAAAAACAACAAAAAAACTTGTCATACAATATGAGGTACAGGTGTGGGTTCTGTTTCATGACTAGCACCACTGAACAGAATATGTGTACAAGAAAAACAGCAGTAGATATTTAAAAGAAAGCATCCACACAAAAAAACACCAATAAACCATAACTAAAATAACTGGTGACTATCTGGTGATCTGCTGATGGCTGACGACTGGAGGGGGGGGGTGGGGTGCTGGTCGGAGTAGGGTGTTCATCCATACTGTCATTAAAGACACGGTGCCCAGGGGAAGTCATCAGTATGGTGGATTCGGATAAGATCCGCTCTGTTAAAGCACCCCTCATTTCCCTCCACTTCTGATAGATGCAAAAGCAGTCTTTAGGAGCTATAACCACCCGCCTCTACCCCCAGGAGAGAAGACAGAGGAGAGAGAGCGAGCTTTTCTTTCTTTAATCCCAGCATTAAGAGAGCCAAACGCTGAGGCTCCTCACTGAGACGCAAAGCAGACCCTTCTTGTGTGTGTGTTTGTGTGTGTGTGTGTGTGTGTGTGTGTGTGTGTGTGCAGCTAGAGAAAACTCGCCTCTGGCACTGCCACTCTCCTACTGACGGGTAGACATGCATGCAGTTTAGCAGCATTCTCTCACTTGCGCGCACACACACACACACACACACACACACACACACACACACACACACACACACACACACACACACACACACACACACACACAGCAACTATGGGGAAAAGTTGGAGAGACAGTGTCCCACCCAATACAAAGCTAAAGAAAAGCCACAGTAGTGACACTGCATGGAGCAGCCAGAAAACCTACACATATACTACAACAAACAGATTTTTTTTGTATATTTCTATTTTACTAGTTGACTATTGGTATAGAGGTCATCAAGCTCTCTACTCTCTAATTTTTCCTGATAGTTTATAAGGATATTGTTAGCAAATTAGAGAAGTTAAATGACAAATAGTGTCTGCTGCTTGTTTGAGCTTTGATTCCAGTCGCTGCAGAGCTACTGATGTTTTTTGTTGTTGCTGTATCCTTCTCTAAAGCTCTCATTGCTTAAAGTCCCTTGAGTAGCCCAGACTAGGAATAATGAGAAAGATTAAATTGAACTGCGCACAGACTAAATAAACAGATTTATAAAAGATTAAGCTGATCAGACTGAATTCAGTGGATGGGTAATCCCTCTTTTGCAGTCTATATGTAATTTAGTGGAGAGTGGAAGTGTATGATAATAAAAGTTAAACATACATATTGTTTCATTGGCGCCCACCCGCACACAGACCTCATGAAGTCATGTGGGGTTTCCAACAATCAGTCACTTAAAATCTCAGTGGAATGTATAATGAAGGCATATTTGCCCACTTATTAAATCATGAATAACATTTTTTGATATTTCGCCCCACTCAAGCCCCCTCTACTGTCCGAGAGACTTGAAGCGGAAGCGCTTCTACTCCGCCTGGAAGAAGCTAAATGCCACTCCAGGCTTCCAGAGTCCAGAAATAAAACTCCACAACCAACTACAGTCATATTTCTGATAAGCACACAGTAAGTGATGCTGGAGCTGGACCAGCTCCGCTGGAAGTGAGCTGTCAAAACATGGAGGTAAAAGGGGGATGTGTGGGGGTAAATAGGTGATTTGGTGGCAGTGTAAGAAACAGAGTGGAGGGCTATAGCTGCCAATGCCCCTGGCCTCTGCTGCCTTGTGCAGTGACCTGTTCAGCCTGTGCTGTTTAATGTGCAGCATCACGAGCGTCCCAACAGGAGCATCACTCACTGTGTCACCTCTACACACCTCCTCCCACCAGTGCCGTTAAACTCGGGGGTCACAGCTGAGCTAAGAAATAAATGGATGAGACACACACACACTGACGTTTTTACGCCTTGTCTAGATGAGGGGTCATATATGCCCCACATGCCCACTATATACCAGGACATTTAAAATTTAATATGTAAATGAATAAAATCTAATACACCAACAAAATGTTATCTTTCAGTTTACTCAGTTTTCAAAACAGTCTAACAATAAACCAGCCCTAAACACAGTAACCAATAAAACTGAAGTTTAGTTTTTGTTGTCCTGTTGTCCTCACACCTCCACCATAGGCCTTGTCAATATTAACTATTAATTATTATTATTATTATTATTATTATTATATAATAATAATAATAATAATAATAAATAATAATAATAATAAGTATAAGTATAGGCGGCATGGTGGTGTAGTGGTTAGGACTCGCCTCACAGCAAGACGATCGGGGTTGGATTCCGGGCTGTTCTGTGTGGAGCGTGTATGTTCTCCACGTGCTTGAATGGGTTTCCTCCAGGTACTCCGGTTTCCTCCCACGTGTCCAAAGACATGCATGATAGGTTGATGGGTCACTCTAAATTGCCCATAGGTGTGAGTGCGTGAGTGAGTGTTGGCCATGCAATGGACTGGCAAACTGTCTATGGTGTACCCCGCCCTCGCACGATGATGCCCCCGTGACCCTGATGAGCAGGATTAAGCGGCAGATAACGAATGGATGGATAGACGGATGGATGGATGGATAGATGGATGGATAGATGGAGTATAATTGTTAGCTTTTGTTTAAGAGTCAAAATTATAGATTATATCTCTGTTACTCTATGTGTTTTGGAAATTAGCTCTAGTATTATATTTTCCAAATTTTACAATAATCAGACTCATCGGGGCACTTAGATAATGTGAAATATGCTGAGAAACTGATTTCACTGTAGCATCACATATAACTTTACATTTGCACGACTATCAGGACGAAGCCTGATGTTCAGAGAATACATTTGCAAATTTGGTCAAAAACTAGGTCTTTAGGATAATGTCTTCTAGCACATTCTATATGTTAATGTTACTGTCACAGGCTTCAAATAAACCTTGGAATGTTATATATATAAACCAGAGACAGAGACTTTTTCAGAGCACTGGCAGAGTTTCTAACGCCAGACTGAAACGCACTGGCCAAGCTGCCACTCATTCACAGTCATGCATGTCTTTTTTTTCCTTCACAAAATCACTTACAGTAAATTAAAACAGGGAATGGTTTTACAGGTGGTGGCCACACAATACACACTATTAAACTCTCCTTATCCTCCATGACTGCTCGTTTTTCTCTAGTTTTGCACACATGCAGCCCAGGTTACACATGTATTTCTGCTCCAGCCTCCACAGGAAGAGCTGGACAGGGCCACATAAGGCCACCAACCCAGCAGCAGGACCGGTATCTGCTCCTTTGTGCAAGGAGAAACTGGAGGAACACTGCCAGAGCCCTACAAAATAAGCTCCAGCAGGATACTGGTCTGTATGTTTTTTTGTGACCAAACTGTCAGAAACAGACTCCATTAGGGTGGCATGAGGGCCTGACATCCTCTAGTGGGACCTGTGCTCGCAGCCCAGCACCATGCAGCATTTGCCAGAGAACAACAAAATTGGCAGGCCCGCTATTGGTGCGCCCCCTTCTCACAGATGAGAGCAGATTCACACTGAGTGCATGTGACAGACGTTAAAGAGTCTGGAGACACTGTGGTGAATGTTATGCTGCCTGCAACATCATCCAACATGATCCGCTTGACAATGTGTCAGTGATGGTCTGAGGAGGAATATCCATTAACCTACATCTGATAGACAACAGCTGTTGTTAGGTACCAGGATAAAATCCCCCTAGCCACTGTCAGATCTTACACTGGTGCATTGGACCCTGGATTCCTCCTGGTGCAGGACAGTGACCGGCCTCAAGTGGCCAGAGTGTGTAGGGAGTTCCTGGGTGACGAAGGCGATGATGCCAGGCACTGAAGGCACCAGCCCTCGTAGTCCCCATACCTGACTCCAATTAGGAACTTCGTTTTATATTAATGCATCCAACACTGGCAAGTTCACAGATGCCCCAAATCCAGGTCTGGCAGAAGATTCCCCAGGACATGATCCACCCAGACATGGTCTGGAATTCAAACAGGCACGTGGGGGTCATACACACTGCTCACCTTGATGAGTTGCAGTGATGAAATTCTTGCAAATTAAATAAAAAAACAAAAATACACATTTTTTTCTCTAGAGAATTCATTACGCCTTCTCTGAAGACCCAGAAGGTTCAGTGCTTATATCCGATTACATTGCCCCAAGCCCCAGGCCTACAGAACTTGAAACAAGATAGAAAATAATACAGAAGAGAAAAGAACAGAGAAATAAAGGCAAGGCAAAAAGTGAATTGGAGGGATGGTATAACAGAGAGCGCATACACAACAGCAGAAAACGGAGGACACCGTGCGTCTCTGGACCATGGGCTACAGAACTTCGACAGCATATTGTGTGCGCATGTGTGTTTGAGAGAGAGAACGAGTCAGGTTTGTTTACAGCCCAAAGCGGCTGGCACTGCCTTTGATCCTAGTCCTCTCCACTCAGAGCTGACAACATGAGCTATCAGCTAATGCTAAGGGGTGAGAACGTGTGTGTGGGCAAGAGACTAGGGCAGCAGACAGAAAGAGAGAGGGAGCGGGGGAGAGAGAGAGAGATAGAGAAAGAGAGAGAGAGAAAGAGAGGACATGTAAGGAAAATCAACATTAAAAACACGCTAGGGCAGATGACAACAGTGCAGAGTGAAGGGTGCATGACGGAGTGTTCAGAGAGAGAGAGGGGTACGTGCGAGTTGTTTGTGAGTCTATGGTGGAAATCTGCAGGGGGTTCTCTCCATTCCAAATCTAATTAGAGACCATCACACGTCACGGCCATTGTTAAAGCTGCCTTGATAATTAGTTCCACTAATTGTGCTCTGAAATACTGAAAGTAGTGAAATGAGAGTGGAGCCAGCAAGTTCTTCCTCTAGTAACACAAGCTGCCTCTCTCTTCTTCTCCCTTGCTGTCTCTCGCACGCTTGGTACCTCATTTTCTCTTGCCGATAAAGGTCAAAGAATATGAACCCAATGAAGGAGAAGTAATTGGGTTTTTGCTCTGTGAGGAAACACAGTGTAAATAGTGCCAATTTCACTTCACTGAAGGGTTCTTCTACTCGTCAGTGAGCCATGGAGACATAACTGAACACACTGACCACCAGACTCCGTGAGCGCGTGCGGATGCTATTACAATCTCACCTGAATGGAGCACACAAAGTTACACACACTGTAGAGGAAGAAAACGCGCGCGCGCACACACACACACACAGAGACACACTTCCTTTCATCCCTGCAGGAAAAGAAGAGGTGGTAATTTCACATTCAAGCAGATTACAGAGGTTAAATTGGAATAAATTTTTGCGCTTTATTACTGTAATAAAGCACCCCAGGACTCCCAGAGCTGGGCTGAAAATAGCGTTCCAAAGTGTTCTTGTCACTCTCTTGATATACTATTAATCTTATGCATCAGTCAGACTGCAACACACGAGCACAAGGCGGTGTGCTCGAAGGGACTCTCAGCATCAGAGGTATACATAAGAAACAGATCAGGTTAGCTCAGCCCAGCAGCAAACCGCATACAAGTTGGAGTAAAAATTCTAGTTCTCGTCCTGGTCGTCATTAAAACGATGATTCCGACAAATACCAAATTTAACTGAAGAGCGCAGAGACATATTAGGGTTGCTATGAGGCTGATGCTGCTAAAACATGTAACCACGTAATACCGCTGTGTAAAATTAAACACAACTGACATTCAAATATCTCTATTGTACAGTCATTTGCTTTTTTCTCATAGCTTATTATAATGAAGTGGAATCAGGAAGATAGACTGACTGTGGTCTGCACTCTATGAGTTACACCCTGTGAGATATTTTAGTTACAGCAACAGTATGTAACAATTTTACCTTAAAATAACAATGTCAACAATAATATTTATAGTACACACACTAAGGGAAAATGCCATCTCTGTCATTATCACTACTTTTCCAGAATGGCTGCTATAGCGCTTTTTAACTTTGGAGAGGGGACAAGAGACCTTTACAACACCACCTCACACACCAAAAACTAAGGGTCTTCAATTGGCTAGAAGAAAAAGGTTTTAACTCCTCTGCGAGAGATAAAAGATCTAAAAGGATGCAAGACAGTCTCACAGCTTATAGGAAAACAGAGAAAGTCAGTGTTATTTATGACAGATTGCCATGTGGGCTGTAGCTTTTACTGTGTCTCACAAAGTTTTTCTGGATGGTCATCTAACCTCAGACATGTTTCAGGCTGGCACACCAGAAAGTTTGGTCTGTCTTAAGCACTGAATGTTCACAAACCTCTGTAGCAAATTGCTGTAATATTATTTTTTCGTCAATATGTAAGTCAATATGTCTGTTTTTATTCAATGTTGTCTTTGCTGGTGTTGTGATGATGAACTTGCCTTCACACAATTGTAATCTGTATCAACCATATGCCTGCTCCACGTGCACACGAAGGGGAGTCAAATTCTATAACCTTCAGCTCATACAAATGCACGTGTACAACTGAATGTGGGAGACCCAAACAGAATCTGTAACCCAAAGTTTGACTTGCATTTACTACAGTGGTGTAAAGATTAGTTACACTTCGCAAGTGCAGGGGGACCCAGAGAGCAAAATACCAGATCTCCTATAAAACTGCTTGAATATTTGAAAAAAGACAGAAGAAGACATTTCCCATAACAGCTTGTGGGTTCATATATCATCCTGTATGTGCTAAATACAGTCTAGCTTTACAGTAAGTGGACATTGTCCTTAAGGTGGGACACCCCTGCCATTTACTCCTACTTCACCAGTTAGCATCTTGTAGGTGCAGTAAAAGAGAGGAATGAAAGAAGGAAAGTTCAGACAGTAAACATGTCTTGGCTGATGGAACTACATTTGAGGCAAGGAGACAGTTATGTAAATTTGATGAGTGTGAGACAGAGAAGGCCTGCAAATGAAGAAGGAAAATAAATGGGGGGGGGGGGGGGGGTAGCAGGAGGCAAGGAGAGATAAGATCAGGAGGATGAGGAGGCAGAGGAGAGGAAGAGGATGAGAAGGAGATGCATCCTCCCTGCACAGTGGTAGGCTTTAATCAACAGATGTTCAGATTCACAGCTGGATGTTCCAATTCATCTCTTTAGGATTCACACCCATCCGCCCATGCAAAAACAGACACCCACACACACATACATACACACACACACATACACATACATACACACACACACAGAGCTGATTTTGTGAGTGTAAGTATGTGTGCATCGTTAGGGGGTAGATGATGATCACATAGCATTCATATTTCAGATCATCTCAGCGCTTGGTATTAAAAGGATGAATCCCAGACTTTGAGACTGTCAGTCAGTAGTTTGGGAACATGTAGAAAGCTTTGCAGAGCAGGAAAGCATAATAACAAGTGACAAACTGACAAAACCAGTGAGAAACCACATAAACATACAGCAGATACTATGAGAAGAGAGAGAGAGAGAGAGAGAGAGAGAGAGTTCAGTTTAGTTCTGAAAGTAGAAATGGAAGAGCAAAGACAAATGTTGAAGTAGAGAGCTTCAGAGTTTGAACACTGAATGACCTGCCACCCAATTAAGGAGTCTGGAAGACGAACTGCTAGCAGGACTTGAGGTCGTGTGGAGGGTTACTGAAACTAGATAAGTGGGAACTGACATGTAAGACTTTGAAAGGGGTAAGTGAATGCTTTTTTGTAGAAGCTGTCTACTGAAGGCTTTAGCTGAGAGACCAATAAAAAAGACAAATACTGAACAAAAGGCATAAATCACTGTTTTCAAGGATGAGAAATCTCAAATGGTATATGAAAAAATATGAAAAAGTTGCAAAGGTACAAGTCAGTACTGATGCAGAAATTCAATATCCAAGACACCATGATACATACACTACCGCTCAAAAGTTTAGGATCACTTTATAATTTCATGCAATTTTCATGCAATTCACAGACAATATTGTCCATTTCACAATTAATTTAAGTGTATCAGATGATTTTTAAAGAATACAAATGTTTGTATTAAAGCCTATTTTTGTATGTAGGCTTATTTTGCATATAGTCCTATGATCAGCAATTCTCAGTCCTCTGCCTAGATCTCCTGGTACGGCCACCAATCCAAGTTAAGGATGTTATTGGGCTAACTGGTTGTTAATACACTCTTGCTCAATTGTGATGCACAGCTGAAAAACATTCTACTAATAAGTGAACATAAAAGGGAACAACATTCTAGGTTAGTTTAGTATCTGAAGCATCAGCAGTTGTTGGCTTGCTGACAGACTCAAAATGGCCAGAAAGAAACAACTTTATATATATATATATATATATATATATATATATATATATATATATATATATATATATATATATATATATAAAATCACTAGAAAGAATATCTGTAGCCTAACAAGGCTAGGATATATTCAGTCCTTTAAAGGAGCAATATGTAAGATGACAAACAATACATAAGATTTCTAGATTAATTCCAAAAATTATTACTAATTATTACTAATTACTACTTCCAAAATCAGCAAAAATCAATTAACAAAAAGTGAAAAAATAACAAGTGTTGTAGAGATCTGAAGAAGCTAGAGTGAGTCACTGTAGCATCGAGTCTGGCTTTAGTCCCCACATGATCAGATGAAAGGAAGGGCGCCTGCTCTCAGCAAGAAATACTTCCAAAAGCAAAGAAAGCAAGTAACAGAAATAGCAGCAATATGAGTCTCAACACTCCCAATACTTTCCACAGCTGGAGACAAATCGTGACGAGTTCAAGATAAGAAGTGTAATGCTCGCGATGCTTCTTCTGACATACTGCTCATGCCTACTGCTGCTTTAGGTTCGGTCAGCCAGTGAAGAGACATAGCTGCAATATAAGGCTACCCAATTTAACACAGTTCCATCTAATAGCTACTTAAGTTTGACCATTAAATGAATTGTTGATTTTAAAAATAAATATGTAAAAATAAGTTAACACATCCTCTACAGTAACCTAAAACATACCCAAGGCATTTTGTTCTGCTAACTTTAGCGCATAGTTTCTGTTTTTGCTCAGTTTAACAAAAAAAAAAAAAAAAACTCAATAAAAAAATTAATGTGCCATAATCTGTGCACAGGCCATATTTCATATTTTTCCCTTTATGCAATTTTAGCAAATAAGCATTAAAATGTGCTAAAATGAGTTCTCTGTAAAAACAAAACATCTTCAGCTTCTGCGTAGAGAGTGTGTACAGGCACCCAGCACCTTCTCCTTCTTCTATTCCTTTAAGTTTTTTATTTTGCACTTTTTTTTAGCTGGAGAGCAACAAAGTCGTTGTGTTTCAGTGTTAGTAACTGACCTGAGGCAAGAGCAAAAGGCTAATTCTGTGATCTTCCTGATTCACTAGACTCAAATGTGTGCCCTGATATAGAGGTCAGTCCACACGCCATGCGCAATCAGCTCAGCATTATACTCAGTTCTGCATTTCATATATGAAAAATAAAAATGACAAAAGAAGAATAACTTTAACACCTCGTTAATAAAAAAACACTGCTTTAAAGAACCTTCCACTGAAAAGTGAATCACAAAAATGGTTTCTCTATGGCATGACTCCAAAGACCATTTCTGCGTAGCCACTTCAACATTACTGAAGAGAAATAGCTGATTTTACTCCATGGACACCAGGCTGAACATTAATCCCTTCACCCGACTAAAAGAGACCCCCCCACTCTTCCCCTCAAACTCTCCTAAGTGGAAATACGGCCATTTCAGTTTCCATTATGTGTGGCACATGGTCCATGTAGCCCTCTGGTGATAAGCTAGAAGAGTAGCAGAAGCTACTGTGAGCGAGACAGCGAGGCAGATTGAGGGAAAACAGAGGGGACGAGGGAAAGGGTGATTCCTGCTATTATGAGCTGTGCACTGACTGTGCTCTTGTTACGGGGGGGAAGCAGATCTCAGAGGCGAGATGAGAGCTGAGTGCCCAGCAGGGACCGCATCCATAATACAACACTCAGCAGCTGGCCTTCCCTAACACACTCTTCATGGAGCATAGAACCACGTGTGCACCATTCTGGGTGTGTGTGTATGTGTGTAGGGAGAGAACCTTGTGGGCCAGTACTCTCTTGAATACTGTCAAACAGGTCTCTTGAAGAACCAGGTGGAACGTTTAAGACTGTAGATCCCATTTCCACCATCTAAAACTGATCAAGGGTGGAGTGTATCTACACACCCTGAAAATGGAATACTCGATGTGGGGCTTATAAGACATTAATTTGCTACAGTGCATTACTGTCTTAATTCAGTTAGAGCACAGCCCAGGCCTGGGGATCAATACCTGCGTGTTTGAGGCAGTCATGCTTCACTGGCTTCTATCTATAATTCATATAGGACTTCATAATGAGAACTATTAGCCCTGCCCAAGAAGAGAGCAGCCCTCATGATAGTCAAGCTGTGAGAGAAGCTGGCAGTTCTCTTCTACGTCCAAAACCCAATTTCCCCGCCTTTCAGAAATTTTCTTTACTTAACACGGACGTTGTGTCTGATGGGAAATTAATTTAAAGAATGTAATGAATTAAACATGAAATGAGAAGAGGGTAAAAAAAAAAAGAGAGACAGGTAGAAACTGAAGTGTTGTGTGTTGCTGCATTACAAACAAGCCTTTCAACACACATTGCTGTGGACAGAAGCCATATCACTCATATCACTCTTTCTCTCTCTGCCTTGCTCATAAACACACATATACACAACGTCTAAACTATTCTAATCTGAACAATGTGGGAGCACTTTGAAAGGAACTGAGGGAGCTATGGGAAAAGGAGGGAGACAGAAAAAGAATACTCTAAACAGCAGCAAAAAACTTAAAAATAAATACATTCTGCTACCTTAAAGCTGCCACAGAATAGAAGACTATATTTACATTGGCATAGTTAAATAAGTAGAGCTCAATAAGTGGAAGTGACATGCTGTAAACTAGGGCTGAACGATTTGGGCTAAATATCTAACTGTGATATATTTGTGATTTATTTCTGACTTAAAGTGTGATTATTTAAAAATCAAGGTTTTGTGGTTTTCTTTTGGCCAAAAAGACTAACATATTCATGTCACAACACAGTGATTAGCTTAAGCTATATACAGACAGTTTACAAGTTACTTTTCCACCACTTAAAACAACGTTTTTGATAACATGGGCTAGAATTTGTATCTCTTGTGATTTGATAAACTCTAATTTCAATTTAAAAACGATTCATCATTCAGCGCTACCATTAACCTCTAACACCGTTGTTTCCTTATTTAAATACAAATGCTGCTCTTGCAAATGAGGGCAGTAAACTGGACCAGTTCTTCAATCCTAAACTGTTATGTTACTTGACTCTACGCTGCCAAAATTTAAATATAACAACAGAGCAACAGCAACAAAAATGGAGAAATGTCTCTGTCAACAGGCATGGCTGATATTTGTCTTTAAATGAGGCTAAACTTAGTTTAGTTTTCTATTCTGGCCTACTCTACTGCCTTTATTTAAGGTGGAACGGAAAATGGGCAAAATAAGCTGGTAAAAAGAAAGACAACTTCACATCTTTAGCAGGATCCTGGTCCTGGACAGTTTCTCAAACCTTGGACTGTGTCTATTATGACATGTCGCTTCTGTATGATCATCGCTTTGCCTCGCTGTAAACCAGCATCAAATTATTCATTAGCTCACCAAAAAAGAGAAAACAGCTCTCATTTCATTCTAGGACCAAATCATAGGGTTTGCATCAGGGCATTTTTCACCTTGACCAAGGTCATGCAGCTTTATGTACCCACGAGAGATCCATTTCAAATGCTGAGTAAATGCATTCTATGGCACCGTTAAGACACTTTTGCACAAGCAGGTTTTATAATGGCCATATAGAAAAGCATTACCTACAGAATGGGGGCAGTTTCACATGAGCCTAAGGTCACCCTGCACAGGTAGAGGGATATAAATCCCCTGAGCACTGGGCTGTGGATCAGTGGAACTATGTTCTCTAGAGTTATGGAGCCCCATCAAGTAACTGACCTCACTGATGGTCTTGCGGCAGAATAGGTATTAGACAGCCTACGTCTCATAGAACTCCAGTTCTTAACTACTTCATTAAATGTTAGATGGCAACAATGCATATATTAAAGTGTCTAGTAGGGCTTGATTCTTACAAGGGCAGCCAGTAATTAAGTGTCTGCACTTCTTCCACTCCCACATTGTGCTCCACTACTTTCTGAAAGACGCTGTGAAGTAGAAACTACATCAGCCATCTTACGAAAGAATAGGAAGCACTTAAATAAATATTAAATAAAACTCTTAAAAGGCACGTTTCACTAAATCACTCTCCTGAATATTAAATGTCTATTGAAAGTTTAACAACTGTAAACTACCTCATAGTTGGATAGTTAGCTGGATACTCTGTTAGAGCGATTTGGGGATTTAGAGACCTCTTTGGTGATAATACGTAATTACATACCACATGCAGAAGACCATTTTGTAGCACTGGTGCTTTGTACCATCATCAAGTGGCTGTATCTGACTTGCTTAATGTGCTGAAGGAATATTCAAAGAAATCAAAACAGAGAAGGGTGTGTTACATACTACTGTAATAATGTTTTCATCAGTATAATGTTGATTCTGCATCTGAGACCTAAACACAGAGTTGGACCATTGTCGGACCAGTGTGTGATGTTCATATCGTCTCTGTCCAAAGAAAAACATGCATCTCATGCATCATTTTAGTTGATTTTCATTTTCCCACATCATTTGAACACATATTTTCATGCTGTGAAATTTCACCAAAATCACTCAGAAAAATGTCTGGTTCCATTCATTTACACAAAAGCAAAGAAGGTTTTTGGTTATTTTGGAGATCCATGCTTTCCTATCAAGACGCATTTTGCGAAGTGTGGACCACTAAAGCCGGGCAAGGAGGGGGAACTCTGAGAAACTTGGGGCTGGAGTTCTAGGTGGCTTCGGCTGCTGGGATTTGAAGCCAGGAACCCCCTTTCCAAAGCGAAGAGTGTGTGATTTTGGAAGAGAGGGAGGAGCTGGGGAGGTGGTGGGGTGTCATAAGGAGGTGAGGGCAGAGGAGTGGTTTATATAGCGCGTGAAATGATGGAGAGGAGGAGTTTGGGCATGGTCCTTCTCCCAAACTTAAGTTATTTCATAACTTTACTTAAAAAAAAGCGAATGAGTCGCAGGAGCACACGCACAGCTTTCAGTGAAAAAACAAAAAAACAAAAAAAACATAGCGCAACATCTTTTGTACAGTAATGTCTGACCAAGTATATCAGTATTGTAAGTCAAGGATTTCTGTACTTTGCCCATCATTGGTAAGAGAGAACTGCAGAAGAGCAGCATTATCATCAATAGCAAACTAATCAATAACTGATAGTCGAGAAGGTAGATTTTAATCGATCATGTAATAATCAATATTTATTGAGTTATCTTGACAGCACTCTAGTAACAAACTAATGTAGATCATAAAGCATGGGCTTGCATACGAGCCTAGGGGTTTGTTAAAGGTTAAAAAGGCTTGCGTTCTCAGAAATCGGCCGGTACGGCGCTGGGCGAGAATGTGCTCGGTGGGAGAAAGTGTGCAGGAGCACTGGAGCACAAGGCTGGAGGAGAGAGCGCCCTTCAGGCCTACAGCTCAATCACTCACACACAGCACTATTACTCACACAGCGCGCGGGACCCCCAACTGCCCTGCATTCTCTGCAGTAGGCACAAGCATGACCAGGCCTGGTCCGAGGTACGGGCTGATTCAAGGCCGGGTCAGCAGAGCTGTTTTAGGGGCAGCTGGTGGGACAGGAAGAGCCATTCAATTACAGCTGGATGGAGCTTAAAGAGAGCTTTGCTGAGAGCAGTACAGGGTAGGTCACTGCTCTCACGTACCTGCTAATGCATCAGACATAGCACAGCCTCTATAAACACATTAAACAGCTGTAGGTGTTCGCAGAAGCGCGAGACGAGCAAGCATGGGTGAGAGAGGGAAGCGAATAAAGAGGAATTCTAAATTTAAGAAGCGTTCTCTTCCATTTCTTGCACACCTGAGAGCCCTTGGGTTTTTTTCTTTTTCTTTTTTCCAAATCCTTCCCCCTCAACTTCAATGTGAGGCGCTTCAATCCAAATGGCAGGAAATCAAATCAAATCTCTCTCCGCAGGGCTCCACCTGTATTCCTCCTCACGTCTGTCTTATTCCTCCCAAACATTCTTGCTCAAAGCTGGTCTTCAAGCTGAGTTCTATCATATCTTTCAGACACATATGCACTCACACCCACCCTCTCTCCAGCCGATCTACAATCAACACCTTATTATCACATTTCTGTTCCGTCTCTTTCTCTTTTTCCCTCTCAGTCTCCTTTCTGATACTGAGCTCCACAGCACTCAGAGCTGCCTGCTTCAGCCTCATGCTAACTAGTTTCACGGTTTACCAACATTCATCAGTCTAACCAAATCAACAGGCACATCACGGCTTCGCACAGGGACAAGTCCAAGCAGACAGAGCGGCTTCACTTTTCAAAGTGATTACGAGCCCCTTCCCTGTCAGGTAATATGTTTAGGTATGGAGGAGGAAAAATGGATACCCTGGTCCTAATCTCTCTTCACTGGTGTTAGGAAAAACTGATAAAATTCAATGTCACAATATTTTCTGAACACATCACAGCTCCGTTCAAGATAATATTCAAGCTGGCATAAACATACTGAACCAACTTAGGAGTACCAGCGCATGACGCTACAAGCTAATCAAACCGGACAAAATGTTTTAATTGGACTGTTTACCATCTCTTAAAATAATACCAAAGCAAGTCTTACACAGTACTGAAGAAAAATAAACTTTCGATTTATTGACTTTTTATAGAATATTCTGTTATTTTTATTTTTTTTAATCTGAAGCAGCCAGCACATAGCATGCATTGCAGTTAAACGTACTGGACACCATGTGTAAATAATTAAATATCACAATTATTGTGTCCATCCGTAGCCTGCTTCACTGCTTCGGTTTCTTTCCCCAAGACCTGCTTTCGAAGAAATCTGCGGGGACATTTTCAATGTTCTTCATCAGTCTTAGCTGTTTGCAGTTTCTGCTTCTTACGCATTTACTCAGGAGATCTGCAAAACAGGCAGATTCCCAAATCTTAGACATGACTTTCCTTACTTATCAAACTGTGCACCCCCAAAATTTACATACGACAACGAATTGCAAAAGCAATAAAAACAAAGGACTTTGCAGAGAAATCCAGAAATCCATTCCAGCCTGTGAGGGTGAGGTTGGCAGTTTTTCATACTCTTCCCAAGGCATGGGTGATATTCATCTTTAAACAAGGCTGAGATTGGCTTCCTATCACACGCCTCTTAATCGAATGCTTCATACCTACTTAAATGCTTAAGTGCTTTTTTTATAATGAGTAAAAACTTTTATTTACTTTGTGCTGTTGTGAAGATTAAAAGCAGGCTGCCATTGTAGGTAACGTTAGCTACTAGCAAGGCTCAAGTAACTAACCTTTGCATAACTGATTAAACCTGCTGAGTCACCAGCTACATCCTTAGATGCTTCTCATCCTCTGTACTAACCCAACCAGAACTAACCTTATCTCTTTACTCTTTCTGAGGAAATAACCGCTCACCTGTCCTGCCGAATACTGTTAAAGGACTGACCAGGGCCCACCTGTCACCTGGCACCAACCAGTTCCCTTCTCCATTTGTGCCATTTGCTCCATCCTTGACTATCCACATCATCCAGATGTACCACCTGTGCAGTTTTTAAAGCATTTACCTTCAGACTTTAGTTTAATAAACTGTTACTACTGTGCGTCCAGAGTAGGATGGGTCTCTGCTTGTGAGTCTGGTTCCTTCCCAAGGTTTCTTCCTCCAGGTTTGAGGGAGTTCTTCCTTGCCATCGTCGCCTCTGGCTCTTGCTCACAGTGGATAAAGTGTTGTGACTTCATGTTTTCATGCTTTTAAACTCCTGAAAGCTGCTTTGTGACAACATCGTTGTAAAAATCGCTATACAAATAAACTTGATTTGACTTGACAGTCCAAGAACCTGGCTTTCATTTGCATATTATATACTGGTTTATTTTATTTTGACATGTTGCTTCTGTGTGATCATGGTAGCATCTCGTTGTAAACCACCAAATCAGAGCTCATCAAATTAATTAATTTGTTACATTCATTCCACTATTCATTTAATTCTAGGACCAAATCATAGGGTTTAAAAGGGCGTGTAAAACTGTATCTGGACATTTTTCACCTCATCCAATGGGGTTGCATACTTTTTCATACAACAGTTTAGATTCTATGGCACATTTACTTCTATTTAATGCAGTGAGTATGTAAAACGTTGAGTAGACTTCTTGGAGAAATGCCGCTTAGAAACAGGGACTACACCATACAGTGGTAATGAATGTTTAAATGGAAATGAATCATTATTTATCAGTGCTTTAAGAGAAAATCAGTGTTGTCGTGTGACACCAATACCGGTGTACTGGTACAGACGATACGATGGACAGCTCTTCTCTCTGCTGTGGGGGTCTCCTGCACTGGGTAAAGTTATGACCAACATGGGACTCCAAGGCTAACAAACAGCTTCTTCAGGCAGCTATAAAGCAGCAGGAGACCTGCCGCCACACTGACACTGATAAACAGGCCTGCACCGCATTCATCAAGGGCCGAGAAAGCTGCAAACACATCCATCGCTTAAAAGAACACACGCATGTGAATTCCACCCCAGACGATCATGACATTAAGGCAATGGGAATATAAACATACTACACAATGTTTTCAATGACTTTTCATTCACTACAGATCTTCTCCAGTCAAAGCAACAGCCGCCTGTACATCACTATGAAGAAGGTCTGCTGACCACTGCTTTCTCTTTCACATTCATATAGATGTATGAGCAGTGCAGAGAAGGAACGCACACAATATGAGGCATTAAAAAAATATTCTCTATATCTGAAGTGAGAACGTGTGTAAGTGCGTGTGCAAGGTGGCGAATACTGAGGAAATTGATAGTCTCAGAATCACAACCTGCTAAATAACAACACTTATTAAAAGAACTTGTGCCAGGTTCACACCAGACTCACACGTAAACAAACAGTCCCACCACACCATCTAAGACACAACTTCTTATTAAAGAGACAAGCGTTCAAACACAAACAAACAGTAGTACAGAAAACACCACACAACCCTCCGGCGTTAGACCACTAACCGTCCATACGATATCTGTGGATACATAAACACATTCCACATTGACCAAACACCAGTAACAGCACAAAACAAACACAACACCATTCCACCAGCATCCCTCCATCCTAAAACAACACTCATCCTCCCACAGCAATAGAAACTGATTCAATCAGGTGAGACTGCCTCCAACTACTCAGAGACAGAGAGAAAGACAAACAAAGAGTGAGACAGAGAAAAAGATAAAGAATGCATAAAAGAAAACAACAGAGGCACCTGGAGACACTGCAAAGCAGAGAAACAGTAAGACAGAGTGCAAGACTGAAAGAGCAATATACAGCAAGAGGTAATGAGGGATAAAACAGAGTGAGACAAGAAGAGAAAGCATTAGATAAAGAGATACGGATTAAAGACAAGCAAAAAAGAGACAGAGGTAAAGAGAGAAAAAACAATGAAAGCAAGAAATGTAAGCGTGAGAGAGAGAGAGAGAGAGAGAGAGAGAGAGAGAGAGAGAGAGCAAAACAGCAAGAGCTAAAGAGTGAGAGACAAGAAGAGAGAGAGGGTGGTGTAGATGGTGAAAAACAGAAAGACAGGTAAAGAGAGGGAGACAGAAAGAGAGAGAGAGAGAGAGAGAGAGACAAAGAGAGTGAAAAAACAGAGGGCCAAAGTTAATAAGAGCAAATGAGAAACAGACAGAGAGGGATCAATGTAAAGAGAGAGAGAGGGAGAGAGAGAGGAAGAGAGAAATGGAGAGTGCAAAAAAGACAATAACAGAGAGAGTGCAATACACAAAGACAGAGAGAGCAATTCACAGAAAGTGCTAATTAATGAAAGTGAGAGAGGAAAAAGAGAGAGAGACAAATATAGCAAGAAAGCGAGAGGGGCAACGATAATGAGAGCAAACAAGATAGACAGACAGAAGGATAAACGTAAAGAAAGTAAATAAGAGCGAGATAGAAGACAGAGGTAAAGAGAGTGAGAAAGACAGCAACAGAAAGAAAGAAGATAAAGAGAGACATTGAGAAAGTGCAGTACAGAAAGAGAAATGTACAGCAAGGGGTGAGAAGGAAAAGTGACAGATTGACAGATAGAGATAGATGGAGCAAGAGAGTGGTAGCAGTCCTGCAATTACTGTAATATCTTTCTATCCACAGACAAAACAGACGAGGAGAAACAAACCTCTCTGTACACAAACACATAATACAATACATATAAGCCATACAGCAGGTTTAGCCGGCTCAGTGATTCGTACCTGTGTGTTCTCTTGACGACACTATTGATGGTTTACACAAATAAGCTCATCATGTGAGAAAAACAAAACCCAGCTTCAGACCGTTTGGTTTATTTAATGTACAGCAGGGCACGTTCAGCATATGGCTATCGTATTATATACATGGAAAATTTTATTTGATCTTGAAGGTACAGGAGTCCTGATGGCACCAGATTAGACGGCCAATCATGAGTCAGAAGTGTTCTCACCCACCAGATCTGCAGGCACATGCTTTTCAGCATCCTAATAAATCCACCCTTATCTCACACTGATTTTAGAGATATCATTTAGCCAAATTAAGCAGCTTAATACTTGCGTGATTTAAATCAATTTAAATTAATCTATTTATGCAATCAATAGGCTTTAGAAAGCGACATTAGATGTAAAAACAAGGCAAATTGGATTTAAAGGCAACACTTAGACCTACAAAAGCCTAATGAATTTCGCAAAGATGAAACCATATGCAGGCTTTCTAGAATACGGGCAAAAACTCAAGTAATCTAATACATTTAAAAGCCCTTACATATAATATCTATTTTCAGTCCACTCATGATCACCTACCTTATTTAGAGTGCTTTGACAAAGTTGGCCTATATTCCTGGAAGCAACTGCTGGAATACTATTTTTAGTTTGCTCTACCTCATTTACGCTACTGCGGTGTAGAAAAAGAATGCCTGAAGCTGGCATCTCATTGGGAACTGAATATGAAACACAGTTTCTGATATGAGATTATGATTTGCAGGAAAACCAGACATTTTAATACATTTGTTTTATCATGTGTTTTCAAACTGGACGTACCCGAAGCCCAAATGTATTCTTTTAAAGTGCACCTAATCCAACGCAGCGCTCTAGTCAAGGGCGGAAATTCTAATTTTCAAACCACATGAAAGTGGCTTTCTCATAAACCCCATTAAACAATTAGCTATCCTCTGCCTCCTCGTCCAGAACTGGACAGTCAGATCATCAAACAGCTTTCATCTGTGTATCAGTCCTACAGAGATGCATACGCGGACCCCTGTTGATGCCCATACTTATTATGACTGGCTGCAGATGGAGGTGGGCTGCAGGCGCTGGGTTCAGACAAGGCTAGCTGTCCCCAGAGACAGGGCAGCCATGTAGGGGGTCCAGCCAGCTTGAAGCTGGAGGGGCTGCCATGCCATGCAGCAGTGTTCAACCATCTGTCTCCAGCCACTGCACATCTGCACAAAGCTAGCTCTCATCTCACACGAGCACACGTACGCACACGTACGCACACGTACACACGCAGCCGAATCCCCAGGCAGTTGTTCGAGACAGGTGTGAGAAGTGACATCTCTGTATAAGCACAATTCTGTGTACAGCCATAACAGATGATACTTTATCCATCAGTTTCTCAACAACGGTGGAGACGGTCATATCACATCAATCATATGCGCATATTTGGACAGATGAGATAACCCGGCAACATTTCACAGGAGGGGAAAGTTCATTCACCTATTTATGCTCTTCATGGCATGTGACGTACACTTATGTAGCCTAATCATTTCCAAGCACTTACAGCAGTAGGCATCATTTGTCATAGAACTGACATAACATCTAGGTCAGGTGACCTTAACTTTAACACATGCTGAGGTGATGCTGTGGCTCAGTATATGGCAAAGTGACACAATGCTGAAATCATGACACAGATTAGGCAGAGCGAATTTTTTACCCTTTACATAATTTAAGGTATGTCATAGCATCAGCACTGCTGCTGTGATATATATATATATACTATGCTATGAAGTCATTTCTTATAATGCCATTGAAATGTCATGAAAAAAAAATCTACATTTATGTAGGTTTATGTCAGTTGCATTGTAGTCTCGTGAAGACCGCCCTAAAGTGAAGTGGTAACAAAAAAGTGGTCAAACATCATGAAGGACATTGTATAACCTTGCTTCCATGTAAATGTGCCTGGCTCAGACAAATCAGCTCATACAGGGAGTTGAAACATCTGAGACCACATTGCAAATTGAACAAAATAATAAACAAATGAAGAGAGTAGTAAGTAGACAGAACGTAGAAGAGTAGAATCTCAAGGAGCCAATCATGGTGCATTTGCGTGTCAGATTTGTTACTAAGTTGCCCCCAGAAGGGCATCCTCGTCTGGCTCCACAAGACTAAGTCTGTACCAGCTTGACTGCATGCTGCCACTAAAGCAAAAGGGGCATTACACACTGTCATTAATGCAAAATGAATACAAGATAAGAAATTTGTAAAACATTAACACTGGTCTCAGACTTTTGGACCATACTGGACTTTTTTTAATCTTTTCACATGGAGCATTGTAAAGCTGGGCAATATAGTAATATATATAGCTACTGTATTGCGTTTTTCTATATTGTCAGTGCTAGTAAAACATGAACCAACTGCATGTTATGAAGAGAGCAAAATTTGTCCTGTTTAATTTAGTGACATGTGGTAGGTAGTGAATAAAATAATTTTAGTTATAGTTTCTACTAGTATATTTTTTAATATGTCACTACATTGGTTACTTTTTGACTGTTCTAACTCATCAGATATCTGAAAGAATAAATATTGTGTATCATGAGATGCAATATTATATTTTGCCACATTTCTCACCTCTAGGGCAAAGTGGGCAAAGCATTAATAAGACATACATTGTTAAAACTTAAAGTTGATCATTCAGCCATATAATCAGAATCATCAGTAAGCTGGAAAAATTAAGTATATATTTGATTTTGAAGGGTTCTGATTTCAACACAGAAGATAATTAACACACAAGTAGGTTTATCACTCATACTTTCAGTAACATACCCTTAACTGGTCAATGCTTGCACTTACTGTAACGTACGAAGCTGTGTGCATGTTGAAACTGCTGGCACGGTGTGAACCTGTGGCCTTTTTCAAACAGTCGTTTGAGTAATGAGCGCAGACGAAGCGGTGAAACACTGAATAAAACAATGTGCGTAAACAGACCCCGAGGACTCCTTGACTGGCAGTTTAGCTGCACGTCTGTGCAGAATTCAGAGATATGTGAGGCAGTGAGTTGGTGTTGAAGGTCTCTGATGAGAACAAGGTAGTAGTGTGAGCAGGAGGGCAGCAGGGCGGGCTGTGGCCTGATTGGGTTTGGAGTCTAGAGGTGGAGGGTTGCTGGGTAGCGCAGGGCTCCAGGGGCTGGGGTGCAGAGCCGTAGGGGAAGGCTCTGGGGGAACAGAACTGAGTGAGGTGGCTGGGTAAGCCAACGTTTTGTGTGAGGCAGAGTGGGGGTGAGGGGTTAGCTGCATCCTCCATGGCCTGTTTTCATGTGCCATGCTGTTTTCTTGCTAATAGCATGCTAATGAGATTCCCATTGCTCGACACACATCACCTCTGACACAGACTCTGCCAGAAGAGGGTGTCCATAGCAACTCGACTACTTCTGATACTTTTTTTTTTTTTTAATACTGGCTCTGAGATATGACTGTTCTTTATTAAACTGGGAGGTCTTATGTTCGCAGCAGATCACACAGCACTGCGCTAATATAAAAGACAAACACACACTGAGGCCACAGGCAGCTCAAAACCATTTAACGACTTCCCAAGCTCACTGGAGCGTAGCCAAAAAAAGCATGAGGCTAAGGCACCAAATTTAAAAAGACTTAAGACGTTTGTTTGAAATGTCACAACAATCCTAATAATGTCACGGTAGTGAAATTAGGATTTATAAGACAGAACTGATGCTGCAGAAAGCATTAGCACAATAGTTAGTAGCAACAGTGGTTACCTGCTGACTGTGAGGAGTCTAAGTTGCACCATGGAGAGATAACCAAGATAAACAAAGAATTCGACTGTCAAACACCTGGAAATGTCAACTCACTGGTCACATCATGCAAAAAGCTTTCCATATTGCATCCCAGCAGGACAATAGCTGATGATCGCTGTGCTTGCAGGTTTTGATTAGATGCCTCAGTGGCAACATCACTCGTTTTCCTGAATTTCCCAAGACATGCTTGAACTTCTTCAGTTATGTGTATAGCTATGTGTAACTTTTACACATGTTAATGAATTATAATGCTCCAAGTACACACCAGATGTAGTAACTCTGGCCCCCCGGAGCGACCCTTTCTTAGTTGCCTGAAACACCTCACTGGAATGACATCATCTTGTAACACAATGCTTACTGTGATCATTTCCTTGCGAAGGTGAATCAGGTCTACTAACTTGTGACTTTCAGTATCAGACTCTGACTTTACAGTAAGTACCAATGCCACTGCAAGAATAGCCACAGCGGTGTGAGCGGGGGGCTGTGGGTGGGGCAAAACCTACAGAGGGATGCTGTTCTAGTGGTTAAACAATCAGAACAGAGTGTGAGCTGACCTATCAGAGCATACTGGGCATGCCAGGAGGCGGGACTTAAAGATACAAAAGCTCTAACAAAGCATTTCAGACAGAGGATCAATACAGATGTACAGTTTGAGGAAAATATGTTTTGGTAAAACTGAAGCATGTAAAGCTATTCTAGTAGAGCAAATATCAAATTCTGGACACTGACAATGAGCATAATGGGTCTCTTTTAATGGCGTGAATATCACTAATTTGAATGCTGCTGCTACACCAAAATGTCATAGCATAATAATGAATAATTAGTCATTGTGATAAAAGGCCACTTGCAGCTTACTTCTGATGTAGCACTTTATTTAATGCACATTGACGAACTTGACTGATAGCAAGTGCAGGAAATGTTCTAATGACTCTCATGTATTCACTGATCTCTGGCTAAAGGAAAAAAGAAACAGCTATGGCTGCGAAGAATTTGGAATCAGCCGCAAAATTTCATGACTCATGACGGCTTAACACCATTTGAGTCAGCTGTGTGATTACTTATACCTGCTGTTTGCATGATGCTAATAGCTGTGGTATAAGCTTAAATGGCATGTTTGACTAAATCAAAACACTAAAACACACCTTACTTGACTGCTGCATTTTTGAGAAAGGGGAACTGCATAAATTAAAGTTTTTGTCAAACTATGGCTAGAAAAAAGGGTCACTACCACCTACCTACCTGCTTCAAACATAATGAGATGCAGTTTTAAGTAGTGAACTTTTAAGCTGCAAAAACTGGAACAAATACAGTTGCACTTTAAATAATCAGCACCCTCCCCCTCCTACTCCTTCCCCACTTCTGCCCTTGACCCCAGGCAGGCAGCTGCTCCACTCTGAAAGACAAAACAGACAAGGGACTAAAGAGAGAGGGTCTGCATGAGAGAGGGATAATTATCCTCAGTGACTCGGGGGGGCTCGCAGCATTCCTGACCTCGCTTACGCACTGCGGCCGCCGTCACAATGCAGCACCGCTGGATCTTTCTCCTTGTCGCTGCTACACAAAGACAGCAGGGAGAAGTGTGAGGAAGTACAGTTCTCCATCTGATCTCAGACAGTACATTGCCACAGGGCCTCCCCCTGCTTTCAGCAGCCACAGCAAAGCAGCTGCTGGTGTGTGCTTATTAGATGGCACGCTATTGTGACGACATACTGCATTACAGTATTACAGTATTCGCTTCACAAGGAGCTCATTCAGTCAGATTTCGTCAAGTGCTTAATGACCCTGACATATGTGATATCAATCATTGACTCCGAATATTCAAACGCTTGAGAAGGACGCGACCGGGTATATGCTAGCAGTATTATTTAGTCCTCTGCTGGCATCACTTTGCACAAAGAGTGTTTTGTTGGCGCTTTTCATGACATTCTGAATGGGGCATAGTGAAGATCTCTGCTTACAGTTTTTTTTCCCCTTTTTTCGGCAAAGCAATTTTGGAAAAGAAATCTGTTCAGTCCATCTACATCATTCGTACAAATGATCTAATCTGTGAACGTTTGTCTATTGGAGACCTTTGTCAGAGTTATGGAAGCCAGCCTAAAGATTCAGAATAATGGCCTCTGTGCCTGGAGCGAATGGCTTTCATATGGCAATCACTGTGCACTCAAGAAGACATCTACATGTCAGTCATCTGCTTATACACACATTTTGAAAAACAGGCCTTGTTATGTGACAAAAAGCCCATTTGCAGAAATGCAGAAATTGGTGGAAACACATGAAAGAGGGTGGGAGGGGAAAAGAAAGGGATGGGTAGAAAGAGATGAGAAAGAAAGTAGGTTATTGTAGGTGTTGAATGGTGAGGGTTTAACTGGTGGTAACATAAAAACGAGAATAAATTTAATCGAGGTTTTACATGATATTATGTCGAGAGAGCGAAAGAGGGAATAAAACACATGCAGTAAACATTATCTTTGGCAAAAAAAGAAGGGCAAAGGCTGAGCACTTCACAGAGAATCGTTTAAGGCAAGACGCTGTTGCGTTGGAGCAGATTTTCTCCATACAAGGAAGACGTTTACAATGACATTGTTTTTTTTCCCCACAGAGACGGAAACAGTGAGAAAGGAGATTTAAAAGGAGGGAAGAATGCACTTTGAGGGGGGTTTTAATGTGAGAGGTGGGTGTAATGTATGACAGACAGACCTGGTTGGAAGCTGCTGAAAATGTGTTGACGCTAAGCTCACGTTGTGCCAAAAAAAGCAGCGCTTGGAGTATCAAAGAGCCCTTCGTGAGGATTTTAATGCAGTGGTGAAAACACAGAAGAGCCTTCCAACTCCCAGTTGGAGAGGAGGAAGAGAAAGGCTGAGGATTACTGAAGCACACAGGATGGAGCAACAAGCAGCCCTTCTCTGAGACACTGACACAGCCGTAGCACACAAGCACCCTACATGAGAAAAGACTCCAGGCTACAAAGCGACCCATTCATGGCAACACAACCAGAAATAACAGCCCTGAGCACTTCTACGACAGCGACGTGGCACTGACGTGTCGGTCCATGGGGTCTGGTTAGCCTATGCCTGGGCCAGACTCGGGCTCAGATTTGGGATTAGTGGAGCATTACCAGGTTTTTTTATCACTGGGATAATCAAGCAGTCATTAGAGAGAAAGTGTAATGGGTTGTTGGGGGTACAAGAGGCCTGTAATCCGATTAAAGGGATGAGCTCATTAGCCTTGCCTTTATTTCCCGAATCACTGTGAAAGATAGGGCAAAGTTTGGGATAAAAACAGGGAAGAGGCGCGATATAGCAAAACAAATCAATAGCCAAGCAACAGTCTGTCAGCAAAGTCTTTTCCGTTCTCGCCAAGTAATTGAAGAGTTTTCAGCAACTGCAATGCTCTAAAATGGACCATCAGACGCTGAATATGCCTAATACAATTTCCCCAGATTATGCATCCGAGATCGTTAACGGATTTCTCATTACCATAAGTTGCACTGTCACGCCTCTCAGGGCCCATTAAATTCTGAAACAGACAAGAGCAAGAGACACACCCACTAGGAGCCAGACACAACAAAGACACAAAAAAAAGAGTTGGGGGAGAAAAAAAAACAGTGAAGGACAGAAAAAAGAGAGACAGGCCGGCAAACAAGCAGGCAAACAAGCCAAGAGACAGTCAAACAAGAGAAGGTAGCTGAAAGCAAGGAGAAAGGGGGGAAGGATGAGAGAGTGGGTGAAAGAAAACAGAGATAGTCCATTACAGTTATTGGAACAACAGCTTCACACAGACGGATGGAATGAGAGTGTGAAAGGGGTGTACGAAGTAATAGTATTTTCTTAGTTATGTCTCAATACCCTTCTCCCTCTATTCCCATCACTCTCCATCACACTGTCTTTCCAGGAGATGAGCCTCTAACTCAGCTGACCTGGAGGGCCTTATCAGCGAGCTCTGCCGTGAGGCCCTCGCCACCAAGTCTGTCACTGTAGCGCTTGCATCAGCAGAAAGACAGGGAGACACGCAAAAAAGCCATTACTCCACAAACGCCCTGCACCCCACCACCCAACCCCAGCGGAGAGGCAATCAGCTTGCAGCCTCGCAGCTAATCAAGTGCCGCTAGCGCCGCTGCTCCAGAGTAACGCCGCCTGCTCTCGCATTAGCATGAGAACAGGGGAAAAGCAGCCAGACAGCTCTGTGATACACTTTCCTGTAATTTGTTTTGATTTAGTACTTTTAACTAGAGGGAACTGGAGAGTCTTTCCCCCCACCCTGACTTCTGTCTGCAATTTATGCACCTCTGAAACGAGGTGGTAAGAGCAATATGTTCTACATTGAACTAAGAAAGCAGAGCCGTTCTTGCGTGACTCAAGCGTTTGAGGAAGGAAAATGGAGAAGGAGGGAAACAAGTTCTTTTAAACCAACGTATCTAAATCAACACTGCCGCATCAGTTGTGCACCAGTCTGAGGATCTAAGCAGGTCTGGAACGTTTGACTTCATAGGGTTTATCAGCTGGCTGGTTTTGCACAGAATGGCCTTCTATCTCGTATCCTTCTCAAATCTCTTTTGAGCTCTAGGACTGGCTAGAGTAAGACCTGAGCAGCCAGGTGGTTAAACGCAGGACTTAACCAATAATACTGAGGAATACTTATGAGTTCTCAGTATCAGCAACAACTCTGACCAGTAATTAATGACTTAATTTTTATATTAAGAAATATTTGATGTCAAGAACAAATTTACACTGAACTCCAGTGTAAGAACAAAATCTACACAGGCTCAGGAGCACAAAGGTGAGAACAATGCTGCTGTTTAAGAACACAACAGGAATGTGACAGACATTTCTAAGGGCCGTATGTAAGAGCATATTGGTGAATGAGGCCTATCATAGTATATTTGGCACTGTTTATCTAAAGGTATACATTTTTAATAGAAAATACTGCCGCTGTCAAAAAACAAAACCTTAAAAAAATCAAACAAACATTCTTAACAGTCTTAACAATCAGTGCAATTCAACGTAACCAGATTTTACTACAAGCCATGTTGGAACCTTTGTATAAACAAATGTCAAAAATGTAGATTTTTTGTTGTAACAGTGAAAATATATAATTCTGATGAGTTATTTCATTTTATTTGCATACATAATCTTAATCATTAGCTCCATAAAACTGGAACCAGGAAAGTCTCAAATTTTCACTAAGTTAAAGAAAGGCATAGTGTGTAAACTTGGACCTGGCCCTGGTTGTGCCAAAGGGTTTGGCACCCATTCTTTTCTCATCACTATTGTCCTCACTATCCTTCTGTCACTCACCCCATCTCCTCCACCTCTTTCTGTGCCCCATCCCGCCCTTCGGGCCCCCTCCTCCCCACTCTCCTCTCGCCTCCCGTCTTTTCCACTCTTTTATTCAAAAGCTTTCCCAAACCACAGATGGTCCAAGCCCTGCGACCAATTAAACAAGTCCCTCAGGAAGGACACGGTTATAGCCCAACCATCTGATCACAAAGACTTATTGAGGTGTGCTTATGCATGTTAGCGTACTAACAGTGTGCATCGTCTATCAGCATGAATAAAAACATTACATGCTTATGACAGTGTGCATATGGCTGTGTTTAGAAGATACCGCCTAGGCCTTCGCTATACGATAAAGTGAATTTAAACACCAAAGCCAAAAAAACAATACATTGTTTTATATACAGTGGCAACTAACACCATGTCTAGTACCTTTGTTAGAAAGTCAGATCAATATATATATAAAAAAACAACAATAAAAAATACACAAACACACAAAGTAAACAGAGCCATTAGCGAGTGGCCAGATCTAATAATTGCCTAGACAAAGCAACCACCAGGGAGGGAAAAGTCAGGAAACAGAGGCACAAGGAGCCAAGCTAATATCATGATTGGCTGACAGAAGCAAGAGGCAGACATCCAGGCTGGACAAGGCTGGTGTTTCAGCTGGGCTGCGGAGGCCCAACAAGCATTGAGCTGCTTCATTAATGATCATCCAGACTGCAGGATCACAGGCAGGCCTGGAGCTGAGGCGCCGAGTCGAGCTGGACTCCAGAGAGATGCGCAGGCAGAGGGTGGCACACCTCCAGGCCTTCAGCACAAACCAGCCCATGGGGGCGGGGGGGCTGGAGCAGGCAAGAGGGCAAAACCACCAGGCACTCATCCAGGAGGGCAGCAGATGCCCCCCCTACTGCCTGTTTGAGCCCCAGCCAAGTGTAAAGGACAGGAGAGGGGAGGGGGACTGTAACAACATCTCCCCACCCTTCTCTCTCATTGTGGAAGAGGTGGAATGCATCGCTACCATCTTTAGAAACACTGCATTTAGTAATACACAAACCAGTCTGGTCACAGACAAATGTAAAAAATAATAATTCTAAATATTCCATTCTACACTTCCAACTCCAGCAAGCTCTTTAAAACATGATGAAGACATGACTATTACAGAGAAATAAATAAAGGAGGTTTGTAAGTATGCACTATGCAGAAAGCCACTTTTTCTTTGATGGTTAGACCCTCAGAATAGGGACATACCTGTGATACCACTTAAAATTGTATTATCCTTTTGAACTTTTTTGTTAAATTAACACACATTCAAAAATTACAATATATTATTTCACTAGCTGACCACCCCAAACAATGTAATATTGACCACTATAATATTTTTATTCATGGTTTATTGTAGCATACATTCTAGAGAGACACAATTCAAATCCATGTAGTTTTTATTTCCATAAATCCGAGTGTGATAGTGAAAAACTCCATACCTAGAGGTCAAAACACAGGCCACCATTGTTATCACTGGCAAATCATAAATAGTCATAAACCAAGAGAAAGTTGGCAAAGGTCAAAACTTAAACAACCCAAGAGAACACCTGGAAAAACAAGGTATATAAACTTACAGAGCTAGACTAGGAAAAACAAACAGAACTACATGTTACTCTTTATTAAAAAACAGTAGACAGAGTTATATTTATATAAATGCCAACACAGTAACTACAAAAAAGAACCAAAGTGAAGCCAGAAAGTTCAGAGGTGCCAGGAGGCCATTATTATACACAATTCATTTCAAGGCAAGTGAATTTAAACTTTTGACAAGTAATGTATGTGTGCTGTTCCTGTCAGGCAATCAAATCAACCATTTATTTTTATTCTTTCTTAGGAACCAAAACACAAAAAAATGTTCCTGGTTGGGTTCTAAGAAGGGAGAATTCTAGGTTCTCCACAAAGCTAGAGCCACCACAGCCAATAGCTCATGAGCGCTTATCACTGTACAGATAATCTGAATGGTCCTCTGTAGGAAACAAGCTGGCTTCTCTAACATACAGCCACAAACCTGTGTAACATCTATTCATGTGCACAGAAGAGTATCATTAGCAGCACAGCATCAAAGACAAACATCTAACAAATAAAAACAACAACAAATTGTCAGGCCATTTTTTTTCTCCTGGCATGCGTAAATAAGCCTTATTTTCTGCAGCTGAGAGAAGCAGTCCGTGCATTCCTGACTGAGCAGGTAACCCGTCTGCCCTGAGTAAATGATGTGGTTATCTTCACGAGGGCCTTGAGAATGGGTTGAGAGGGCCTCAGATAGAGGCAGATTTAGGAGTGCATTATCCTGCTTATTTAAAGTTAAAGGAGTGCTGAATTTACTGCTGTGCTGCAGGAACCCAAGGCTGACTAATTCTTCTCACCTAAAGAGGACGCCAGAAGCCCCGCAGCCTTTTTTCCTTCACACATTCAAACAAATTGCGTTAGACATTTTTACTAAATCTAAATTTTCAATTCCAAATAATGAGGGGAGTGATTAACATTTTAATGAGGCGGGTGAAATGGTAATACCATTTAATAACTCTGGGGAAAGTTGAACATTGATTCAGAGCCTTACGGGGAGCTCCGGCACCATTAACCACGCACCATTGCACCTCCGCGTGCTTCCACATGGACCTGCAGCCTCCCTGCCTTTATGGCTTTTGTGTGCATATTACTCGCTGCGCTGATTATGTTTCTGAACACAAGAGAGCAGATAAGCTCGTATAAGTAACCGACTTATGTTTACGACTACACAATGTGCATCTGTACAGCTTCAAAAGAAGAAAACCGTCTGCGCCGCATGCATCAAGAGCCTTATTCCCAGGAAACTTACTTTTCAGTTTTTTTTGACTGATTTAGGAATCTGATATATGATCAAGGAACCATGGCAAGACAGCTGACCATGAGACAACAGCATTTAATGACCTGGGAAATTCACAGGGAGTCAGATGTGCTTTATATGATTAATAGACATCTCATTCTTCCATTATGGTCTTCACGTACTGCTCCATGACTATGCTCTGAGCAACAGGCTGAAAAAGGTGAAGCATCTGGGAATAATTATGAGCACGAATAGCCTGTTTTAGAACGGATGGAAAATGATGGCCAGATAGGAACGGACATGCTGATGGGGTGTGTGATACAGAACTCGCATTAAGGGCACCTTGAGCTTCTTCTTTCTTTCATGAAATACGGGGGGAAAAAGCAGAAATCCCTTGACAGGAGGCACATCCGAGTCCCTTCTACAAGGACACCATCATTTGCACTTTATGCATTATACGCAGAGAGAGAACAACCACTGAATACATTCACACCATTCATATTCATATTTTTATTCCGGAGGATTTGTTGCATTCATTAGGCAGTACAGAGGAGATATGAATGCCTGGGGTTTAGTGGTTTAATCAAATCAAAAGCACTGCACTGGAGAAACACTTTGGCCCATTTTCCCAATGTAAAGATGAACCCTGTTAACACCTTCATAATATAAACATATTAAGCCTCTCTCATTAGCCGCGAGCTTGTTACTGCGGATGTTCTTCTGCCCACAGCATCTCCCAGTCACATTAATTTCATCACCGGATGGCTATTAGCCAGATGCAGTCCTGCCACGCTTCTCGGTCTCTCTGACGCATCCATTAGCAGCACGGCTACGTGGGGAATGGTTCCTGGCCTGGAGAACCCCAAGCAAGGTCGGCACGGCGGAGTGGATGGTGCTCCAGTACAAGCAGTGAAATATGCTTGAGGAGTGCCCCTGAAGGGCCAATGCGATTACAGACAGCACTCCAGGGGTGGACGGCGGACGCAGAACAATCTGAGCTGGCTGCTCTACAGCATCGCTATTTGGCTCGTTTGATCAATTGCTACTGAGCACTCGTCTGAAGCTCTTCCCCCTTTCCATTCCTTGTCATGTTGTTTCCATTCCTTCATGTCCTGTTCTTGTACACTGTCAGATTCCCTAATTCAAGCGTTCAGTCCCCAGTGGGTAAACTTGTCTATTCTTTGCAGCCACTAACCATTCAGGGCTCCCCCTCATTTGGCTCGTTTGACCGTACACTTCACAATCTCTATGGTCCTTGCGGCAGCTTCTAGCTGGCGGCCATGGAGCTCATTCAGAGTAAATTACTGTTCTCTAACATCTGTCAATTACTGGTAAGGCAGATCCAGCCGTGCCCAGAGGAGGCTTCTGAGGAGGCTTAAAGCCAAGCTAATGTCATTACGCCAAGAGTCCTTTCCGGCAGCCGGCGGGATCTTCAGGGAAATGGTCGAGCAGCAAAGATAAAATCACTTTCCCTCTGGAGCCGGGCCAGGGCGAGAGTCATGACTGGCAAACACTCCCTCAGAGGCAGAAAAGAGCGGGAGAGAAAACAATTTGAGACATAATGGCGAAGTGGATGAGAGGGCCGATAATGCAGAGAGGAAGGAGAAATCCCCGATTCTGACCAGCACTGAGCCAGCCTGACGACAACAGCAGCCAAGCAGCCTCCGCCACTCCTGCCAGCTGTCTGTCTCACTTTATCCTACACACCTGCTGTTACATAGCAGTGCTAGCCTCATGCCTCTCTGCTCCTCATCCTGAAATCCTTTCTTCTCTGCACCTAGTCTTCAACCTTCTCCTCCGTCTGTCCTACCGGCCACTGTTTACTTTTGCTGGCGTAAGAGGATGTAGAAGGAGGAGTAAAAAAGCTCAGCAACAAGAAAGAAAAAGAGAGACGCCAAATGAGAGAGGAAGAAATGGAGAGACAGATGAAGATGAACAAGAAAATACAGAGAAAGCTAGAGAGCTAGAAAGCTAGCATGAGAGAGAGAGAGAACGAGAGAGAGAGAGAAAAGAGAGATTAGCATACGAGAGAGATGGAGAGAAAGTGAAAGAAAAACAAGAAAAAGAAAGGGGCCAGAGATTGGGGGAGAAAAAAAGAAGAGAGAAAGAAAAAAGTAATTAGAAAGAAAATGTCAGAGAGAGAAAGAAGAAAAAGCAAGTGAGAGAATGCACAATAGATAAAGAGAGACAGTGAACGAGTGAGAGACCAAGAAAGATGGAGAAAAAGACAGAAAGTGCGAGTCAGTAAACGAGACAGAGAGAGCGCTAGAAGTAGACAGAGAGAGTGAGACAGTGAAATGAGAGTTAAGGAAAGAGAGACACTAAGAGTAAAAGAGATAGAATGATCGAGACACTGAAAGCAAGAGAGAGAGTGAGAGAAAGTGTGATACAGTAAGTGAGAATGTGAGACAATGAAAAACAGCAAGACTGAAAGAGAGACAAAAAGAGAGAGAGAGAGAGAGGGGGGGTGTTGGGGGGCACAGAGGTTTAAAGAGGCTTTCCTTTAAACCCAGTGCTCAGGCAGTGAGTTGGAAAGCAGAAGCCAGGCTCTTCCTTCCTTTATCACGTTCCTCAAAATCAAAAATCTTATTAGAGCTCCAGCAGAAAAAAGTCTGCACTTCCTGGAAACTCACTACTTCATCCTGCATGAGAATCTATTCATGTCACTGAAAAGCAGGACAGGACAGTGAGTAAGGGTATGACGGGGGAGACATCTAATCTGAGAACTGTAAATGTGGACAGGACAGTAAAGGCAGGTGCTATAGAGAGGACAGAAGAAGAGACAGACTTGTAGAGGAAGAGAGATGGGGTGTAATTGACTTTCTGCTGATTTTTCAAATGAGTTGAGAAGAGGAGAAGAATCTTCTCCATCACTCTGCTCTCCACAAGCTGATCTCAGCAGAACTGCTTCTCGCACACATTTCCAGCACGGTTCATTACCCCCTGCACCACACTCACTCTCCTCTATCCACCTCTCCCTCCATCACTGCATCCCTGTGCTCCTCTCTCTGGGTGGGAAATTAAAAGCCTTTGCTCATTTGGCATTCCCCAGTGAAAACTATCACATCTCCTTAAAGATCCGCTCATTCCCCTAAGAACTTATCATCATAACAAGCAACATATTAACCTAAAGACTAATGTCCAAGAGGAAATGGATAAAAAAAAGAAAAAATCTCCAGAGGCACTCTGGGTAAAGTCAAAGGGGCGCAGCCAATAACATAATGTGAGTAATAAGTCATAGTAAATGTAGCTTATCGTTTCACTGGCTAATCATCAACTTTAGAAAATAAATAAACAATAACGGCCTTTAGGTGACGGGCTCCACAGCAGCTACAAGACAAGTCCAAACAGGCCTGAAGCACTGGCGCTTTATCTACACCTTCTCTGAGCTTTTATCTCTCTCTCTTCTCAATTAACTCATGTGCCCTCTCAACGTCCAACAACCTAGGAAATGGCAAGCAGCACAAAAAGAATTATACTTTTAATTCCTCTTCCCCATAAATACGTCCACTCAAGGTGATCCAGCGTGATTCCCTTAACCCCTAGAAGTCATAGTCATCACCAGTAATTACAAAAGCAAGGTTGGATTTAATAATAATTCATCACTTCACTAAAACAAACAGAAAAAAAATTAATTAAACGTTTGGATTGTAAACCTTTGTCTGTATAAGCATATGAATCTGATATTGTCGTTATTTTTATAAAATTGATACCTCCAAATCTAACATCTGATTGGCTGAGCCATGTTTAAAGCCACTGTAAAAGACTTACTTGATATATGCACACAGATGACAACCGCACAACAATTACATTCTGTGTTAATGCACCATTACAGATGACTGAGCTTATTGACAGACGGGGCTGCTTCGCATAGTTAGACATAGTTGTCTAGTCAGGTCATAGCAAAAAGTAATAACACTTCAAGAAGTTTTAACATCACAACATTCTTCTTCCAACATCTGATAAGTTGTAAAACCGATTTGTAGAGAAACTGAGTAGCTGACTACTGCTTCCTACAGTGGTGATGATAGGAACCAGGGGTCGGCATGTCTACAACACAATATAGTAATTTTATTACCATCCAAAACCACCAGTAAACCAACATATATCTTCTGAATCATATAAGTGTAATGGTGAATCTGTATAACGGTAAATCTGTATAAACCACATTTCCTTGTCTTAGAATGCCCTTTATGTGTCCCTGCATGAAAAGGTGAAAATAAATTGATTAAACTACATTTTAAACAAACAAACAAAAAAAACTTTTTATAAAACTCCTGAAAAGCAATGTCTCAAACATCAGTCAGTGTATTCACAACTATTTTAACTAATAACTTTCTGACAAGGAGCTTTCAGAGGCATTAAACTATACTGACGTCTGGTTCATCACCACCACTGTGAACAACTATGACAAATAGAACAGAAGTTTCACATGAAACCACTTGGAACAACTTTGTCCCCCACAGATCGTTTTCTTCTGCAAGACTTTTGTACAAACTAGAAATCCAATTATTTGTATTCGACATTTGACTTACTGAGCTGCACCAAATTTAATTAAACAGGACTAATCACAGTTGTAGGCCAACTTCAAACAAACTGGGTCAAATTCTGTTTTATTGATTAAAAAAAAAGTCAACAAGTCCTCTACAGAGAAAAACTGATTTTTCTGCAAAATTAAAGTTCAGAAGTTAAATTTATTTGCTGAGTTTAAACACACAGATTTTTGTTTTTACTACTTTGATCCCACCACAACCCAAATATGTACAAGTAATCAAACATGGCATATAACTGTGCAATAAAGTGTGTTCTTGTTACACTATCAAAATAAAGATGTGCAGGTACAGTGTAAATGTGCCCTCAAAGATAAAGCAATAGTTTTAAGATCAAGTTGTGAACCCTACAAGAGATTTTTACATTTACAGCGCAGGAAACAAAATGTACAATATTTTCCACATTATATTATAACCACAGAAAGAATGTGTCACATACCCTATACATTATATAAAGTAGGCTATGTGATTGTAAGAGAACTCAAAAATAAATAACTGAATAAATAAATACAATAAAAATGATATGCATATGTTTACCATGTTATTTAACTACTCCTTACAGCTGATGGGTATGCTGTGAGCAAATGATGCAGGTTTGCTTTTATCAGAGGTGAAGCCAGTGCTGAGTTTCTATTATTGCTACAGTAAGTTACAGTTTTGTTCCCCAAAATAATTCTCCCCATTTGCTACCCAAATAAAAACACTTGGACTAAACTGGCCACTCCATTGAAAATCTTCTGGCTATATGTCCCAGAAAAGCCA
Source organism: Megaleporinus macrocephalus (assembly GCA_021613375.1). NCBI lineage: Eukaryota > Metazoa > Chordata > Actinopteri > Characiformes > Anostomidae > Megaleporinus > Megaleporinus macrocephalus. The sequence continues at coordinate 25,072,120 of CM038709.1, read as the reverse complement.
TTTGACCAGGGGCCCAAAACTTTCCAATAGAACTGCACGCTCTCTTCATAACTAAACACACAGGTATGAGGTACTTAGGTGCTTTCTTAGAAGAACACAAAGTAACTGTAGATATTGTTTGAATGACAATGTGACCACAAGTCAGGAGATTAGTTTTGCACTGGTTCCAGCTGGTTTGCACAAACATGTTTAGTGTCCTCTGAAAGGCCAGGTCAGTTTGACCAGCTCCTTCCCACACAGCCCCAGGCACAGTCACCCCAGACCAACTCCAACTCCAACTGCTCTTACAAAGGGACCTCTGTCATACTTCTGCTGGCTGCCCTTCTGTAGGAATAGACTCTCCATGAAGAATGACTAGCATTAGTGTTTTATGGCTTTATGACTAACACTCTGTAGCCTATCAACGCTGTGAGCCACAATGTGACTAAGAGAGCAGCGCTCTCAAAGACATGTCTAACCGTCTGCTCGTAACACAAGGTGACAGTTCACAGAGATGACCACTCTCTGTAAGCTCTGACCACTAAGGTTAATTTCATGGTTTAAAATAATGAGTGAATGCAAGTAGAGAAGACACAGGGAAGGTTCTTGCTGAGGCACATGGCCAGTATGTGTAAGAGCAGCGTGTTGCTTTTCTGCGCCGGGCGTGCAGGTTGGTGCGTAGGAAGATGAGCTTGAGCTCCAGAACCCCTCCTACACTGGTGGATAAAGATGGAGACTGAGTAAGCCTCAGCATGGGCCTTGTTTATCAGCTACTACTACAGCAGCGGCTGCTACTGCACATAGCCAAATGTGTACAGCAAGGTCACGCAGGTGCACCAATGAGCATTAAGACTGAGGATCAAAGAGCAGCACTACAGAGTTTTTATCATGACCTGCTTCTCAAGGGCATTCTATCACTCATTAACAAAAGGGCAGTGCCTGTATTTATATATGCACAAGAGAGAGAGGGAGAGAAAACATATGGTTAAACCTTTACATCAGGAGATCCTCAATAATACAATTAAGACAAGTTGAGAAGACAACAAAGTACATCACCTGCCCCCATACAGCAACATGCTCCTTTACATGCTCTGCCAATCTGGCAATACTCCACCCCTCTCCACCTTCCATCAACCACTTTAACATCAACCCAGGATTCACACAACCAGCATATGGCCTTATCTTTCCACAGCTTCCATAAAGTCAATTTTGCCATCCCTATAAGATCATCTAAAAAGGACATTTTATTCTCATTTTCAATGTACTTGAACAGTTTTACATGCTTTAAAGTTCCAAAAACACATTCATTTTCTCCTACTGTACATCTGTATTCACCCTCTGTCTGAAACACCCCATTAGAGCTCCTGCGTTCTTAAGGCCCGCCTCTGGATAAGAACAGTGTGCTCTGATTGGTGAGCTTGCCTACTCCGTTCTGACTGGTCAACTGCCTCTACACAGCTCCCAGAAGTGTTTGTGCATTGTGTGAGGGCATGTTGAGCTTGTCAGCAGGAAATCCAAAAATATGGATTATGCTACAAGATGACATCACTATGTACCAGAGAAGAGGGCTGGGATTCCAAGAAGGCATTTCAGGCAGCTGAGAAAAGAAGATTCAGTGGGAGAGTTTCTCCCGCTGGCCTGTACTTTGCAGACCGTTTGTAAGCATAAAAGCTTCATAACACACTGAAGGAAAAAGAAAAAAAGACTTTTTTATTTTATTCTTTATACAAATCCTATTCTTCACCACAGCCTTTTAAAAAAACAAAACAAATGCTTAATAAATCCCTCTGCCCACAAAACCTACTACACTGGCCCTCTACTAATGGATTCAGGTGTGCCACATGTCTGTGTGTTGCCACATGAGTAATCCTTCGCTGTAGACCACCCGATCACTTCTCTGTAGGGAGTTTATACAGAGAGCTCCACCTGACCCTCAGGGGGGAAGTCTGTTCCAAACAGCACCAGCCACCTCAACAGCCTCTGACGCCTCAGAGCAGTCTGATGTATCACTGTGATACAGACAGGGTGTATTGAGCCTTCTTTGAGACTGCTCAGAAATGTTCCAGCTCCGGAATGTGAAACGATGTTCCTCCTAGGACTATCTCCTCTTCTGGATCTTCTTTGAATAGTCAATTCGACTTCTATATCAGGACACAGGAAATCTTATTTGCCGTCTCTCAATACCTTCTCTGGCCGGTTCGACTTTTTCCAGCAACCTAACAGCTACTCTGCAGGATTATGGTCACCTTCTATAGCAACGTCCCAATAACAGCTATGTGGTACTTCTAGTTTTGACACCCTTTCCTAAGAAAGCCAGCAACAGTCCAGTGTTGTTAACGATTTTGTTACTAGAACTAGTGACTTTTTAGACCCCTCAAGCAAATTATTTTCAAACTAGCGAGGAGCGATAAATTAAGTGACTTTTGCTACGAACCTTAGCCAAAACTGCCTATAAGCAGGAAGCACAGCTTCCCTTCCCTGCGTCTCCTCTGCTCCGAGAGAAGGAGTGGCACCTTTAGTCCGCATGGCAGCTCACACACCTGTGAATAAGCTGCACACGTGCAAACAGTGTAACTAATAGGGGTGTAAGAAAATATTGAAATATCGAATATCAGGATATTATGTTTCGTGATACTGTATTGATTCTCAAAAACACAGTATCAATACACAGATTCCTGGCAGACAGTGAATCAGTGTGTGTTGAGTTTAAACCTCTAACCACTAGATGGCAGTGTTGTAATCCATTTTCAGCTCCACTCCAACATTAACAAGCAGAACAAGGGAGCAATGCTATTGTACTTGTACATACAGTGATGTGTTTTAAAAGTAGGATTTAAAAAATCGAAATATATCACAATATATTGCGATATATTGAATCATGACCGCTGTATCACAATACATATTATATCACCAGGTACGCCCATACACAGCCCTAGTAATTAAGGACCAATCACTAATCTAAGGACATAGTTTTATTAGTAAATATGCACATGTTTATATTTGGCATGTTTATTTGGTCTATGGAAAGAAACATAGAAGCAGCGAAACAAAAAAAGGCTCAGTTGGACACAAGGCAGCGTGTACATACTATGCGATGATGTCACAAATTTGCAACTTGGGGCATTACATCATTTAGTGACATTGTGATTTTCAGGCAGGCTTTAGCTACTTTCCCCTGAAATAAGCTGGCAAAACTGGAACAGTCTAGTCTTCATTAATGCATCTAAACGGTGGAGGACAAGACAGACAGACTTAAGCCAGTCTTATCCGGAACAGCTGAAGGTCATATTCCAGATCCAGAATAATCCATGCTGGATTTTATTGTTTATCTGCATCCAGATCTCCCTGGTAGAGCAGCCTTTTGCTGACTGCAGCTGAAAGGTCCTCACTTTGCTTTGTATATAAACAGGGGCCCTGTGCTCCTTCACCATCTGGCAAAAAAGCTGCCCAAGTTCAGTGTCCAGCGTCATCTGATCTTCTTTATGTACCTTTCCTATAGGATCCTCAAACAGTTCCAAACCCATCAGCCTGTGCCACTACATGGAGGTGGCTAGGTTATTCACCACTAGCAGCCTCCCCCTGTACGACAACTGAGGTAATAGCCAACCAGGCCAACACCTAACCGATACCAACATACCCTCTGGGTTTTTGTAGAGAGGAAGAAATACAGAGAGAGAAAGAGAGAGAGAGGGTAAGAGAGAAAGACAGAAAAAACAGTGATAAATGAGTCATTTAGATAGAGAGGCAGAAAAAGAAGGAGACAGAGAGATGTAGACAAAGACAATAGTGACAATGCATGAAATTCACTCAGCTCTGCAAAGAATTCCTAACAAAAATCAACATCCCCCGCACTGAAGAGCCTCTGTAACTCACAGAAATGACCGTATCTGCTCGCTGGAACACGAAGGCTACATTCACATTACAAGTCTCATTGCTCAAATCCAACTGTTGCTCAAATCCGATCTCTTTAACATGATGGCTCACATTCATGAAGGTAAGTGACTCAAATGTGACGTTAATGTGAACCAACTGGCATGAAACGACCCGCATCCGCACATCCAATCAGTTACGTCACATACATGAATCACATGCGGCATGAGCAGCAAACAAACTAACTAGCAGGACGAGCCTTTGCTGCTAAGACAATTAGCTCGGAAAAGCTCTCAGATGTTCACTGTTCGAGCGAGACAAAGATGAAAGGGATGAGATGTGTTGCTTTTCCACCCTTCCAAATTCTGATCTGAGTATTCTCATTAAGGCTGCATGGCCACATATCAGATATGTATCTGATCTAGGACCACATACGAAAAGCTACGCTCAGACTGCAGGCAAAATCTTAATAACATCTTTTGTGATGACAGTCACATCACCAATCACCTGGAAAGTCTGATTTGAGCAGCCAGAGCGTTCAGATTGGGACACCTTTCACACCACATCCAAATGTTTGGACAAGGTTAGCAAAGGTTCAATTTCATGTGTGTGTGTTGTGTCGTTTCTAGATTGTATGTATCTATAAATAACCTGAAAAGAGAGCGAAAAAGCAAGAGAGCGAGTAGGGGTGACAAGAGAGAGAGAAAATGATAGGGAGAAAGATAGGATGAGAAAGCGACAGAAAAAGAGGAGAGAGCCACACAGACAGACAGACAGACAGACAGACTGGGGTGTGTGGAGTCAGTATTGCCGAAACTTTGAATGTCCTGTAATGCATCAGCATCAGCATCAGCTCTTATTTGCAGCTGTTAATGAGTCAGTTTGACCCCGGGCGGCCTCACGTTGCTCTTCTATTGTTCTCACAGAAGACTGATGGCCATTGTGTTAGTGGGGGAGTGGGAGGGGTTGGTGGGTGAGTGGGCGAGTAAGCGAGTGAGTAATTGTGTTTTACAGGTGTATCAGGTTTGAGTAGATGCAGGTGTGCTGTTGGAACATGACTCCAGTCCGAGTTTTCCTGCTGTAATAATGATCACTTACACACCACTGACACACCATTCAGCAAACATCGCCCTCATTTCTCCATCTGCCTCACCACTCAGGCTCATGACTCACCTCAGCCCCTTTCTCGGTATCTATCCCCCTGCTTTGCTCTCTCAGGCGTGTTCGAGTTGGCCTGCAGCGGGCTGTCTGTGAGGTCAGCGAGTGCACTAGGTGGTCGGTAAAGCGGAGAAGTGATACGCTTGTGCTGTTTGGCCGTAAGCCGTAAAGGATTCTCTTACAGAGCGCGCCACTTCAAACGAGAACAAAAACAGCTCATACAGTAAAGTGATACAATGGTCACTCTCCCTCTCTTTGTTACCGGTTCTCTCCCTTTCTTTGTCTTGACTGTACTTTGTCCTCCTCTTTTTTCCAGTCTTCTCACTTCCCTGTTTCAGTGCCTTTATCCTGCCTTTCCAGAGCCCTCCAAGTGGGGTGAGTGTGTTAGCGTGCCGTTAGGGGGGGTATCCTAAGGGAGAGCTAATCTGGGCTTTAGAAGAGAGCAGATAAGAGGAGAACAAGAGAGCTGCATGCAGTGGAAACTTCAGAAGAATGCACAAGAGGCCACATTCACGTCCCTTTCACTCCGCAGCTCTGAGAGCCAGAGCGCAGTCCAGCTCGGCATTAACAGCATAGCCACCACTGCAACCTGCCACTATAAGTGATGCACACTGTGAACACTATGCCTTCCTTTAAAATGTCTACTGTCTCACAGTTACTTTACTTTTTTTAATATACAGAATGTCGGAATCGATGTTTAAAAGTTTGGAATAAGCATTCATGTATTTTGAAGGATGCTTTTAACCATATTAAAATTTGTTGCAAACATTTTTTTATATCTTGCAAATATTTAATAGGCAGCTGAGAATGTTAAATAGACTGTAGATGATTTCAGAATAATTAAGAAAACTGTAGCATCGACAATTATACAAAAAAATATATAAAAAATGTAAATGTTATTAAGTATATATATATATATATATATATATATATATATATATATATATATATATATATATATATATATATATATATATATATACACACACACTTTGCATATAAAATGTAAATAGATCATTATCTATTAATTATATATAATTTTTTTTTTTGACATGTCATAATTCAGTGTTACCAGCACGATCGCAATATTATGTAAATGTGCTGAAAATGTTTCAGAAAGTACTGAAATACAAAGAAATCAGTTCACCAAGTTTTATACTGAAAACCACAGTTATAATGAAAAGGAATTAAATACATTAGTGTTTTAATCGTAAAGGTTGAGCTACCCAGTCCAACATTTCCATGCAAGGTTCTATTTTCAGAATTTCTGAATGAGGAGGCTAAGGATGTGTTTTCACCTCAAATGAAGAGCAACTTCTCTAAGTCTTGATGTAATATTGGTTCATTTGTAGCTTCTGACAGAGTATTGTGATAATGCTGAATAGGTTAAACTGAAGAGCAGTTTTAGCTAATGTTTAATTCCCCCAGATAGAATCTGTGTTTGTAATCATGAGGTCACCTGCAACTACACCAAGTCTGAACGATTTAATCCAGGCCTCTAGTTTGTGGGCCATTAAATGTACGTCCTGACATCATAACCCTATTGTTACATCAGTGACCAAAATGAAATCTTTTTATGTTTTGGTGAGATTCTTAACATATTAATAATGTTTAAAAGACAGATAAAACCCTTTCTTAAACACTTTTTCAGTGAAGATATTATTTACAATAACTATAATAATTTAGATTTCTTAGGAATTAATGACAATAATTCCACTAAGATGAGTTTAAGAAGTACTCCTAGATATTTACATGTATTACGTTGCTTTTACAATGTTAAGCTACCCACAAACAACAAACACAGTCACTTATTGTGTCCCTCAACAGCTGACGTGTGTGTGTGTGTGTGTGTGTGTGTGTGTGTGTGTGTGTGTGTGTGTGTGTGTGTGTGTGTGAAACAAACGGTCAACCTGTCAGAGAGGATGACGTGTGTGTGAGTGAGACTGGTTGAGTGAGCATTGGTGTATGACGATGGCGGCTGTCAGAGCAAGGACATGCTGAGACAGTTCGTCCTCAGAACGACTGTTTACTCAAAGCAGGTTCCCACGGTGTCAGCAACAAATCCACTGGGCCGTCTCCTGCGCCATGAGGAACACGTTAGAAAACACACACACACACACACTTTTACACACACACACAAAACAGTAGACACAGCTCTGAGGGAACAACACAACACCATATCATCAAAGAGGCAGGAACTGAGGGGGAGAAAAAGCCTAAACACACAACCCCACGCACACACACGTGGATCAATATCTTATTACAGCGGGCTGAGACAGAGGACTTCAGAGCAACGCTGAAATGTGTACTTCATCAAACTCTCCCCACTCTGGAGAGTTCAACAGACTGAAGTTTTCTAAACACGCCATGCAACAAATACAAATCAACCCCTCAAAAAAAACTCGTACTGCCAATCCCTCTCATGACGCGGCGCGCTTTATCGCCAGGGACAGTTCAAAAAAAGGAGGCCAACACAGATAAGAGGAACAACTATTTGAAATTTTACAGCAGCAAAACTCTTCCTCACAGAAAAACAGACTCTTACATAAATCATGACCGCTCAGCGAAGCAGATGGAAAACTCATTCTGTTTTTTTCCCCTGCATGCTTCACTTCTGTCATCTGACGTCAGAAGTACACAGTCGTTTCATGTTAAAGACGTGTCTGAAAGACCTCAGCTTATCTCATACCCCCCTCAGGGACAGATACTCCTGGGCAAAACTGAAACTGTTTGTAATCGTGAGGTCACCTGCAACCACACCACCTGACTCACCATCAGTCTGAAGCTTGAGAGATGCAGTCTAGGTGTCTAGTTTGTGGGCCACTGAATGCAACTGTTGATACTATGTGCTAATATTGGGATATCAGAGACCACTTTTGAAATGTTTTTGGTGAGATTTGGTGAATATAGATTAATAGTTTGGTTAAAAAGCATTAATACCCATATGAAACATTGAATATCTACATTTTGTACATCACAAAAACAACTAACATGAAATACAAGTAGAATCCATTTAAAACAGATCAGACAATCAATCACCATCAAACTTTTTAAATAGAAAATAATCCTACATGTTTATTAATGTCACACTAGCCTAAACCCCAGAACTCCTTCAATGTTTCATATCTGGGACTACCCAGGTTACATGTATGGAAACCCAACAGGCACCTACAGGGATTAGGCAGTGCAGAACCAGCTGAAAGCCTTTAGGCTGCAGCTACTAAACATATTTGATCATATATTATCTTCGATATTTGTATAGTCAATAATTGCACAAAAGGTTGTACAGCATTTATTGCTATTTTATATTAGACAAAAATATTATTGCATATTGTTATCATCATTTTCAGTGAGCACTGTTTATTTACTTAGCCTTGATGTTTATTTATTTAAATGACTGAAATACCAAAGACAAACTGTGGCTGATAAACAGCAAGAAAACACTAATCGAGGGATCTTGTCCAACCTGGCAGCTCTGATCGGGTGCTGTCTGAAGGTGTCAGTAATGAATGGTGAAAAAGAGGAGTGAAAACAGCATCACTTTACCAACTTTACTCGTCTTTAAAAATAAAAGCCACACTTTTGGCCAGCACAGAGTAAACGTACCTGAGCATGTGCCGATACAGTCTGAAATAAACTTCCTACAGTTCCTACAGAAAGCTTGTCAGCTAGTCACTCTTACTCATTCTCAGAACAGAGAATAGCTGAGAGCGTGTGAACTAGTAACCTTTAGACTGCACTGTGTAATTAAGAGTAGTTGCCCCCTCTAATCAGATCCATCAGGAATCATTCGGGAATACAGAATCCGGTGGGCACAACACGCAACTGTGCACTACTGGTGACAAGCTAGAATTTGGCTTGATAAATGCTTGTGTTTTCTTTTTTTCTCAGACTGCTGCTGTACCTGAGCGGTAAAGGTTATTTTCTGGATGGGCTGTCTTTATGGTAGACAAATCTCTTGTGGATTGAAGATGTCAGAGTTATTACATGTGGAGAGCTGCTGACTATCCGGAGAAGCCTGTGGCACAAGCCACCATTCCCCACTTCATGCCTGGAAAAAACAAGTAAGTGCATTACTCTTGAAGAGATAAAATATATCCAGTGATCCAGAGGTAGGAGATTAACTGAGTCAACCTTTGTGTAGAACATGCGCAGAAACAGTGACAGATCCTGAAGCCACCCGTTTGAAGCCTACGCCGCCACGTCACGCTATACACAAAGTACCTAGCCTGAGCTGATCCCTTGTCACACCTAATAAAGCTTTTAGCCATCTCTTTTACTCATCTTTAAATAAGCCATCTTTCGGTTACAGCACCCCAGGACAAAAACAGCAGGGTAGCTGCATGCAAGTTGAATAGGATGGAGAAAATGAGAACCAGAGAAAGTGAGTAGGTGGAGATGGAGGATAAGGGAATACAGCTGCTGAGGAGCTACTGACAGAGCAATTCAGGAGCGGAAAGAGGGAAAGGGGGGATGGGGACACCGTGGAGAAGTGGGTTAAGAGGTTAGAGAAACAAAGAGGGTCAGTGTGTGTATGTGTGGTGTGGGCAAGTTCTCACCACCTCACACGGTGCCTAAAAATACAGACTGCAATCAGTACAGCTTTTACTCCTCTCGTCCCGAGGAGATGTGCACAGGCCTGGCCTACATTCATTTCACCAAAGCACACTTTCGCCTGTCCTTACTTTTCTCCACTTTTGTACACTCAGGCTCAGTCCGGCCAAACTGCAGGGCATTTTCTTTTCACGTTTTGTTGTGGCCTGCAGACAACATGTACTTTGCAGGTGGCATTTTAGTTTTTACAGAAGGTATTATCAAATGAATTACACATGGATTTTCTTGGTATTTTGTTGCCCTCGGAACACTGCTAAGATTACGTTTCGATCCAACAGTTCAAACTGACACTCCTGCAAAACCCTGTGCACGCACCACATAAACACAGAGGGCATGAAAGGTCACAGTCTATCCAAACAACAAAATGCAATGGAAGTGTCTACATAACTCCTATCCATGCATATGAAAGCAGTTGCCCAGCTTGAAGGTTCATGTAGTATCAGCTGCTCTCCAACATCAGAGCCACGTACACACGCATGAAAATGAACACACTGCATAACGTCTGACTGTATGTGTAGCCTGTGACCTTTGTGTGAATGATGACAAGCTGGTAGCCGGCACACATACTCTCAGATAATGTTACTTGGGTAACCCTACGCGGTCAAACTGGTAAAGAGGAAGTGGTGAGTGGTCAAACTGATAGAGAGAATTACTTTATATTGTACCTTGGAATGAGAGCCTATTTTGGATTATCAGCTGTGGCCAACTATAACTTGGATTTGTTGGATTTGTGTCAATTTTGGATTTGGGGCAAAGCAATTGTAAAGCTCATCTATGGATGGAATAAACAACCTTAAACCAAAGGAGATGGGAGGCAGGTTTTTTTAAAGGTGATTATTTATTTAATCTTGGTTGCCCCTCATCCCTCCTTCAAACTGGCCCCTCTATGTAACCAGACCTCTATTGTTGCTAGACCTCTATTGTTTCTTGATGCAGATCCCACTTGCTTTTTTAAAAAAAAAAGTCATCTGTCTTTCTTTCACAACATACATGTTCTGTGGTATTCTGTGGCACCTAGTATGCACACTGACCCGAGCTTGTAGGAGGCGTAACATGTGGTAGAGCAATATGCAGGAATGGGGTGGTGGGTGAAGGCTGGCATGTGGATGTGTAGCATACTCCAGAGCAGTGTAGGAATGCTGGGAATGGCCTTGAAGGGGTCAGCATTGGGGACAACTGACTAGAGCAAAGCCAGTGCTGCAGAGTGACCCTCACACACCTACCTTACCCAATCCATTCTGCTTACACATGGATAATAGCGTCATTATGTTCTAGGTCGCCATCAGAATCTTAACAACCCGTGTATTAACTGTCATGATAAGACTAGTAAACATTCTCCACATAAAGTAACCGTTGCAGTGAAACAATTAACACGGAGTCAGGTTATAATTAGAGGTGCGGTGTTGTCATAAAAGTGTTGCATAATATTTATATATAGTTTTACTTTTGCATGACTTATCGCTGCCAATTAAATATGCAAGAATGCTCAATTTGCTTGTAGCTTACATAATATTTGCATTTTAACTTCTTAATCACCTTGTAATCCAGAGGAACTACTGAAATCCAGGGAAATATTTACACAGGACAAAAACAGCAGCATTTTTATGATGTTTTTGTTTACCAGAGGGTGCAATAGTGGTGATTGTTTTGAAAAATATTATTAATTTTTTCCCTAAAGAGAAAAATGTGCTTAGACCAGTAATCCTTGTTTAAGCATTATTGGCCATACTATTTCTAAGTAGCATTCAGGGCATTCTGAGAGATGAAGATAAAACAGGTCCCAGCAGAACAGTATAAAACCATACAACTACAGTGCTAGTGATATTACTAATATGTGCTAATAATGAGTAATAACTAATGAGTAACACAGAGTCGGGTAGGCTTACTGTGTCTTGTGGCTTATGAGTCAGGTTTGTACTCATAGTGTAACGTTTTGTAGAAACAGACAGACGTCTTTGCAGTAGCTGAAATGGGTATTTACTGACCAGTCCTAACAGTCATAAAGATGTGTCCAATGGCAGATGGGTTTCAGGGGGTTGTATGAGGGGGTGGAGGTGTGGAAGGGGATAAGAGGCCAGAGAGCAATATGGCTGTTGTTAAACAGGTGGCTCTCTGTGTGACACTACGGATGCTCTCCAACCTACAACACTCATGAGTCACACATTGATACGATATTAAAAATGCTCCCACTGTTGCATACACACACACACACACACACACACACACACACTTGACTGTATAACCACAATCAAAGAAACTGCCCTATTCAGTGGCTTTATGTTCTTTTATAGCATCAATAAAGAACTGATTGAGTTACAATCGACAATTAATGGGCATACAAGTTATTGAAATGAGCAAGTGAGTTGACTGTAATTGTACTAAATGTACTAAATTGCATGTGTGTTATTTTCCAGTTTCGGTTATTTGAATATGCCTCAACTCAACAAATGAAAACCCCCCATATCACATTCTGCTTGTTGCAATGTAAAAACATAGGCCTGTGAAAGCTAATAATGGTGGAAAATAACTGTGCTCAACGTTTATATATTTGTGATATAGCAATTGTGTAAAAATCCTGAAAGGCCTAATTTGTAGATCTGGAAAGCAACACTGATGGATTCATGGATTTCAAGACCTCTCTGCTGGAAATACGTAAATGCATGCATCACTCTGTAACATCTGTTGTGCCTCAAACCCGTAAAATTCGTCTAAGTACTTCTGACTTTTAAACAAAGGCTTCACAGGGTGACTTGCAGCAGTGCACACACACCATAGTTATTTTTCCCTCCATTTTTAGTAATGCTACAAAAACATTACATAGTGCTGCTTTAAGATGAAATCAAACAAGAGTATAATCATTTCAATGCAATTGACTGTCTTTCATGGAACTGCTTCTGATAATCAATCAATTCGACATCTGACTGTATCCTGTCTGTCAAGACTGTACTATCTATATTACAAATACATGCTACCTTCAAAATTTGTACTTTGTGTGAAGCATATTTTGCATATGTCAGAGTCAAACCAATCTTTGCAATATATAATTAGAGTTTGGTAAAATCAGGACACCTAAATTACTGAATATCAAAGACCTCAGAATCAAAAAATTATACTGAACCTTAACGACCTCAGAATCAAAAAACTATAATGAACTTAAAAGACCTCAGAATCAAAAAGTTATAATGAACTTAAAAGACCTCAGAATCAAAAAACTATACTGAACTTAAAAGACCTCAGAATCAAAAATCTATACTGAACCTAAACGACCTCAGAATCAAAAAGTTATACTGAACCTAAACGACCTCAGAATCAAAAAGCTATACTGAACCTAAACGACCTCAGAATCAAAAAGCTATACTGAACCTAAACGATCTCAGAATCAAAAAACTATAATGAACTTAAAAGACCTCAGAATCAAAAAACTATACTGAACCTAAACAACCTCAGAATCAAAAAACTATAATGAACTTAAAAGACCTCAGAATCAAAAAACTATACTGAACTTAAAAGACCTCAGAATCAAAAAGCTATACTGAACCTAAACGACCTCAGAATCAAAAAGCTATACTGAACCTAAAAGACCTCAGAATCAAAAAACTATACTGAACCTAAAAGACCTCAGAATCAAAAAACTATACTGAACCTAAACGACCTCAGAATCAAAAAGCTATACTGAACCTAAACGACCTCAGAATCAAAAAGCTATACTGAACCTAAAAGACCTCAGAATCAAAAAACTATACTGAACCTAAAAGACCTCAGAATCAAAAAACTATACTGAACCTAAACGACCTCAGAATCAAAAAACTATACTGAACCTAAACGACCTCAGAATCAAAAAGCTATACTGAACCTAAAAGACCTCAGAATCAAAAAACTATACTGAACCTAAAAGACCTCAGAATCAAAAAAACTATACTGAACCTAAAAGATGTCAGAATCAAAAAGCTATACTGAATCTAAACGACCTCAGAATCAAAAAGCTATAATGAACCTAAACGACCTCAAAATCAAAAAGCTATACTGAACCTAAAGGACCTCAGAATCAAAAAGTTATACTGAACCTAAACGACCTCAGAATCAAAAAGCTATACTGAACCTAAACGACCTAAAAATCAAAAAGTTATACTGAACCTAAACGACCTCAGAATCAAAAAGCTATACTGAACCTAAACGACCTAAAAATCAAAAAGCTATACTGAACCTAAACGACCTAAAAATCAAAAAGTTATACTGAACCTAAACAACCTAAAAATCAAAAAGTTATACTGAACCTAAACAACCTCAGAATCAAAAAGTTATACTGAACCTAAACAACCTCAGAATCAAAAAGCTATACTGAACCTAAACGACCTAAAAAATCAAAAAGTTATACTGAACCTAAACAACCTCAGAATCAAAAAGTTATACTGAACCTAAACGACCTCAGAATCAAAAAACTATACTGAACCTTATCGTTGCTCCTCTGTTTAAGGAACTGGTTAACACTATGCACAGCTTTGAAGTTACAGCTATACTTCAAAGCTCCTGTAGTGTCAATTAGACATCACTGTCTGTAGATGTAATACACTGGTTATTGAAAACAAAAGTGTTTTACTTTTTATGTTTTTAATGTATTGTTAAGCTGACAGTACACATAACTCCTTATCTGTCATATAGAACAACAGTTGAAACTATGACCTAGGACACACTTATCACACCCCCACAGAAACACAGGCCACACCTGGCTGGCTTGTCTCTCTCTAACAAAGCCCCAAAAAGCCAAGCAAGTAGAAATGACTTAATTTTACGTGCAAATTGCCTGCTAATAGCTCCATATTCCCCGAAACAGTAGAGTTGACAGCATTAGCACGGAGGACCGTTAGCCAAGTGTGTGCGTGTGTCCTGAAGTGTATGTGTGTAGAGGATGGGTTTAATTATGATTATGATTAAAAGGCTAAGGATAATTGTATTATGGCGGCAGATAGCAGAGCAGCAGAACAGGCCTGTGTCCTGGTTAATGATGGGGTAGGCTGGCACACAGATGGACTGGCATTTTGTCAGTTACCTACTCCATTACACAGCCAGCCCCAGTAAATGACTGATGCTGCTACCATAAATCCACTCAGGCATTAAAACTCCACCAATTAACACAGAGCCATTAGCATGGCTGATGGAGAGGAAGGTGCTGAAGTTGAGATGTGAGCATCTGACAAAAGGCTGAATTTCAGGATTCAAATAAATGTCCATGAATCATCGGCATTTCAACTATTGGGTGCACAAGTGTTTCACCAACTGTTGGTATACTTCTTCGAGCAACCAGTCAGTTACATCTACAAAATGATCTTTAAATATATATGTTTATATAAATTGTACAGATACACTAATATGGGAATTATGGGCCTATAACCCATCATTTTAAATGTACATATCTACCAATGCTGATATATATATAATCAATTAGAAAGACCTGGATTAGCATTGCTGAGAACTCTTTATGGATTAACACTGTGTTTCTGTGGGGGTGTGATAAGTGTGTCCTAGGTCATTGTTTCACCTGTTGTTCTATATCTGGAAATATGACAGATAAGGAGTTACGTGTACTGTCAGAGAAATTTACATGAATAGTATTACAGAAAAATAGAACATACAGTTAAAACAAAAAAAATTAGGTTAGTCTTAATGTTAAACAGTCTGCTCTTCTTGGTAGAATAAATAGGTCATCAGATATCCGTTTAAAATACTATTTAAATTTAAACATCTGTTTATTATTTATACTTTCAAGCAAATTATGCCAAAACAGATAAGATTCCAATATGGATCCAATGTGCATCAGTGGTAACACCTGAAAACACTATTTGAGCCAGTCTATTTGAGATTACTTAACCAATCAACTACACTGCAATTTGAGGAAATATCTAATCATTTAGCCACAATATTGTCTGTGGTGCACAAGTTTCCATTATCTAGCAATATGGGTGTAACAGTGCATTGTAAAATCAAATTACTGTAATGCAAAAACAGTGACCATGTGCATCATGAAGAAAGAACATTCTGTTAATTATGTCATCTAATCTATAGTACGCTGTTTACACAACACTAGTAAACAATCAACACCTCCCTGCATCAGTTCTCTGACCTCCCAGCTCTAGTGTCATTAGTTGTGCAACATGATTGTAGACATAATTTATCTTTATTGAATTATGTTTAAAATTTTATCAGAATACAGAATTGTGGATCCAGTACTGTGAACTGAATGGATGAGTGGAATAAGTGTATAGATCCAGCGCAAATTCAAAGACAAGAAATGCATGTGGACTGAAATACCATGGAGGTGGAGGTAAGATTTAAACTGATCTATAAAAAAACATAGACTCTGTCAAGTTTGTGCCCACATGAGGCATGAAGCGTTCTCTGACTCACCGGTGAGATTGGTCCGGGCGCTGTAGGTACCCAAGTACTGGCCGTCCGTGTTGGGAGTGTAGCATTCAAACACTCCCTGGTCGTCGGGCTGCAGCTTGGTGATATGAAGAAGAGCAGAATCTCCGCTCAGTCTTTCCACATATATCTCTTTGCTGTTGACTCGCTGAGAGTACACGGCATAGGCGTAGTTGGGCTGGGCTGTGCTCACTATACGGATCTCTCTGTCAGGGGCTTTGTCCCGGTACATGGACCACTCAAAGTCCTGCTCCACTCCCTCTTTATAGCCGGTCACATTACACCAGATGGTCACGTGAGAGCCCTCAGTTCGGACCAGGGGTCCAGGCTGCACTGAGACTACCCTCTGGGCCGAGCTCACACCTGCTGGAGAAACAGAAAAAAGACGAAGAGACAAAGAGAGAGAGAGAGAGAGAGTGAGAGAATTATACAGCACTCCCACATTTGCTTGTCCACCTGTATATCTGCCTGTGAATACAAGAGAATCGGCAGTCGAGTGATGGCAGTCCACTCATGTTTGATAAAGCCTTTTTAGTTATTTGTCAGAAAATTGAACAAGTACAGCAGTTAGCATACGCATGTGCCTGTCAATGACGTTAAACTACTTCAGTGGGCCTTACGAGTGGTCCTCAGCAGACAAACACATTTCTCTCCCATCCAAGGCCTGTCATGCATACACTGACAAACAAACTAGCATCTGTGACATGATCATAACAGCTAATGTCATGACGCAAGTGGGTCACAGTCAGAGAATGCAAAACAAATACTTCATGCACTTAAACGGAAGCCCTCTTGATAATGACATAACTGCCCCCACTTTCATTCTGAAACGCTGGCTCGCGGAGAGAAAGCTGTTTCAGCTTATGGAAGTGTTGTGTGCAGAGTGTGCGATCAGTGAGTCCATATTCTGGTGGCATTGCAGAATAAACGATGATGAATGTGAACAGTTGGAGGTGACAAAACAGTCAGAGAATGATGCCTCGGATGTCACTGTCCAATCTGCACTGGGGAGAAAACGGACAACCCATCTGCTAGCAAGCACCGTCTGGTTGTGGTGACACCACGCGTATGTGAGTTTAAGAGAGATGGAGAGGGAGGGAATGTTCTCCACAGCTCAGCAGAGCAAGCAGTGATTTAATTACTCTGGAATATGAACATGCATTAATGTGTCACCACAGATAAAATTAAAATAAGTGAAAAAGTGGCCCTTCTCCTCCAGACACAGACACAACTGACTTCCCCTAATGCTAGTCACATATGTACTGTCGTATACTCACAGTACTATAATCACAAATTTATACGTTACATTAGTCACATTAGCCTTGTTGCACCAGTGAAAACCGAAAAACACCAGACAAGAATTATTTTAAATTTAAAATAGTATATTTAGATTGAATTGTTTTCAATTGTTACCCCTAAAGTATTAGTGATGGTCAAAATTGGCTTTGTTAATTAGGTTTTGGAGCTACAAAGCTAAGAGACACTTCAATAGCCTAGACACATGCTCAAAACTTCTCTCAACCCACTCAAACCGGATCCAGGTGGCACAGACTTGATGATGTGCTTTAGAAAGTTGAAAGTTAGGGTCAATTAGAGTCAGTCAATTTGGGGAACTCTCCATGTAAAACACTAAACCTCAACAGGATACATTAATGAGACCTATTAAAAGGTTCTTAGGGTCATGGTTAGAATACTGGGGTCACCAAAGGTCATACAAGTGTAGCAAGTAGTGAAGTTTTTTTAGGAGAGCAAATAAAAGTCAAGAAACACTTGAACCTGAGACTCATTCACAGGAGGCAAGTCGAGAATTTTTTTTCTATGTATTTTCAGAAAAGATTTGAGTGACTGTTCTATTGTTTGTTAGCAGCTTTTGCCTTATAGCTCCAGATTTAATCCAAAAAGATTTGGACACCGAACATGTCTTGCCTGACCCACCATATCTGGTGCTCGGTATGTGCAAAATGTGCAAATTCACTTCACTAAACAGGCACTAGGCATTATCTGAGATGCTGGTAAGTCTGCATAAAATCCTTCAGCCTTTATTTCAGCACCTGGGCGATATTCTCATTATACTATATTATACTTAAACACCGAGAGAGAAGTAAGATCAGGTAATAGGACATGTGCCAAGCAGCCTATGGTTCAGCCTAAATTGCACATGGCCAGCTGTCTCCCCATCCCACGCCAATGACTACAGGCTCACCTAAGCTGGAGCTGTTTGTGTAGCCAGTCTGAAACCCAGCTTAACACTACAGTCATGATGTCTCACTGACTTGTCCACTGGTCGCCTGACAAAATGCTGTTTATTCATTCCTTCCTCGACGCTACACAGGTAGCTGTCTGTGGCTCACACACACACATACTGATTACGAGTAGCTGTCTCTGCATCGCCTCGTCACAAAACTACCTGCCTGATCCGGCCTCTAGTCTGTCTGCAGGAGTCTCGTTTCATTGAGGAATGTCCTCACAGCCGCTATACCAGACAGAATAATCAGTGGCACATGCCCAAAATGTGTCAGCCTGCTACTTTGAGGAAAACAGCAGCAGCAGCAGCATGGGAAATACCAGAAACCATGGTATATACCCAACAAGACAGCTGCTCTGGAGAGTCTGAACCTTATACAGGCTCAAATAGAACAAAAGGCTGAGGCCAGACCACATCAGAGAGACTGTCATTTATAGATCATCCACTCATTATGCCTCCTTCTGAGCATCGTTACAGCTCACAGTGATGACTCTCCTATTCTATGAAAGGCTATAACAAAGTCGCTTCACTGAAAGACTGCAAGAGAGCAGCGGCATTCACGCCCCTAATTAGGTGATGCAATGTGGTCACAAAAGAAATAGCCCATAACATGTCAGACATTTGTGCATTCAGCATTTCAGACCTTTAGAACCTTTACAATCGCTTTCTTTCGCTTTCAGACACAGCAGTTTTCTAACGCTGCACAGTTTTCATGGCTTTAACAATAACTGGGGTTATTCTGAGTGATGGTTTGATTGTGATTTGAATGCACAGTCAGGGAACGCTCTACAAACAGGAGCATGATTATAAGGTTTAGTGCGATTTGTCTAAACAAAGAACAGCGTGGGGGAGTATCTGACATGTCTGCGCTCCGATCGGCACAAACAGTTAAAAACATAAAACACACTGGACTGTGAAACAGAAAAATTACTTCCTAAAATACCTTAATCACAGTCGTTCAGCATTAATTACTCTGATTTGGACTTATATAAGCTGTATTGAGCAGTCAAATATCATTCAGAGCCATTCAGCGCACATGACAGGCAACCATGGCATCTTGCAAGTCATGTAATTCTTGTGGATGAAAACGACAGCCTGCTAGCCTGTGTCCCATTAGTCTGATCCCCTCAGGACAAGGCTTTAATATGACGGAGGCATTCTGGAGACGTTAAAGTGGAACAGGCATGTCAGCCTCATTCCTCTCCTTTAGCGCCGCTGAGGAGCGTAGCTTTTTCATGTGAGTCAGAATCTACCGTCCCCCAAATAACCGGCTCAGCCCTGCCATCAGGTCTGCCACATTAAAAATGGATCACATACAAAACATCCTGCATTTAAAACCAGCCTCTCTCTCTCTCTCTCTCTCTCTCCTTACAGAGAGGAGCAGTGGGGAGGTGTCAGTTTTATTACTGCAACTGTCAGAGGTGACTTCCTGTGTGTGTGTGTGTGTGTGTGTGTGTGCGTGTGTGTGTTTCTACAAACAAATGGTAATCATCTTAAGGGACACTGCACCTGTTCCTCGCCTATCAAGTATGAGACAGGTATTTCATGTTTCATTTGACAGGTTTCCAGCTCTTGAGTCACAGGTTTGAGTCATGTTCCATTTGGGAGACTCCCAGGATTGCAGCATCACTACAAAGAACAAAAAAAAAAAAAAAAGTCCCAGCCTCTATCAGTCTATCAGCTGCCCTGCCCTGGAGCCACCACTCACCAACTAGCCTAGTACTGAGAAAATTCAATAATGCAATATTTTCCAAAAAAAGTCAAAGAACGTGATGACATTTCAGTTTCTATTAAGAAAGTGAATCAATCCCTAAAACTACAACTCTAGAACTAGAATTTCTTACAAAACAAAAACTTGTTTTTACTTTTTACTGGTCTCGTTCTCTTGTTTTCCCTAAAATTATGCCAGAGAGAAACCTTGTATTGCAAAAGGTTAATCCGACAGAAACCAGATGCATAAAAAAGAAAATATTTTTTTTATTTAGTTTTTACGTTGTAGTCTAAAGTACTTAGCTAGTGATGCAATAATATGCTAAATGTGGCGTAAAGTTAATATCCAATCTTTTTTTCAGGTACATGTCCACTGAAGCCAATAACAAACAGAAACTGGGACTAGATCCATCTTAGAGTGTACTCACACTAGGCCCGGTTTGCTCGTTCTGTGCTGGGGCCCGGTTATCCCCCCCTCCCCACTACCCCGCTGGCCTGCACTCACACGGCCTTTATCAATCCGCGCCCAAGCGGTCACACTAGTCAAACGAACCGTGCTTCGGCAGGGAACCGTGCCCGGGCGCAGATCACAGAGCCTAGTGTGAGTACGCTCTTAATTAGCATTCTATAATGAAAAAAACTAAATATAATGGAGATATACAAAAACCCAGTGTTGCAAAAAACATTCTGGACTTCTAGAGTGCAATAAAGACATCATCAAATATCAGTTTCATACTTTTTAAGCACCTTTCTATCAATACCAGCATGACTGCAATATCTCTCAATGTAACTTTGTGCCTCCAGATAACGTCACCAAGAACTGGTACACTGTACAGACTACAAATTGCCCAGCGCTATACTAACACAATCAGTTCTGATCATCCATCTGATCATTTACACTGTTACTAAACCTGCCAATTAACTCATGAGTTGATTGAGGAGGAAAAACACCAAACTGCACAGCACTAACAGCACTATAACACTCCAGCACTGGAAATGGGTACCACTGCAATATACCATAGAATCTGTCCAATTACATTAGAATATTATTAAAACTTCCATCAGAAAGAAATGTGTGGAGAAGAAACATGCCTTTTTAAAACTACAAACAAATAAGGTCACACTGCGGCAATACATACTGCTTCTTAAAGAATGAGGGCAAGAGAGAGATAGGAGAACAGGAGCAGTAAGACTGGAAGGACACAGGGAGAACAATGCAGTGAGAGAGTGAAAGGCGGGGCACATGGAGAGTACACTTCAGTCCTTGGTCAGCAGAAAACCATGGGTCAGATAGAGGCTCTGATAAATCCCGCTGCATGGGAAGTGATCTCTCCCTCAGTGGCAAGCTGTTTGTTTTGCTTTAATTGCCTCTCACCGAGTCGGTGCTGAGGAGCTTTAATGGAGCGGCCTGTGTTCATGGACGCCAGCCATGGATCTGCATCAGCAGGCCCAGGAGAGCAACCTGAGACACCCTGCATACACACACACACCTTTCCAAACAATCGGGTTATGACAGCCATAAGTACACAGGACAAACTGGCCCAGAACCATTAACACAATCACCACGGCTCACACAAACCCAGAGGGGCAATTACAGCCAATCCTTTCTGTCCATCTCCGCTACACACACACACACACACACACACACACACACACACAGAAACTCAATAGGAAGGCACTAAAACTGTTGGACTGAAGTCAGGCAATTAGAAGATGCCTCAGCCACTCAACGACTCGAGAGGCTGTGGGAAAAATTGAACTGACTGGGGCAGCAGCGGCCAGACCACCTGAGTGCATTTCAACCATCAAACTGAATCTGTGAGAGCCTAAGGTGGTTCAGTCTTCTTATATTTAAGAAATATTCTGCTAAGAATAGAACCATGAATACGGCACAATTCAGCAGAACTTTTCAGGCACTGGGTAAGAAGAAGGGACATTATGACTGGGATACATCAAATCTCGTGTTCTGGATACCAGCAACCAATATAAAAAGGTATATATATGCCAGTTACAGACAATGCAAATCATAAAAAAACAATTTTCAACTTTTCTTGCAACAAAATCCTTCATATATTGACATATTTCAAATGTTTAATATATATTTAAATGTATCGCACCTATACATTTACTTGTATTGAAAAAGGGTTATATGATTTTTCCTGACTATGGAAAATATAGCAATATAAATCTGAGCTAATATTACCCACACCTAGTCTGAGGTAAGAGGTAAGGAACTAGAGGCATATGGATGACTGCTAGAGTGCACTGAGGACAAGAGCAGAAAAATGCCAGACAGGAGACTTACTGTTCTAGCCGTTGTGAGAATTATGGGTTTGTGATTAGACCTGCATTAAATCTTTTAACACGTACACTTTCCATTATCTATTACACACTTTTTGAATGGCTAAAAAACCTAACCTTTTCTACAGTCCAGTCACAAATGGACAAAGACAAGTCAGAGAGGCAATATATTCATCACATTTCTTCTGAAATGGAATTGCTAGGCCTAGAGGTTAATCTACAGCATTTTAAAAGCAGAGCTTTTACCTCCATAAATCAATTAGAGTACTGAGAATTAGTCTGCCCTTTTACACAGCAAAAGATTCTTACTAGTCAGATACATAGACCAGCTGCTCATCCCTCTAGACAAGATGCCAACACACCGGCTTTACAGTCTAACAGATGCTTACTAACACCATCCAACAGTGTGTGTGTGTGTATGTGTTGTCTACAGTGGGTTTACTGATTTCATTGTGAACTTTCATTCTGCTCTTTTTAAGTCCAGTTCAAACATCTGTTCAGAGCTAAGTAGCAGAAAAGTTGTGGGTGTAAACAAATATCATTTCTGAGTTAAGAGACTTTTTGTCATACCCACTGAGACCCACTGTTGTTAAAAACCAATAAGAACTGTTCACAAAGGCAGGCATCTGTGCAATGCTTCAGCTGTGCAAGGCCAAACAACACTCTCAGTCTTTCAGAGCCAGGGAACACACAGCAGCCAGGGCACACAGCAGCCAGGACACACTGCTTCCTGTCTGCGTGCGTGAGCAGCTGGGGTCACAGCTGTAGTAGGTGGGGGTGGGGGGTGAATGTGATTATGCATGTGCTGTTCTGAAGAAGTGTGGATGTCTACATTAAGTAAAATGATGCGGAATGAGTCAGCTGATTAAGCACAGTCTATTGCTCAGTTAGCTGTAGAGCTAGAAACAACCGTCTAAAAAAACTGTTACACGTTTACCTCAAAATCAATCAAAATTTGATTTTCCCCTCAACCCAAAAATCCATGTTTGGTGTCTGGAATTTGCTTCCTTGGTCTTGCAATGAAGATAATGTAGTTAAAAAGTAATAGATGCTTTTAAACTCCTGTATACAAGCCTAAATTGACACACTTGTAACAAACTGCTTCAAGTTTCTCAAAGAAACACAAAATAGACTTACTTACATGATTTCTGACACCGAATCACATATAAACAAAAATATATTGTATAACTAAAACAGAAGCAACCATTTTTAGGATGTAGCCTTTCTTTGTCTATAATTGTGTCCATAGCCATCACTATCAGGCATGAACGTGCATTTCATATGAACCGGGAAGTCAGAATTTCTGAGTTACCATTAGGAACGCCCCCACAAGTTGGATTCCCTACACAAAACTCAGGGGAGCCTCAAGCTCCATCTCAAAATCCAACATGGCTGCACTGTGCATCAAAGCTGCTGTATTACACTCTTAGCACAAAAGTCTTAGATTAGATCAGTTTTACACACCATACTGTCCAACTTATATATGTGGACATGTTGCTACAGGATTGGCAAAATAATATATAACGCATAATTATCAACTGGTACTCCCAACATTGGTGACTGGCTAATAGCTAACCTGGCTAGTGACCAAACAAACAGTATACAGACAGAGCAATCACAACAAAGGAGTTCTATTTTGTTTTTCTAAAGGTTTTATTGGAACACAATCAACACAAATATAATTTTCACATCATTCCCAGCTCCAACGGTCAACTTCTGAGCGTAATGGAACACATCAAAAGTTTTGTTAGCAACATTAGCAACTTAGCTTCAGTGCAAAACTAGGGAGAGAACTTCTGACACTTAGATCTCATTTAGATATGGTCACTTCATATGACTACTATCTGGACCGTATGATGATAACATTTTAGCCACATGTATTTACACTTGGTAGTCAAATGCATTTCCAGTTAATCATATTAAAATTCCATTGTCATGTGGGAGGGAACATGCAAACCTGCTTGCTGCCAAAAACCAAAAGTGCCATTTTTAAACTATTTCAAGCCTCTATCATCTGCAGCTTGTTTTCCACAGTATTGCCTGTTCATATTGCTGTTAAGCATTTTGTTTTGTCTGGTCCGCAACCTTGAAAGTCCTTATATTTACCTTTCTCGCAAACGTTGATCACGTGTCCAGCAACGTACATCGTGGGAAGGAGGTTTGGATGTACTGGGAGGCATTTGGTGTCTTGGAGAGGTGGCTGTGTTTACATGGCTATATATCATGTGACTTAAATACTCCTCATAGCAACTCCTTTACAGGGTATATGTGTTTGTTCATTTGAGCTCAAGCTGTGATTGTCTTGTGACCAGAAAGTCGCTGGTTCGATCCCCTGAATGACATAGGTGCCCTAACCCCAACAGTGGATAGGGCTGCCCACCATTCTGGGCAAATGTGTTTACTGCACAAACAGATTAAATGAGGAGGGCAAATTCCTCTGTATGCAAACACAAGTGGCAAATTTTCAAAAAATTTTGACGGTCCTATCCTAATCTGCTGAGGATGGTGTGTGGGACAAAAGCTATAGATGGTTCTACATAAGTGTGAAAAGAATAGTGAAGACAACTATGATGACTACTTTTTAGGGAGCCAGAGACGGCAAAGACAAGGTCACCAAGGAACAAGCTCTGCATATGTACCAGCCTCACACTGACACAAACAGCAAGGAGGAACTGGGCAGGCCTTTACTGGGAGTGATTAATGAGGAGGGTCCTGTGCCCAGAGGACGGAGGAAATGAGTATGTGTATGTGTGAGCAGAGGTAGACTGAGGACACCGTGTGTAGAAGGCTGTGTGTGTGCTTGCGTATGTGTGGAGGGGTAGGCAATAGATAATGAGGTCTGCGAGCAAGTACATGGGCTTTGTGTATGTATAGGATGGGGAGGGGTGCGTCTGGCCATGAAGATGAAGGGAGTGGAGTGGTGTCTGGATGAAAAAAAAAATATGACCTGCATAATGGAGGTGAAGGTTGCAGGGAGTCTGAAAGATGTAAAATTTGAGCGAGACATGGCTCCAACGTTTACAATATGCCCACATCATTAACTATTTATTTTACTTTTTACCTGAATGCATCTTTTGCTGTATCAAAGTACCAAAAGCAGAGCAGACCTGGAGTAATCAAAGCCATAACCAATCGCACAATTGATCAATTAGCTGTCCTCTATGGATTCAGAATGGCAATGGAACTGTTTCTCCATATGCTTTTAGATTAATCCTTGCAAATGAGTTGCACAGCTAACTAAACATAAAAACAGAGGGAAGGAATTTTATCAATGGCTAAGGCCGTTACACCTGTAGACGCAAAAGTTCGTTTGTAGGTGGGTAGGCTTCTTTAGTGTGGATGTGTGGAAAGACCAGTAAGAGGAAATCGTGAACAAATAGAGGGGAAAATCTGGACAAAACTGTGTTAGTAATATAAGGAAACACTGAGCAAGTCAGAGGGTTGAATACATTCTGTTTGGGCACAATGGACTGCATCAATAATTCACTGGAGTAGCATTTTTAACAGCAATGCACAATGTCTGCGACTGCCTCTCATTCACTTCCATCATAGTGGTAGTCAATGGGCCTGAGCAGCCCCTCTGTGCATGAATGTGCATGCCTGTAAAAGTTATTTAGATGAAAAATGAACAAACCCATACGCAGCAACAAGCCTAGTGAGTCCGAAAAAAAAAAAAAAAAGAAAGATACGTAATGGAGGACATTCATTTCTGAATGTGTGTGAATATGTGCAGCTACTCCACTGCATGTTTTTTCTTCCTCAACCCCTCCAGGGCATTTCAGCGTAGTGTTTTGTCAAGCCTACTGTTTCAGGGGCAAATTTTCAGCTTAAGCTTATGAATTCATTTTTGACACCTCAGTTGTTTAACGGTCCAACCCCCCCTCCCTTCCGATCCCACCCCCCTCACATAAGAAGAAAGTTAAAAGGAATTTCTATTCCATGCAGGACATCATTTCAAGCCCATCACAGCTCTGGGCTCCGTAATGAGACAAAATCTCGCCACTAACTGAGAACTCATACAGCCTGTTGATATTTTTCCCCTGTGATCGTTTGAAAACGAATTAAATGCACTGAGAGCATTTCAGAAAAGGAGGCCTCAAAGGAACACAGGCTGTTTAAAATGCTCCTTCCCTTTGATCCTTCCCCTGATGCATTGTGGGTCGTCTTTCACATTTCTACATACTTTCCCATTCGTCCTTTTGGCCTTTCTGTCCTCCGCAGCAAAGAAAGAAAGCATCACCCTCTTTTCGTTCGCATGCATGACGGTCAGCATGTATAATGGGCCGCTCTTCCAAAGCAGAAGCACTTATGAGACTGCAGACTCCAGTGCTTTTTGCTGGTGCTGCTGAGTGAGTCAGAAGAGAGACACTCTTTGGAGAAGCATTAGCAAAACACTGTAAAACAAAAAACAGGGCGTCTCAGTGTCTGACCACCAACTAAAAGGGACCACAGCTAGAATGTAGGACAGAGGAATGGTCCATAGGGATGGTGTTACATAAAGTACAACCACAACAGCAACATCGCAAATAAGTATCAGACAAAACAGGGAGAAGAATATTTTTACAGTCCTAGTGTAGTGGTCAGTTTTATTTACAACAAATATATTGTCTCACAGCGGCTTTGTGGTAATTGAAGCTTGATTGATATGTACACGTTATGGCCTGTACCAATTCTGATTTTTATTAAAACAAAATTGAACAATATCTTTATTTATTTAAAAACAGCCCATCATGTTTTGCCTTACAGAAAAAGGATCAAAAAGCATGGCTGTACCAAGGAAGAGATTCACAACTGCCAGAAATATATATATATATAAAATAAATAAAAAATAAATAGATAAAACAAACAAACAACAAATTGCTCTTTACTTGACAGTAATGACCCATTTTCAGTAACAATAGTATTAGTAGTCTGTATGGTTTACAACAAACTTATTCTTCTGCTTGAATCTCTGTTAAATCCGAATCATTACCATATTCCATAAATGGTTCCTAGATTTTTTCAAAAACATTTAGTCTATTCTTCAGTATTAGGGCTGCACCTAACGATTAATTTCATAATCGATTAATCTAACTATTAATTTTTATTATTTTATTTTATTTTATTTTTTTTGTCGATTAGTCGGTTAATCTAATGTCTCATTTTTTTACATTTTGTAATATATATATATATATATATATATATATATATATATATATATATATATATATATATATATACATATTAAATGGTTAAGAGTCTACATTCTGACTCAATGACACATAGCCTACACGTTTTCACATCATTCCCAGCACCAACGGTCAACTGGCACAAATGACACATAGCCTACTCGTCTCAGGCACAAGAAGTTGGACAGTTTGTGGACTATATTTTAGCAGAGAGACGTTTGAGAATCAGCGTGTGAAACTACGTGTGTTTTAAAGCTCCTGCGGTCTCGAGCCTAGGTATCTACACTAAATGATTAAGAAGCGGTTAGCAATGCGTAGTCAAGGGACACTTCAGAAAGAAACATTTATGCTCAACGTTAAATACGGATACGCACGGAACCTTCTGCGTTTATTTCGTTCGCTGGAGATCGTGGGAGCAGGGCAATACGTGACCACTTCCATACGGACACAACAAAGAAGAAACGGCGGGACTTTCTGAAGAGACACATCAACGCACGTTTTGCTAATCGACGTAATTTTGTAATCGATTACGTCGACGCGTCGCCCAGTCATATTCAGTATATATGTTATTCTTTCTAGTGGAATAACTGACAGCATTTGTCTTAACCAGTGTCCAATACTGATTTTAGCAGGGCAGAAAATTCCAGTAAACCACTAACATAAGTCTATATAATTTTACACTTATATTTTATATTTTAATTGTATACATTACTGCCAATTTTAATTATCACTAGTACTGTCCTGATACAGATACCATATCAATATTCGTGCCAATACTGGCACTGAAATGTAGTATTGGTACTGACAACAGGAAGAGTAATACTCAAGGCTGACACTATGAAGCAATTTCTGCTGCGCACACTGATGCATTCATGCGTGTGTACCAGTAGACAGAGAACTGCCAGATTTTGAGTGTAATGATAGCCTTTAGCATTTATTAGCCTTTAGCATAGCAGCCTACTAGCCAGGCTTCTGTGTCCACAAGCCCAGCCTGCAGTGCATCTCCACTGGTCAGCGGTATCACTCATGCAAGACAGAAAAAAATGCTGAAAGTTGCTGCTACTGACATCGTAAACAAGCGTGACAATTCCTAAACTCCCGCAGAGTCTGACATACACGGAACGAGATGCACATAAAAGACAAACAACTGCAGAAAATCAGATGTGAAACAACATTCTGCTCCATTTTTTCAAGCCAGAGAAGCTGCTGGGAACTTATATATACACATCTCAGGATTATCTATACACTGTTCAGTTCTGCTTTTATAATAAATTAATGATAATTAAATAGCTCTTTATTACAGTACTTTTTTATGAAAACAGATGTTTGTTATACTAATCATGATGTAGTGGTGCATGGTAAGTGTTAATCTAAGACAGATCACAATGCAGCGTTGGTAATTATCAACGAGTTATTAGTGATACTTTTGCAAATACCAATAAAACTGTGCCCTTTTTCCTCCTGTATACATCTTATGGATCTTATCTTGTGTATATATCTTGTTTATGTTTTTGTATTACTAAATTCTAGCTTATTTTTACTTCATTATTGTCTATTTATTGTATGTTTGCACTGTTTTCACTACTATATATAATGCTGCCCTGCTGTAGAGTTATTATCTGAGCCTCACCCCAAGCATTTCAATGCATGTTATGTCCTGACATGATGTGCAAATGACAAACTTAAAACTTGAAAACTTTCATGTAGGCGAACGTTTCTGACCAACTAATGTACTGACTGAGCTAAAATGAAAATGGCCAAGCTTGTAAAGAGTGTCGTTGAGGGAGAACCTCCATTAGCTGACAGGTAGCAGAACTAAAATAAACAAAGTATCAAGAATTCAGATTAAATAAATACATTCATAAATTAAAGCAAGCAAAAATATGGAAAAAACAATAAGAATTAAAAATGGATACACACCACAAGCCCAGTCGACTTAAAATGCTTATTCTGCACATGTATATGCACTCAAGTGAGAGCGAGAAGCAGTTCACTCATGCCGAGCATGCACAAAAATGGCATCATTAAAATGCCATCTCTAAGTGGTAAACATGTACTCTGAGGAGAGACAGTGCACCCAGAGTACAGTTAAAATGCTCTCACCCTATCATATCCCACTCTTCTTCTCTCTCACGCTGTCTCTCCACTCATGCATTCCCTTTCTTTTCTCTTCCTTCGTTACTAGGCACGCGAGACAGAATTCCTGCTGCTTGCATTTGTCTTCTGGACCTTTTGAACCCTTTCAGAGGGGTTTAACTGGCACAGAGGGAAGCAAAAGCCAGGGGAATGAGGCTAATAATAAGGGCCTAAATCCCCCGTCAGGGGCACTGCGCCAACATACCGACTGCAGCTGCCTGCGCTAACTTGCAGAATAGCCCGTGTAACGCTCTGAAACACATATTAAAGCAGACAACTGCAAGCAGGGCTTACACCACATGAACCAAAAGTATCCAGACATTCTTCTAATTAAAGAATCGCTATTTAAGCTATTCAGGGCCCACCAATTGCTGACACAGGTGTTAAATCGCATGCATGTGTAATCTCCATAGAGGAGCACTGCCAGTAAAATGAGACAGATATGGGACACAGTCTACAGCCACCACGCACATCAGTTTGAGGGGTGCAAAGCCCCCTAGCATTAATCTATGAGCAGTGGAAGTGTGTTCTCTGTATTGATGATACACCCATGAATACCTTTGAGATGAGTTGGAGTGGTGCTTGGGATCCAGATCTAATCAACTGACTGATGTTCTTGTGATTATATAACTGTAAATATAACTGATGTCAATTCTAATAACTGATCATTAAAGCTGATTAAATAATAAAAAGAAGCCTAAAAGCTTTAGTTAAACAGTGCATTATCTACTAATAATCAACTAATTATCTACTAAGTCACATTTCTAAATTTAATTTCTTTTACATTTCACCAATTATCCTCATAGAAAGCTTTTTTTTAAAAAGATGTTACAATGTTGTTCTCATACTAAAGGTTAGCTTTAATTATGAATTATATATTTTTGTCATTTCAACCATGATGGTGGTTTGTGTTTAAATTAACCAGTTTAAGTTTAACTTTAGCAAGCTGACCACTTTAACAGTCTCTATACTGATTTCTTACATCAGAGGCTGTTATTAGGCATGCATAATCATCGCTAGCAGCAGATACTTGCTTTAAAAATGTTAACAGAAACAGACAGATGGTCAGATTTGACAGATATTTAAATGATGTACTCAGGGGCGATTGTAGGCTTAGGGGTTTAGGGGTGCTGAACACCCAAATGAGAACAGTTCATAAAAATAAAAAAAATCGGACTATCAATTCGAAATCAGTGTTGGGGCAACACTGTGACTGGAAAGACACCAAGAAATCTTAAAAAAAACCTTAGTTCACAAAGCTTAGTTTACAAATGTATTAAGACATTTTATAAAACAAAACTTGAGAATATAGACAGAAAGTCTGAATATATGGAATAAAACGTGAGAATATGGAATGAAAGCCTGAATATATAGATTAAACTTGAGAATATAGAATGAAAGTTTGAATATATGGAATGAAACTTGAGAATATATAATGAAAGTCTGAATATATATAATGAAAGTCTGAATATATGGAATGAAACTTGTTAATATTGAATAAAAGTCTGAATATATGGAATGAAACTTGAGAATATGGAATGAAAGTCTGAATATATGGATTGAAACTTGAGAATAATGAATGAAAGTCTGAATATATGGAATGAAACTTGAGAATATAGAATGAAAGTCTGAATATATAAAATGAAACTTGAGAATATAGAATGAAAGTCTGAATATATAGAATGAAAGTCTGAATATATGGAATGAAACTTGAAAATATGGAATGAAAGTCTGAATATATAGAATGAAACTTGAAAATATACAATGAAAGTCTAAATATATGGAATAAAACTTGAGAATGTACAATTAAAGTCTGAATATATGGAATGAAACTTGAGAATATGGATGAAAAGTCTGAATATATGAAATGAAACTTGAGAATATTAAATGAAAATTCTAATATATATTTGGTCTTAATAAGAACCTTACAGAAATGTTCTAACATCTAGTGGACAGCCTTGCCAGAGCAGTTGAGTCTGCTATTGAAGTACAAGGTGAAGCACTTCTTTTCTAACACCTGTTGAAAATGTTGAAAAGAGCAAGTGTCTGGATATTTTGGGCGCGTAGTATATAAATGTAACAATTGCTTTCAATGCCTTCATTCTTGTCCATGCAGACCTCACAAACTAATCTGTCTCCGATCTCCTGCAGGGACGTGTGGAACTCTTTTCAGTAGTGTCCCACAGGGAGGGGAGATCAAGGACAGCCTCCCAGAACAGCCAGGCAAGGAGAGAAAAATTCCAAAGAGGATTATGTGCACAGGTCGACAGATAGGAGGGAATAAAGTACTAATCCAATCAAGTGCAACTCATATCTCCTGCATGAAGAAACAGCCTCGCTGCTTCATTAGGGTCTGACACCAGCCTCCTAATCTCTCCTCACATAATCCCACATCACAAACACATGCCCGGGCAGCCACGCAGCTCCTAGATCACACACGCGCACCTTCATTTCTCAGGTGTACAAAGACATAGCTTCAAATTCACACTCTGGCTCTCTGCCAAGAACTCTAGGCAAAAAAAATATAAATAAAAAATTACAGAGCAGCAGAACAAAAGCTTACTGCAGACTTCAGTTCCCTGATTCTTTTTCCTCCTCCCCTTCCTCCTCCTCCTCCTCCTTACTCCCGTTCTCTCAAGTATGAGGGCTACGTTTTATCCTGAGGGTCTTCAGCTTGGAGAGCCAGTGAAAACATATACAGCAGGGATGTGATTCAACAAAACACCTGAGCCAGAAGGGATAACAAAAGCAGGGCAGAACCAGCTGTGCACCTCTTAAACAACCAGGCCCAGAGGAAAAGGACAACAGTGTCGCCCTCACAGTCAGCCCGTACACAACACACCCACGACACAAAGTAACACCACCTCACACTCTGTGACTCTCTGAGCAACACTGTGGTAAGCCACATTACAATATAACCTCTTCAGCATCCTCGGACTGCAGCGCAACCAGAACACCCCACCTGAGCGCCTTCATGATTCACAGAGGCAGCTAACAGTTAACCTTGTTACACATCAGAATCTTTATGGAGAGTAAAACTCCCAAGAAATTAGACTTTGTCCAATGCAATTTGAATCTACTATTTAAACCAAACAAAAACATCCCCAACTAAATTAATATTCCTTACTCTCGTTAGGGATTTTTAATTACTCATCAAAATCCTAAAACTGCTGCCTTTGTTGTAATATGGGAAAGAAGCGCTTTGTGAACTGTCATGTTTAACTGTCTTATCAGTATTTTTCAGATTTGTATTATCCCTGGTTTGTGCCTCTGCATCATCACGGACAGGATTCCCTTGAAAGACACTGTAATCTCTCAGGGGATTTACTCAAACCAATAAAGGACACAATTTAAGAAATGAACGTAAAAAAATATTGTGCACCATTTCTAGGATGAGTGCTCACAGTGCCTCAGAGCTGGAATGAAAGAGAGAGAAAGAGAGAGAGAGAGAGAGAGAGAAAGAGGGACAGACAGTTGACCACAGTCTTTAGTGTACTAAGGGCACGTTCACCTTGTCAGGTTTGATTTGGGAGAAGAAAAAAAAACTCTTGGGTGATTAATCTGCCAGTGAGGTTCGTTAGAAAATGCTGCCATGCACACCAAAAAAAAAGCAGACAAAGACCCCTTAAGGAGGGGGATCTCAGGTTGGCGGTGTTAGTCCTTTGATTGGCAGACATGCTACAAATAATCATGCACTGACCTTGAAGAGATTTATTGTGTTTTTTAAGCTTGTGACTGTGAATCAAAGAATCAGTGTATGTACCTTAACCAACTCCAGAAGCCATCTAATCCATATCTATATCAAAACATGTGCTGGAATGGTCTGGTGGGCTTCCTCCTCTATCACTCCCAGACTTTTGTTTCCCTTGCATAAATAATGGGAACCTATTATGCACAAGTTTCGGATTTTATTGTTGGGTTTACTTTGGGACAGCTTGAATTGAATTGAAATGTATATCATAAAATTACTCGGAATTACTTGGAATTTTTCATCCAATGTATCCAATGTGTACATCTTTTGGTGCAACATCAAAGAGGTCCAGCAAACCAAAACTAGAGTGCAACAGTGCAGCATTCCCTACTTTGGACTAAACCAAGTGAACCAAACTACATATCGTCGCTGTCCAATGAAAAACAAGTATCTCAAAAATTCCAAAAACCTACTTTACTTTCAAAGTCAATGGAAATAGAATACTTTTCCAAGCCATTCTGAAGCATTTCTATTGGTCCACTCATCATGAAATTTGCATACAATATAAAGAACTATTGGCGTGTTCAAATGACGTAGAAACCTTAAAATCGCCAAAAATGGAGATGCATGTTCTTCATTGGGCAGCGCGATATACAAAGCCTCGTCACACAGCTGAAAGAAACCACTTCTACACCATTAATCCTCACCAAATACCACTGCAGCTCTTACACCAGACACGAGGAGGCCACAGTTCAGTAGAAAAGCTCAGTCTGTACCAAAGCCCTAAATGGACAGGGAGCGCCAGGTCAGTCCCGTCAGATATGTAGGAAGGCTTTACCTGCAGAAAGACTTTTCAAAAAACATGAATCTTCACATAAAGCAGAAATTCAGAGGTCCACCTTTAAAAGGGCTGCCAGTTCTCTGCTGCTGGCTTCTTTTACAAAAAAATGCTAAATGCAGGCAGCCATTTGTTGAGAGATACAATAACCCGGAGGCCTTAATCCCACTAACCTATATTGTAAAACACAGACATCTAGCAAACAAGCAACAAATTTTCAATTTATTGGCGGCTAACACAAACCCTGCCCGACCTAGACATCTAACCAGCTCTGTATTGATGTCGGAACGATGCTGTGTGCTGCACCCAAATGCAGCTCAATGCACCTAAGTGTTTGTGTGTGGGGTGGTGAGCCGGAGAGAAAGCAGCAGAGAAGGAGAAACAGAATGTTTCATTACTTTGCTGCTGGTCTGAGTGGAAGATTGGAGAGACTAATGGAGGCAGCGGAGAGACGGTGTTGATGTACAGTTGGAGGAGGCCGGTATTGGCCTGCAGCGGTGCGCTGGGCTCTTTACACTGTGACCTCCCATTAAATAGAGGCTCATATCCTCGCAAATGAATTTGTTTCCGCTCAATTTCCCAAAAAGCAATTTTCTCCAGGCCTCAGCTGTGAGGGTACAGGTGAATGGCGGTCGGGGGTGGGCGTGCGAGCGGGGCTGGAGAGAGGGGCGGGTTGCAGGTGCCTCTCAAAGACCTGCAGAGTCATTACCACAGCAACAGGGAAATGGAGAGCGCCCGTTTTTCTTGCCGGAATGGACTGAAGTACCATCTTTTCCAAAGATGACAGGGTAGATAGGGAAAATGCGTGTACGATGACCAGACGTGAGGAGGCGGCGTGCTGATGAGCAATAACAGATGCGAACGTGCCCGCTCTGCTGGCGTGTATGTGCTTGAACGGGGATGATGTCATTGCTATTACAGAGTACTTGAGCTCTTTAGAAATGTGTCCTGCGCTAAAGCATATCTATAGCCTACATTAGCGGCTGCCTTTGAAAGACTGGTAAATTACAAAGCCAACAAGGAGCACAAAAGCACTTATAAGGCTAACGTGGACGAGCCGGTCATTAGTGGCGAGCGTTTTTGCCCCTTCCATGTTAATGGATGTCTCGCACAAACAGTAAAAGTGTTTTTTTTCTGGCGACCAGCACAATAATTGCCTCCAATTCAGCTCCGCTCTCTACTGCCACTCTGTCTTGCGTTTCAAACGGAAGTCTACTGCTGAGCACAAAAGGTGAGGGAGCTGGCCTTCGCGTAAATCTGTTGCGGCCTTTTGACGAGTGTGGTTCACTGTACACAGCCACTCAGCAAAGCCGATACTTATCCACTCTGAAAGAAGCACATAACAGCCAAGTTACTTTCAGATAGGCTAAAACAAAGACCACTCGGCTGAAAAAAGTTTCGCACCCTGCATTTAGCCTTCTGAGTCTGCTCTCTCGCCTTTTCTTCCCTCCCTGAACTGTGTGTCTTCCCTCGCTGGGCTGAGATTTGTCTTCTCTCTCTCTGTTCTGGAACTGAACTGCAGAATGGCTCACAGTGTGTGTGTGTCTCTTAGCCCTCCGGCCTTCACAGCCTGAGTGAGTTAAAGCAGTAACAGCAGCCTCAGGCCCGGGAAACAGGTGCTGCTCGCTAGCACGGTCTATTTCACACACTTTACACACACAGGCCGCCCGCGTGTGTCAGGTGTGTGCTGTGTCTTGGATGAATAACAGACAACATGCACGTCCAGCACAAGTCAAGACCTTTATCTGAACCATATGTGTGTGTAATGTGCATGACATAACTGGAACACGCGTGTGCCTTTCATGTGAAATGTTACACTGAACAGAGCAGGGATCAGGTGGCAGCAACACAGAGTGGAGCAGAGCAGTAAGTCAGAGGGCAGTAGACTGACTGCTCCTTTAGCTATTTAGCTTCATGTGCTATTTTATGTTAGATTTATTACAGAATCAGATCTGATATTTTTGCTCTGATATCTGATCCGATATCTGGTATCAGATGGGTCCGCTCTTTATATATTTTAAAAACATTTTTTAAAGAAGGAGGCTTTGTTTCTTCTGAAGATTTCCTTTTTGTTTTTTCCCTACTTTTATTATTCTATATATGTATTGTTTTCCTTGCTGTTTCCAACTTGGCCCACTGCTTGGTTACAGCTTTCAATCACCCTGGCTGGTTGGCCAATCAGTGCATGAGCTGAACAATCAGAGCACACTGGGAGGTGGGGTTAAAAGACACAGGAGCTCTAACAGAACACAGATATACATTATGGGAAAAACTGTTGAGATTTTGGGAAAACTGAATCATGTAGCTCTATTCTATTTGACCCCATAAAATTATGAAGAATGAAAATGAGAATAATAGGTTCCCCTTTAAAGGGATTCTTTTTACTGTTGGGTCTTCTGTTTCTCAAGAAAATGTCAAATAACTTGGTGGATTACTAGATTACTACAGCCTTAGACTGAATAAATAGGGGTGAAAGGGGACATCCAGCCTTAGACACTGCAGTTTTCTAAAATAGTAATGATCAGGGCTGCACAATACAACATCTGATAATCGTTTTTGCAAATTTCGCCTTTAAATTACTGCAATATAACAATGGCTGTAATGTGCAAATGGATCTTCTAACAAATCAATGTGATTTATGCGATAAATTGTATTAAATAATATTTGATCAAATACATAATTACAATATTTTTACAACTGAAAAATCATCGACATACACAACATGTTTACTAACATTATGGACCTACACACTTGTTTGGGGAAACACAAAACATTTGTTTAGCCAAATATCAGTGGCTTGTAACTGACAGCTTTGCACACTAGAATCATTGTAGGCTGCAATTTGGCACAGCAAGCATGGCTCCCACAATTTGATGTGACAGTATCAGTCTTAACTCCAGGGCAGTGCAAATAAGTTTCCTGCTCAGAGTGTGCTGGTTAGCTAGCTGTCCAGAGCTGTAGGAACCTTACTCAGACTGCACTGGCTGATAAAGCAAACACAGACTTTATCACATGATCCATTGTAAATCAGGTTTGAGTAAACCTTGATAACTCTTACCCAGAAGAAATGACCAGAAAGTAGAATTTCCTCTGCTCTTCCGCAACACTCACAACTCACTACACTAAAGTAAGCCAGAAACCTGTTTAAGGTTGCCAGATTACACAGAAAACCCAGTTCAACACCATGCTATAAAATAATTATTTGCCAGTGATGCTTTTCCTTTACCTTGCAGTATCTTTCTTAATAAAAAATGAGATAAATATTTTTTAAATGTTGCTAAATAAATATAATAATAATAACAATGATAAGGTTTAATAAGAATTAATGCTATGAGACTATCATTTGGTTTCATTCACAAGAAAAATATTCTGTAATTTTTCATATTGTCACTAAAACACATTATATTGATATTTTGATTATTTACAGTCATTCATTAATAGAGGAATTTCAAAAAGAGTAATATAATGATCTTGCCAATCTTTAACCATATCACATGACTGCTACTGTTTACTCCCAATACTTTCTGTGCTATATAGCCCTAAGCATGCACTCGCTGTAGACGAACAGTTAGTTTGTGTGTAACTTTCTCCAATACCACAGCTTGTTCAGCTTTAATAACCCATGCTCCTCTCACCCACATGCTCTCCATTTTACCACACACCCTGAAGACAAGTCAGAGGTTAGCACACATACACACGTGTACACATGCATACTGTCTTGGGCTGATCAGTGGCATGCAAACAGCACCCGGAACAGCAGATTTACAACAAGACAGGAGTGGTTTATTTTTTGGATCTGTGCCAGTCAAAGAGTAATCAAGACAAAGGGCTGACGAGCATAAATCAAGATGAAAGACGGGTAGACTGTGTCATCAAAAAGCAACACAGAGCCAAGGAGCCAAGTATCCGCCGAGTATCAGTAAGAACGGCACATGTTGTAAACATGGATGTAGTGTTTATTGATCGCGGTAGTTAATTTACTGGTTAATTTCATTCAGGGTCGATTCTAATCTCGGCTTTTCGTTGCTGACACTGTAGCACAGGAGGACCACTGAAGGAAACCTTGTTTGTATATTGACAAAGTCTGTCTTCTCCAGCCAGGTACAGAAGCCCTGCAGCATGAGCCTTACACACCGTCTCAGGTGCACTAAGGCCGCAAATCAGCCCAGCTCTCTTTCAGCACTCTGTCAGTCCATGCTTCACTTTAGCAGCCTGGGGACACCAGAACACACGGGAGATCCTCTGAGGACTGGCGCATTACATTACATAAGTGCCTGGAGCATGTTAACCACTAGTGATTTATGACCCTGCCTGGGCCACCATACGTCTGACCTCACCTTAGGCTGTGAACCCACACAACTGCAGAGGAGCTGCTGGAGTGCTGTGCGAGTGTGCATCTGTGTGTGCGCAAGGAAAGAAAACGTACCCACCACAGTGGCCACCAGCACCAATCATAATATTAAAGATGTTCATTATAAGAAATGTAAGCAGCTTGTCCACATTTACGCAGTGATGTACTGGGTAAAAGATATGCAAAGATTGCTAAACACTTCATTAATCTCCTAACAAGATCTATTTTGGCATGAATAAATAAACATATGGCGAAGTATTCAACATTAACTATACAGTTCTTTACTCAAGATATCCACTAATTATGCTGTGTACTTACTGTATGCAGTATAAAGCTGACTCCTGCAACATAGAAATGCTATCTGTTGTAGTTATTTACTGTTATTACAATATAGCGGTGAGTGATGTGCCACAATGACAACATCAAAACACTGAAGACATTTTCACACAATATGCATCACAATATTTTTTGAATATTGATATGTTGATGTGTTAGAACAAATGAAACAAGCCTCAGCACTGCCATAATGTGCTATGGAGTACAATAACTTTTATTACATTTTATTCACCTAGTGCGCTGCATCAAATCCCGTTTAAAGAGACAATTCGATTCTCTTTGCAATAAAACAAGCAAGCAGCTGTTCAGTGTTCAAGTGTTCAGTGTACTGATGGTATCAATGCAACTCTAATAAAAAAAAATGACGTAAAGTGACAATGTATCAAGCCCACCCCTGCTGTAATATGCCATTAAGAATTTGTTCATTGCTTTCACACTTAAGCATATAATAAAAAAACAGAGTTTGACTTTCTGCTAATTTTTTTAACTTCTGCAAAATACCAACATCTAAATCTAAGCAAACAACTTTCAGTTGTAAGATGGTGGACTGTAGAGGAACTTACTGACACTGATTTTCTTTACAGAGATGGCAATAACAACCAACGACCAGTTGCAGCCTCTTGAGCCATGACCTATAATGTCAACAAAATGTCTTTTTTAAAATGAGTTTTAAGTGTAAAATACCTTTGGCCTTACAACATCCTCCATGTAGCTCTTGGCTGAGAATGTGTTTCAAAAATATATTTTTGGCCAAAATCTCAAACTATTAAAGGAGCAATATGTGGGTATTAACTAAATTATCATCAGAAAAACTTTACAATTTTGAGGGTAAATGAAAAAAAGGCGTCTATATATTGTGTTGCAGAGATATCTGCACGCTAACCAGCTAGCCCCAGCCTGTCCTGTCTTATAATACCAGGTGATAGTGAGTCACTGTAGTACTGGGTCGAATCAGTGCCCACAAATGAGAAATACAGCAGTAAAACAGGCGTTAACATTGCTTTCTACCTCTAGAGATGCTCTTGGCAAGTAAAGGGATGAAGTAACATTTCTTCAGACAGGTAAGTAAACGAGTGAGGAGTGAAAAGGGAGAAGGTATTGACAGGTTGTAATATCTTATATATTGTTTTTTTTAACTAAATAATGTAAAAAAAAAAAAAAAACAATGTTGTGGGCAATAGGCAACATGTTCACAACCATTTCATGTGATACTTTTCTGTGAGATGTTTAGGTTTTAGATGCATTAAACACAGACAGACACAGACGTCCAGTTCTCATCACCAAAACTGTAAACAAAGCTGACCTGGCAAGTTTCTCTAGAACACAGCATTTCACATGAAACAGCTCTGAATGAGGTTGTTCACATCTTAACCACTTATTTATGCAGAATTTAGTAAAGACTGGTGGACTTCACCTTTAAGAATAAGGGATATAACATTACAGTGCTGCTTTGAAGATGTCAGATTTTAAAAATTAAATATTATGTTGTGAAATATACTTAATACATTGCTTTTTTCTCTCCGCTCCATCTATATCTTCTCTTCATCCCACAGTCCTTCTCTCTGTCCCCTCCTTGATAATTCTCAGTACAAGGCGCATACACCCCTTTTTAGTATTCCATCCATCAACAAAGGATATGTTGAAATATTTAGTATTTGTGACTGGACCCTAACGTCTCTCCAGCATCCCCCCGGTGTCCATTCCCTGTCTGGGCTTTTAGAGTGTCTGGTCTGGTGTCCTACAGACAACTACTCACCTCTCACTGAGTCAAAGCAAATCTCCTTGTCCTTTATCCCAGCCATCCCAGACTGTTTTTCCCCTTACATCATCACCATCTCCCTCCCTTCAGCCCTCTATTCCTCCCCTTTTCCGTTAGCAGGGAAACAGCTTATCATCGTCAGCCATGCCTTAGCAGTGCAGAGCCCTTCACTGGACCCCTGTACACACAGCATGCACACAGCAAACACACAAGAGCAAACAAAACCTGCCCCGCAAACACACACAGACCCACAGCAAACTGAGCCATCAACAGTTAAAGTCTCTCACTCGCTCTCTCCTTTCACTCCCCCGTACACATACCCAATTACTGCGGGAAGTTGGAGTTTTGTTCAGCAGACATAAAACTCAGTAATTACAAGTGAATATGGACTTGAGTGGCTTCTGTGAATGACAGCTTTTAGCACTGTGCACAAAATCTCCATCTGCATGTTTGTGCATCCTGCCTCAGAACGGGAAAGGAAACTAATTAACTATTAATTAGTCTCTTCTGACACTTTTTTTTCCATTTGTGTGTGTGTTTTTTTTAAATTGTCAGTCACACTATGCTTTTATGTTGCCACAGGGACTAAAATGTGCAGAAAACATGAGCTCTCATTCTCCTTTCTCTCCTTTTCCTTCCAACTCTTGTGGCTTCCCCTCCATCTTCAGCCATGCTTCTGTTTCGGAGGCAAGCAATCCGATTGCAGCCATTTGACAAGAGGCTGACTGACTG
Source organism: Megaleporinus macrocephalus (assembly GCA_021613375.1). Classification (NCBI taxonomy): domain Eukaryota; kingdom Metazoa; phylum Chordata; class Actinopteri; order Characiformes; family Anostomidae; genus Megaleporinus; species Megaleporinus macrocephalus. The sequence goes on along the minus strand of CM038709.1, from coordinate 25,030,815 downwards.
TGTTACTCCTCTTATTTAAACTGAGAACTGTGCTACAGCAGTGACAGTGCAGTCTATTCTATTCTACAAATTAATTCCAAATCCGGGAACTGGTTATTAGCAATAACCAAAGAGCAAAATACACCATAGCCAACAATGAATGCTCCGAGGGGTCAGGAACATAATAAATGAATAAAAACACACACATGTAATATGACTGTAATATTTCTGGATATTAATTCACATCTAGACACAATAAATCAATGTCAATGACAAAATTGTGTCACTCTCTGACCCTGACATGAACGAAATCAACTGCTACATTAAATGAGAAGCTGTTACAAATGACGGTCTCTTAATCCAACAGCAAGTACCACCACTACAACCCAAAATTGCTGTGGTTTAAGAGACACTCCAAAAGAAAATGTAACCGTTAGTACTGCTGTCATAAACATAACTTCCCACCTTCTACAGCAATACTACAATAGTCTGTAGTGAGAGATCTTTTGGTTTAAAGACTAGAAAAAACGCTTTCTGATAAAATCTAATGAACTACAACCACTTTGGGGCAGATTCTTATTGAGCAGCTGACCCCCATACATGGAAATACAATGCTGCACTACAGAATATTAAACTCAGAATGCCCCAGTCCCTCGCAGATAGAGCTCCATAAGAGGGAATGCAATAGGCTGATATAATACCTTGCATGTACTACAGTCTAGAACTGCTGTGTAATGTCATTTTATGTGTTTCACAAAGTGATGCTATTTGTATACACATGCAGGAGCAGTGTACAGGTCTAAACAATAAGGTTCGGCTTGGCCATTGAAGTGGTTACTACTATTGAGTGACGTTGGCTGGTAATGGTCTAGCCATTAGCACCATTGCCTTCGACATTGCCTTATGGAGGATCTGAATGTTAAAAGTAGTTTCTGATAAATGACTGAAATGCTCTGAGGCCTCTGAGGATAGAAGGAAATATGTGGTAGGGGTGTGTGGGTCTGTTAGCACCATTTGCTCAGCTGTTCAGTAGGCGACTCTAGTTCGTTATACCCCAACACATGCACATACCAGCATTTCCTCACCTAAAACATAAGGAGAAAAAAAATCAGGCCAATTATTAAAGATCACCTCCTGCTCAGAGATCAGTACGCCTCGGAAGTTTCTGCTGCCTCTAGTTGCTGGTCAGGTTTTAATAGGGGTTCCTGCCCACCATGCTGCTCTGTAATTGTGAGGCAGCCAGAGGCATGGAGAGAATTACAGGAGGCTGGAGGAATCCTGTTTACCAGCTGAAGGGAAGGAACATGTTAACAAATACACCCCCCACAACCACTCCCCCACTGTGTTTGCATCTCATCACAGCCTCTTCAGGCAAATGCATGGATAGAACAGATGCCCAGCGCTCCCCTTATCTCCTTTAGAGGTGCATACAAGAGTAAAAGAACTTTGAAGTACCCTTCAAAATCATAACTATAGACACTTGTGCATGGGCACACAAACACAGGCTTTAGGGTGTAAATACACATACAATAAAAGTTGAGCCACCAGAGATAGTAGAACGAGATATAGATCAAGACACGCCCAAGCTAAACAACGACCTGCTCAACCACCTCTAAAGACAATACCACAAAGGCATTAGGAACAATGCAGGGAAAAGGCAGAAAGGGTCAACAACGGTAAGGTATTATTTTTCTAAATAGTTCAAACAGATGAAGAACGGGGCATGCAGACTCATGTAGGTATACAGACACTACTTCCAAATGGACATTTCCAATTTGAAATCCATTAAACTAATGCAGCACTGAGCATTTTACTGCCATCTCAAAACAACCAAAGAATTTAAAGGGTCACATAGTTGGAAATCAATGAGTTTCATGTAATACTGGTAAAAGTTTCCAAACATATTTTTATTTCCCAGTACACATAGTTCAGATATGAAAATTAAGCCACACACAGCTGGCTTTGTCATGCCAGAAAACCTATGCATTTACATTGAACCTAGAGCTATTTAACTCTACTTGTTGACACTGAGGATATAAGGAGCCATTCACCAACAGTCATTTACATGTATCAGTCTTAAAGGCACAGTGAAACAAAAACAGACCCAACGGGAGGTTGGACTAACAGTGGACATTATGATGATATCTTACCATTAATCTGCTGTTTTGAGCATATTGTAGATATTCTCTGTATTTAATCTTAATTTTGTTTCATCACAAAAAGAACATATTGGGAGAATTGCACGTAAATGTTTAATAAGAGTCATCAAACTGCTTTTAAAGGAGTCATTTGTAAGCTGATGCAACCTGAGGAACTCATATTCCAGAAAATTGGGATGTCTGCTCCTATCATAAGGAAAAGCACAATCCCTTCTTCTCAATGTTACAATTAAAAGCTGCTTTTCTTACAGTCTAATAAAAATGTTGCGAGTTGAGCATCAAACTTCATCCCTTTACTCGCCAAGAACGCCTCCAGCCTCTGTAGCGCATCGCAATACGTATCTTGAAAATGTCTTCAGACATTGTGATACAGTGTTTCTGACACATGGCCTGCCCATGCATAACGGCCGACTAAATTCCATGATGGGTATTTAAGGTAAATAAAATAAAATAAAAAATCACAGAAATCTTACGGTGGATATTAAAGTGGACCTCGGGAAGGGAAAAAAATAAAATTGTAGACAAATACAGGGAATGTCCAGGCTGTTTAAACATGTTCAGATGATTTGTCTACATATGGATTAAATCTAATCTTGGAGTAAACTGCAGCGCCAATAGTGATCTGATTGAAGATCCTTGCAGTCCAAGCTTATGCCTAATGTGAGTCTGGGAAATTGACCCTTTCATTTTTAAGTGTTCAAAAGAACAAAGGCTAAGATATATAGAAAAAGGGCCATTTACACATGCCATTAAATTCCATTAATAAAATCCAATCCATACAGATCCTGACTAAGATTTATGAACCCACTTTCCTTTGTGCTTATACTAAAAAGACAAAGACACCAGTGCAGAACAGTGACCAGCACTGCGACTGAGAATCACATGCAAACTCCTAGTTTACTGTACAGATGGGAACATGTGTTTAACTTGTAAAAACACTTTTAACTACACAAACAAAAGCAACAAAAACATCAGCAGGACATCATTACTGGCAAGTTTACTGTCACCTCTACTATAAAACACATCTCATACTGTGAAGGGTACATTCCAACAGCTTATGACAATCAACTTCCAGTTTGAAACACTTCACTATACATATCCCATTTGCATTTTACCGTAAATTGGAAGGTAGTAACAAACAAAAAACACCGGAGGACAATACGACAAAGCCATAAGATCAACAAAGACATTAATGCAGGGACAGCAATGCTGGATTTACAATGTCATTCAACAAAACACAGACAACAGCGGCCGGGTACACAAAACCAGCATAATGAAGAAGAACACAGCAGCTGCACATGTATATTTTAAAAATAAGTAGGGACAAATGAATATGCACAAGCAGATCTAACCTAAAATGACTGACAGTGACCCAGACCCAGGAGCACTACGTCTATGCCATGAATGCATAAACACATGTGGTGCGAGATTTTTGTTTTCCTCGTCATGTTCTGAATGTCCACAGATGTACAGAACACATGACGAATAGCATAAGACACTGTGTTTAGACTCTCAGGGCTCTGTCTAAAAGTATGCACACACATACACGCGCTCACAGATGACCGTTTTGGAGCGAGGGGTCATTTGGGAAAGAGGCAGCTGAGAGCTTGTCCATTAACACCACATTCTCGGGTCTTCAAAGGACAAGAACGTTCTCGCAGTGTCAGCGTAACAGTGGAGTGTAACCAAGCCAGTTGACGAGTCCTAGCGATGTTCTGGGAGAGCTGCTGGAGTGTTAAGAGGGAGGTGTGAATACTTTCATTTCAGGCAGAGAGAAGACCATTATCCAATTCCCCATGTAGAACAGGGAGGGCATGCATGTGAGAAACTGAGTGTGCTTTATAGAAATAGAGGATAGTTGAAGGGGGATTCCATGGATATTTCAAAACTCTCCTGAAATTCCATTAGAGGGGTCATTCAGAGAGGACTGGAGTAAAGTGCTGCATTGTAGAGACCCAGGTTTCGTCACAGTGACCACCAGGAGACATCCTGTCTGCAATGCAAATGTAGCCATTTCATATACTATCCAAGACAATCAGTGCAGATTCCACATTAGGCTGTAAAAAGCAGGGGATTTTTCAGGTTGTTGGTTAATAGTCTACCCTCAACACTCTGGCCACCATACAACCACAGACAGAACAAAAAAGTGTGGAGGTTTAATGGTTTTTAATCAGTTTTCACCTGACAAATAAGGCACATCAGGCAGGGTTGCATACCCATGCTCATCTCTGCTGTTGGGTTGGCTTGCCAGGTACCATGACAGATATCACAGAAACTGAGAAACACCCATTTGATTTGTATCCCATGAAAGCAACGGGAAAAGAGTGAACAGGAAAATATTACCAATGAGAAACAAATGCAATGTTGATGATGATGAATAATAAATTCCTCAGCAGACTAGTTTATCTAGGGAGTCACTAATATACTTTAGTCACCAATGTAGGTTAAAACCGGTATCCAATATTTTTCATGTATAAAAAACATGTATAAAACAGAAAATGTGGAATGAAAAGTGGAAATAAAGACTTGGTCTATGTCGATCAGCATTAAGGAGAAAAAAATATTCATGTTACAGCATTACAAATACAATAAAACATGTATTTAAGCACGGCAGACCAAACATTCGTCCAGAGTACAATCATACAAATATGAGATCAAATATTAATCAAATCTAAACATCTCTCAGTGCAAATATTCTTTGCTGAAAAATATTTGCTGATATGGATATGATTCTGATATCGATCTGGCATCCCTAATTTTTTCCCTGCATGTATCTCTCCACCACAAAGAATTTAAAAACTATATTTTAGTCTATACCTTTTTCTTACATCTATCAAGAAATGATGTTTGCAGCATATCTGTAACCAATTAAAAAGTAAGCATTTTAGAGGCATTAAACACTGATTACGAGTCTTCTCTCTATCACCACCACCATCGTGAACAAATCTGTCACCTTAAAACACAATGAATCACTGTTTACCTTTATCTTCACAGCTTGTGGAGAAATGTCAGAACATGTATTGTAGTCCCTCTTTAACTGTGCATACAAAGAATAGTTGGGTGTTCAAAACTGGCTGACCTGAACAGCTTCACCATTTTCCCTTCCCAGCATGCTTTAAGCAGTAAAGCTTCTTCTATTAGTGAACACTGTTTAGCAGGCCTGTACCTTTTCATGGTACGAAAAAAAACAGTGAAAACACAGCTACGTGCAGAGCTATGGAGAACGCAGCAGGCCTGTCAGTTAAGCAGATGCTAACTATCGCAGCATTTGAACGTAATGACCCATTACGTCTCGCTAAAAATTACACTTTTAATTTGAATCTAAATGCTAATAGCTTTTGGAGATAAATTGGACGGGACAGCGGTCCATATTAAGTGTTCTGGTGTTAATATGCTGGATTGGCATTAGTGCTTGAGGCCCACTCATTCAGGCTATATGAAACTCTGTTAGCAGAAAAAGGTGGGAGTGCTTTCTATGAGCTCCATACAGATTAGCTAAAGGCTAATAACGACTTCAGACAGACACATTGAATCATTGTGCCCTCATTCTTCCTTCTGGTGTGGCTTATATCTCCGTACTCTCACCGGTCATTGCTCTCATAAACCCATTCTACTGAAACGTATTCTAACATTCTCCCTGTTTTAAGTCCAACATAAAGGGACCTTGAATAAAACATTTAATCAGTTTTCCCATGAACAGGAAAGCTAATTATGAGGACAACGGGTAGACACAAATTTAAAAAAAGCCTTTTATGACTGTTTTCTGTATTTCACGGGTCTATTAAGTGTGAGTAAATGAGAAAGCGGTTTATGGCAACTCCTGCTGTTTGGTGAACAGATTTAGGAAACACAACAGATGAGCAGAGATAAAGATAGGAGATGAGGGTGAGAGGGAAGTAGCTTTCTAAGAATGTTAAAAAAAATCTCTTCTGTCTGGGAAAGTCACACCAGGTCTAAAGAATGAGTCAGATTCACAGGCCTGTTCTTTCTCTCACTTTCTCCCCCTCACATTCTTCTGTCTATCAACACTTATGCATGTAGTATGCGACTTTAAAATTCTCTAAGTCAGCAGCTACGACAGTCTAAAATCCAAAAATAAGGAATGTGTGACATTCAAGATCTTTATCAGGGATGTGCAGAGGTACTCTGTTAACCATTTGAGTTGCCAGTATTCAGACACTGGGATCACTATCGGGGTATTTGTTACATTTTATCAGAGCATGGAGCAAACAGTAACACTTCAGAGCTACCCTGATTTTCTGTTTCTGATTTCTATTAAACGTTCAAGGTTTTGCTCATAAGCATAAGTACTGACTTGTTTTGCTTCTGTGTTACTTCTTCAAACTGTGAGTGCCTTCCCATCAGGACCTGCATTAAACTCCAGTGATGATTATTAAATACACCTACCTTATATCTAAACTCACTGTTTTTATCATTCTACACTGTTTTTAAAGGTCTGCATCTCACAGAAATGTCACTGCTGGACCCAGAAAAGTCCACCAAACAAAAATATCCGGCCAACAGTGTCCTGTAGGCAGCATCCTGTGACCACTGATGTAGGACTACAGGACGACTAACACAAACTTGTGGTCTCTGACTCTCTGGCTCTCTGACACACCAACTTGTTAGGTGTGTATAACAGAGTGAACAATGAGTGAACACAGTGTTTAACAACTTAAACAGCACTGCTGTGTCTGACCCACTCGTACCGGCACAACACACACTAACACGCCACCCTGTCTGTGTCACTGCAGTGCTGAAAGAGAGCCACCACCCAAATAACACCTGATGTGTGGTGGTCCTCTGGGGGTCATGATAATTGAAGAACAGGGTAAAAGTGGGCTAACAGTGCATGCAGAGAAACAGATGGACTACAGTTGTAAAACTATAAAGTGCACCTAAACTGTAGGTAGAGGTGATAAAATGGAGTGAGTGTTTTTCCTCTGTGTGATGTAACATGTAACACCAGTGAATTCACTACAAATAGCAAAACGCATATCTGGTCATTAACTCTTATGGACACTCGCATGTCCAAATTAGCCAGACTGTACTTCTGTAATCTCTACGTGCTGTGGTTTATTTTTAGCTCGCCAGGTTTCTGACTTTATGGTGTATTTCTTGCTGATTTATAACTTTATGATGTGATTATACTGACATACTTCACTGCCATGCTATAAACTGTGAAACATGCTTAAAACATTTCAATAAACAGTTCTTTAAAAAAACCTGAAACACAATTCAAACGAAAGTCCAAAAGCGGATCTACAATGGCAGGGGTCCTCAGGCTTATCCCCAAGGGCCAGTGTGCTCGGAGAGTTTGATTCTAGTCAAGCTGGGGTACACTTGATTTTACTTTTTAAATTAAACATCCTCAGGGCCCAAATAAGCAATCAGGTATGCTTCCACAGGTCTGCTGCCACTGGCCCTGGTCTACAGCATTTGAAGACTCCTGTTATATGGCATTACTCCAAAGTACATTTTCTGGTACCTTAATTTTAAAGTCAAGTGAAAAAGCAAAATCCAGTCGGATATAATAATGAGAGTGGGACATTTTATCCATCAGGATTTGACTGGATCCTAAAAGGCATTCTAAAATGAACACAGATCCGGACATCAATAATCCATCCTGAAACATCTCAGGCATTGTAGTGGGGTGAAATCCTGCAGGAGGGGGGGACAGGGATGATATGATATTACTGGTTAATATTCTTTTTTCCTCCACTACTAATGCACAGTAACATAACCAACATCCATCAGAAGGCATTTAGCGGTGGGTCACTAAAGTCACTATACTTTAGTCAAAGATTACAGAGAAACTAATAAACTGGCCAGGACTGATATGTCCAGGATGATGGACTGGAAAAGCAAAAATGGTCACTTTTAATTACAGACTCTCTTTAAACAAGTGTCAGGAAAATAAAGCAGTTATCCTCAATTGCTGGTAATGGTTTTAGCTCTGAATGATGCCCACCAGACGGGGGAAGGTAATAGACTTTTACATGAATTAAGCAACATAAAGCACTGAACCTTTCAGCAAACATCACAATCAGAGTATTTTAGAAAATGTGTTTTATAGAGCATTACTGCTATAAATCCATGCGGACCAACACAATGAATCCTATTTTTTTTTTTATTCTAAGGATTGAGCTTGAAGCTCGTGAGACAATACTTAGACCACGTCCCACGAGTCATCTTCAGTGGAGAAGGGAAATCTGGCACAAGAGAACAAATCCTTCGTGTACTATGGAAGCCAACAGTGGGCACAGTATCCTTTCCCACCTCATCCCCTCCCTCCCTCCCTCCATCCCTCCCTGCAGAACTAACATGTCTCTTGTCCAGGAAAGTAGAGCCATCTGTTGTTTGTTTAGATGCAGGGGTGTATTTTTGAATGAGTGTAAAAAGGGGTGCGTTCAGAGGGGGAGTGGGAGGGGGAGGCACATAATATGCACAATATGCAAATGATAATGTGAATGGTGTTTGTCAGCATGTGTGCTCTGCAAGTATAAGAGTAAAACTTTATGAAAAACTGAATTAATACTACATGCTCACCCAGATGGACCAGAGAGCTGTAGTTGTGGGAGTGGAACAGGCCCCCAGTTCAGGGTCACATTAACCTAGTTCAACAACAAAGGACACCAGGATCTCTGTTTGTCCATTACTTGACAAGGGTGTGTAGGGTTATTGTCTATACTGGAATACTGTTATGGCTTGATATTTTTAGCAATATACTTAACAGATAAAGAGCATTATAATTGTGCTACAATACCTATAACACAGCAATGCCCCTGTTGCTTAGCAGTTTGCTTTAGTTTCATAAATCCACTTAGTGCATTTTACTCCTGGTATTCAGGAGCTGACAGTTAACTGCAGTCTATTTCCTTTAACACGTGCCTCAAACGGCTTTTAAAGAAAGGTTTAAAATTTATAAAAAATTAAATACATTTCTTGACCAGAGAGGTGCTTTCAATTTGATTAATGCATAACAAAGGTTCTCTTTGGTGTCATTTTAAGAGAAGAAAACGAAACAAAACAGTCCAATTAGAGCAAGCTGTCAGGTCTGTAAGACATTCTTTTAGCAAAGAGTACCAGAAATCAGAAGGAATGGTCTAAACTTTATCAATGCTTAATCAAATATCCTCTGATACTGTAATATATTTGATAATATTTTGTAGTTCTATAGTCAAGCACTCGCAAAACATAAGGGGGGGGGGGGGGGGGTGTTCCCCTGGTAAAAGTGACAGACACAGCAGTATTTCCAGCCTCTGTAATCTAAGACTACTAAACGCTTACATGCTCAAAGCAGTCATAATTACTCACTACAGCATATGAAGTCATCCAGGTGTGTCGAAATACCAGGTGTGTACATTTACGACTCATCTCTGAGAGGGCATGAGAGCTTTTCTGACCTGAACTCCTAACCTCGGGCTAACACATCCCACCACGCGCGTTTTCCCTAAGTTCATGCTTAGTCACAAGTGACAATCAGAAGTCATGACCTTACACAGAACCAGTGGGCTCACTGATCATAGTTTCCAATCTTTTTACATGATTTACTTCCCCCGTAAAGCAACACTAATCTTCTCCAGGGGTCTCTAAACACACATTAACCCCCCACCCCAGCATGCAGAGCTGATGAGCTCCAGCTGGCTAGTGTTTGTCATAAAAAAGGCAAAATTGAGGCCGAACAGACAGACAGCATGGTAACAAATCAGCCCAATCCATCACTCACTGTGTAAAAACATGAAGGAGTGTTTGACTGACTAATCTCGCCACCATGCCTAATGCTAATGTTCCAGGCAAGGAGTGTTATTTAAAGTCTTAAAAAAAAGAGTATCACTGCATTTCTTGCCCTCAGTTCCAAAATAGCACCTACACAGCGTTGGCTGAAGTTAATGTCAGTGTTAAAACTTTGCAACCAAAGGAACTCTGGCCATCCTGTTTGTATGTCTCAGTCGTAACACTGGCAAAGAAATAAGCCCCCCTTATTTCACAGCTGTGTGACTAGATAACAGCCCCTAGGCTTTCTGTATTATTGTAGGCAGATAGTTGGTTTGCAGAGATAACAGCCCACAGCCTTATAGTAGGCTTTCCAGAACAATCAGCCTACACTAACCTGTATTGTAGTAGGCAGCCTTTCAGCCCACTCAGTCTTTCCTCACATGCATTAGAATTTACTACAAGCCTCTCACTCAAACAAGCCCATCACTTTTAAAGTGAACCAGCCTTCCAAACTCAGACAGGAGCCCACAAACATCACAGCAGCAGGCGGTGGTAGAAACAGTGACATTGTAAGCAGAAGTAGAACAAATATTTAATAATAATAATAATAATAATAATAATAATAAACAGCAACAAGTCATTTAAGTCATTTCAGCGCAGCACATGTGAGGAGGCAGCCCAGGGATGCCGTGAGCTTTGCTTTGAGACTTACCTAAAAGAGCACAGGCTAGAACCAGCCATCGCAGATCCATAGCTGCTGTCACGTTTTCCCAAGAGCGCTCCAAAACGAGAGAAAGCCAAACTTCCTTGTGCCCAGACCACACTATGGCTCCAGTGGGCTAGTGTAAAGTGGGGACAGTGAGGGTCTATCCAAGGCTGCGCCTTCACCTCCTCTGCGCTCTGAACGGGGTGTATCCTTCACGCCAAGCGAGAAACATCCGTTTCTGGATCCTTATTTAGCTTGTTTAGGGGTCCAACGCTTAAAGCCCACGCACCACTCAACTCCCGTATCCAACAGCCTCCCTCCTCCTCCTCCTTCCACGCCAACAAATCCAATCACGGTGTCTCCACTGCTGCTGCTGCTGCCTCTGTAGGTGTCTGGTGTTCGGGTTGATCTGTATCTCAATCTCAGCTACGGCTGCCCACACACGAGAGGAAACCAAAGCCAGTGTGTGGTGGAAAGTGAAAGCGAGCGCCTCTGATACGGTCAGATATATCAAATATACAGAAACCGAATCAGTCCAGCCGTTTTGGTAAAGGACACCACCACCAACACAGCCTGAGCTCCAGTTCAGTGCGTGCGCGCGCGTGAAGCTCTCTCTCTTTCCTATCTCCGCGTCTCCCTCTCTCTCTCTGTCCTATTGTCACCAGCCACGAGCACGAGCGCCCGCAAAGGGAAAGCTAGATGGCCCAGCCCATTTTTTCGCTTTCTATCATCTGCTGCCAGACCCTTTTAGAGCGCCTGGAGGAGGATAAACAGTTGCTCTGCCGCTGTCAGCGGTGTGCCGGGAATCCGCAGTGTCTGGATCTATCCGAGCTGGAGCAACGACACCCAGGGGGGTCTCACTTCCTCACTGTTCAGAGGAAGAAACTAGATTTCACCAGCGCGCGCTTCTTCCTTCCTTCCTTCCTTCCTTCCCTCCTTCCTTCCTTCCTTCCTTCCTTCCTTCCTCCAACACGAGCATCCAGTCAGTCAGCGAGCCTCCTCCAGGAGCCCTGAACCCCTCAAAGTCCTCTGAATGTTCGTGTCTCCTGAACGACACCGTAAGCCCAACTGGACGCGTCCCAGTTTCTGTTAAATCTCTGTCCGTCCGCTGAGCGCTGAGTGAAATGGTCCGGCGGGCGGCGTTTGGATCTCTGCTACGATTCACTGCAGCGCTCTTCTAACTCGCAGTTACCTGTCATCAGCTGGCAGCGCAGTTTACTAGATCTTCTCCTCTTCCGAGCCTCGCAACTGATAGTAGCCCATTCCTCAAATTTCAAAACTATCAGCCCCTCCCCCCCAGCACCGGTAAACCCACCCCACGGGTGGCGCTCACGATCAGACCCCGCCCACCCAGCGCTGAAGCTCCCACCCTGCCCCCTAGTGCATCCCCACACTGCCACACATTTCACACAACTAGGTAAATCAGTTCTAACCTCGATTCGATTAGAGCATGATTATAAAACGATATATTCAATTCACAAACATGGCACTGGGGCGATGTACTGAATCATTGACTGGTTTTAAAAATGCCAACAAAGCTTATTTTGCTTTGATACCTTTCATATATCATCGCTGTCCAAAGAAAAAGGTGTATCCAAAGCCTTACAGGAGATGACAAAAATGTCCTTTACTTTCAGTGCAAGTTAATGTAAAGAAGATATATGCCATGTGATTTTGGAGCATTTCTATTGGTCTATTCATCATGAAACTTTCACAGGATATAAAGAACATCAGTTGTATTCAAATAATATAGAAAAATCAATCAATGTGCTTCACAATATATTTAAGCAAAACTTTTTTTAAGAAACAGGGAATAGCAGTGAATATATACAGCAAATATATGTGCCATGGTCACCCTTTCTGCAGGTTTCACCTTCTAACACACCTGATCTGGCTGACCAAAAGCTGCATTCCATTCCACACAGTCCCGAAGCTGTACTGTTCCCTATTCCCTACACACCTGAGTACAAGATGTTGGAACTGCAGTTGATTTATACTTTCATTTGGACTGACTTACACCATCATAACCAAACACACACCTTTAAAAGACCTGCCACAACTGACTGGAAAACTTTTCTGCAGCTTCCTGTGTAGTGATAAACATCAGTTTACTACTCCCCCATGCAATTTGACACTCTTTTTCAACTGAACTTTTTCACTCCCTATAGTTTGGAACAACTGTTAAACTGTCTGAGTGCCCTTTGCAGTCCACTCTTGCACCAATGGACTTCTGAAGGCTATAATTATATGCATACAGTGGGATGGACTTAAGTTTGCAGGAAGATAAACCCCTTAAGCAGAGTTGGTGAAAATATTTACATAGTTTTAAATAAAAAATAGCCTAATTATTACAAATATTATCATAATAAATAAATAAAACAAAAGAAGTTGCAGCATACAACAAGGAACTGCAGTCTGCAATACACACAGTGGGAATAAAATATTACACTGCTGTAGGACATTCATCATCTAGATGAAAAAAAGCACTCTTTTGCATATAAATGTTTTTAGAGAACGGGTATACAAGAATGAAAATGATTATATTGGATCAGTCACTGTCTGTCCAAGCACATTTACTCTTATTGCACTGGAAATTGTAATTCCATAGTTGCACTATGTTGCCATATGCATTAATGATCAATTATTAAATATTAAAGCACAGATGCAGGTTCCCTTTCCAAACGTTTTCATAACACAAGGGACTCATTGGTCATTTTTAGAAGCAGTTATGTAAAAATATTGAATTACACACAGGCTCTAGGAGCCTTCATGTGATTTGTGTGTGAAAAAAGAAGTACAAACCACAACAGTATATTGTGCGATTAATAAAACATGTACCATGTAGCACATAAATACAACGTTTAACAGTTCCCAAAGGAATAGGAAGAAGTAGACTTTTATATTGCGATCAGGCAACAATAATTAAAGGAAAGTAACAGGTTGCATGTTTTTGTCATTGAAGGTCAGCCACTGTGAAGTGATGAGCATAGTATGATGTGGATTCCAATACCAAGCAGGTCAGTACGATTGTTTTCTTAAGCTCAGTTACTACACATACATTTGATCTTTGTTTTTCACACACTGAACCACTAACTCAACAGTCAATGAGACTGAGTCAGACTCAGTCTTTTCATTTGACCACATCACTTGTTCTGTAGAAAAAAAAGACTTTGCTCATGTTAGAAGCCTCAATTGCTGCTCCTCCACAGCACAACCCGTTATTCACAGAAAAAAACACAGAACAGATTGGTTTCTAAATTGTCAATAAACACTGTGAAGCACAGACATTCAGCAATTCTGTCATCTGAATGCTGTGCGTGATATAACCCTGCACTCGGGATATCTTCTTTATTCAAATAGAGTGTGCCTTGTGTTCTTTGTACTGTTAAGAAAGGCTAATGCATTCAGTTTGGTCTTCCACAACTAATCCCAAGCACACCGGCTTCAATAAAAAAGTTTTTTTGTCTTAATACTGATTCACTGATCTAGTCATTTAGATTCTCATATTTTCAAGGACGATCTCAAAGTCTACTTCTGTGATTTTGCTAATCTTGACATTTTCAATGTTTTGAGGCATTTTAATGAACATGTGATGCCTCCTCTCATGGTCAGTACGCTTCATTAGGAATTCCGGGAGATGCTTCATATACGGGCGAGGCTTTGAGGAAGGAGATTTGCTTGCGCATTTTATCTGAAGTTTGCATATTTTTGTGCTGCATCCAAAAAAGTAAATAAATCATTACTGCTTTTTCCTTTGCTATGTCTCTTGGGGGCTTCAGGGCAAACTGTATATGGAGATTGAAATGTGAGTCTATGGTCTCTACACACACACACACGCAGATCAGAAACAGGTATAGGTTTGCACCAAATAGCCTGCTGCGTCAAATCCTGACAGAAGTCTGCGATGAAAATTGCATCACTATTAAAAGTCAAACAGTCTCAATTTCTGTAAATAAAAAGTTAAAAGCATTGATTGTTGTGTTTGCGACAAGGCTCCAAATGAAGTCCTCAGTCAAACAGACCCCGTTACACATTTATCTAATTAAAACATAGATGCCACATGAAAAATGATTATAGCTGCTCCCGATAATTATCACTTGCCAATCTCAACTTTAATCCAAATTCTTCTTAGTAGTAGAACTCAGCCAGTACCAGTTTGCTGTAATGCATGTTAAATCACTGTATCGCCAAGTGACTTAACTCCACCAGACAAAGCTATTGTGGATGTTCCCTAACTCTGGTCTTGGATGCACACTGGGAACACACCTTACCAAACTAATCAGCACATGAACAAGGCGTGAAATCTGAAGATGCAAGGTGCCAAATACTGAAAATAAACATATTATGACATTGTCTGTTAGGGGATAAATATACACAAAAGGTTATTGTTTAGCTGTTACACCATAATTGACAAGCTTCCATCTTTAGTATTCTTAAATAACTAGAGCTGGTCTGCCTCTGGGTGGTGCTGTAGCAAATAGGTTAATCTAGATAATCCTTCATACCCAACAACTGGAACTATGGCCGGGATAACTGGAAAAAACTTCACAATAAGCCTCAGCATATTTGTACATATAAAAACTTGCCTAATTTCTCAAAGGTTTGGTGGAAAGAGTGAACTTTCTCAAGCTGGAGACAAAAAAGGAGATGTGTAAGATTGCATTACCAAACTAGAAAGAGAATTTCCTGGGAACTGTTAAACTAAACATTTGTAGCTATTGAAGATAACATCAGCATTGCTATGGCAAATGAGTTAGCACTGCTGAATTAGCGCCCAAACAGGGGATCCCCCTGAATACCAGGGGGCATTTAACACATTGCACATGAACAAACCCTTGCTGTGTTAAAGTGGAATTGTTGAAGCAGGGAAAACACTAAAGTGGGTGTCCAGGACTGGGGCTGGGAAACACTATATTAATGGAAGAGCAGGGTCTTTATGTATGTGACTAATTGGTTTTCTTTTTCTTCCATCCACACTATGAACCGTGCACACATGTCCTGGTATGGGCGCTGCAAGCATGCAGATTAATGCCAAACTACTTGCCAAGGTTAAAACGAACAGAGGGTAGGGTGAAGGAGAGAAAGAACATGAGACAGAAAACAACTTTAATGACTCATTGTTTGCTTCAGCAAGAAAGCAATTGAAAGTAACATGAAGAACACAACACTGTACCAAAATAGACTGGACACCCCTGGAATGGAGATACCTATATTATTGGTATGTTTCATTCTATTCCCATTGCCAGTCTCAAATTCTTCTCCAAAAAATGAGGCCAATTTACAATAAACTCACCTGACAGTCTGTCATGACTACAATTACAGTGAAATACAGGAGAGTATGAGCATTTTTTATATGACAATGTGAAGTCATTTGAGATGAGCTTCATTCACCAAGCAGTCCTATAAAGAAATATCTTCTTAAAATGCCCTTAGGCAAAATTCTGACATCCACCAATGTTTTCTTATTTGGGATTTGTTCTGGGGTAAGAACAGAATACGCACACTTAAAAGCACAAAAACGAGGTGAGGCCTACTGATCCTTAGGTTCCTGGACAGCAGCAGATCCTCCAGCAGCTTGGGTACATAGTTAAGTTTGTACAGACAGCATCACAACTGATTTTGCATTCACAAAATTTTCATATTCAGCACAACTTACAGATGTGTTTAGTTCTCAGTTTCAAGGGTATGCTAAGAATAAACCCAGGAGCAAAGACTTTACCAGAACAGTCAGTGCTGAAATCTGGATACAGAGAAATCTGGTGTTCACTTAAGTGCTTTTTAAAGAAGTGCATCTTCAAACCTCACTTCCTAAAAAGTTGAGACATTTTATAAAAAGTAACAAAAACAAGAATGTTAAGAATGTTACACTGTTTTAAAACCTTCAACAAAAAGCAGGTGGGAGTATCGTGATTCACTATATCAAAGGTTTAGTCTTTGAAGGACAAGACTTTGTGCCAAACGTATGTGAGAGAACTGTCTAAAATTCAGGAAAGTTCAGGGAATCTGAAGAAATGTCAGCCTGTGTTTGGCAAGGTCCCAAACCACAGTTGAACATGCATGACCTTTGAGTCTTCAGATGGGATTGCATGAGAATTCATCATACAGCGTTAAATATAGACACATTGGTTTTGGGGTACTTCAGAAAACTGTTGTCACTTAACACAGTCCACCGCTGCATGCGTGAACGCAACATGTAATGCTATTACACAAGCCGAAAGCTATGCATCAATTCAATACAGAAACAGAGTTACAGAGTTCTCTGAGCCCAAGCTCATCTCAGATGGTCTGAAAGACAGTGGGAATTTGTGTTGTGGTCAGATGAGTCTGTGTTTCAGCTTGTTTTTGGGAAACAAATGTCGAGACAAAATGCACTGTCCAGACTTTTATCAGTGAAAGACTACATCTGTCATGGCATGCCGATGCATTATTGCCCACGGCATGGGTCACTTCTATATGTGTGAAGGTACTGTTGACACAGAGGTGTATAATGGAAGAGACTCTTTTGCTGACATCAAGATGACTTTCTTTTCCAGGAAGTCCTTGGTTATTTCAGCAAGACAACACTAAGCCTAATTCTGCTAAAGTGCTACAAGTGACACAGAGTGTGTGTGCTTGACTGACCTCCCTGCAGTCCAGATCTGCTTTGTGTTAATAATTAAAGCCACATCATGAAGAGGAGAATCAGACAGTGACAATCTGAAGTCTTGTATTAGGAAGAATGGGCAAAACAATCCACTTGCAAAATAGTAACAATTAGTGTCATCAGCTGGCAAAAAAAAAGTGTAATTAAAAAGAAAGGTGATGTAACAGAGCGGTAAACCTGCCTCTGTCCCAACTTTTTTGAGTAAGCTGCAAATTCCAAAGTTGTTTATATTTATAAAATACAAACATGTTGGACAGTGAAAAAAATGGGAATTGTTTATTTGTAGTTTGTTTGATAAATAAAGGTTCCACAGAATTAATAATTAATTGCATTCTGCAAAATATCCCAATGCTTATGCCTGTCTTCCCTATAGTTTGAGAGGAAGCTGATAAAGTAAGCAGTTCTTGAATCCTGAAGGGTTTGAGGTACAACACAGAATTAGCCATTGGTATCAGGTCAGGAAGTTATAGTTCATATTTGACTTTGTAGGCAAGCATTAGGGGTTTAAAGGGTTTTAAAGGCTTTGGGAATGGACTACAAAAGAACTTGAGTCAAGTCAGCAAGATACAAGGTATCCCAATCTGGATCGAGGGCCTAATAGTACATCCAGGAACCAGACAGGAATAACTATATTTGGGAGGTGAAGGACACTTTGGATTAGAGCTGGTGTTGGTGGGCTGATTTGTAAATTAGACTAACGCGGCAGTAGGAGACATTTTATAAAGAGTAATGGCAGTTTTGATGGGAGAGCGATTACCATTTGCCCTAGAGATAGCTCTTTAGTCTCCTCTTCATTTGGGCCATGCTCTCAAGATATGAGCGAAATATTACATCATCAAGTCAAATCAAACCATGAAATTTGATGTGACAAGGGTCATTCCATGCTAAAGAAGCTGACGAGAGAAGCGTTTGACATCACACATCAGAGATTGCAAAGATTGGCTACATTTGCCCCATTTTTTAAAGCTAGAGCAAACGCAAAGGTTTCATGGGAGCCCTCTATTTTTAGCCACAGTGAATTGACATATCCAGACATAGTTGCAGTGTGGAGCCTTAGATGGTCAAATGAGGAGAAAACACAAGGAATCAATATTTCGTAAAAGCATGCTTTAGAGGGTGAAAAACAATGAGGTTTAGCCGCAAAAAAAGGAAAAAACACGCGCCCTCTTTGACAGCTAAGATTTGTGGGGAAGTGTTTATATTCCTGTTTCAACCACCCAGCCCTGAGTCTAAAGCAGCATCTCTGCAGACCCCAACTCATCCACCCTGTCTGGAAGCTGTGCTGGAAACACAGAGCAGGTTGGTTTAACATTTCATTAGCCTGAGGAGACTGCAAATCGCTACATTTTCCTGCTAATCAATTATTCATTAGAGAGACTTTTAATGCAAAGTATTAATATGAGATGACCATCTGAGCACAGCCTCTTTTAATCCCCTTTTTTGCTGTCACTCCCTAATTTCTATCTATCTGTCTCATTTCTGACTTCTTCTGTCCTCCTACACAGACACACATATATGCAAGCACAGAGTGTTTCTCTCAGTTTCGTGCTAAAATAGCATTAGTGAACGAATCTCCTCGGGCGAAGTGAGAGTACAGATGATTATTTTATCAAGCGTGGTGTCTGGAGGACCGTTAAGGCCCTTGCCTTTGTTTCACCAGGTGTTAGCCATTTATCAAGGCTCAAACAGGTAGTCAGCTGAACGGGCCATAGCCAAAATCAATTCACAGTGCATTCCTCGAGACAGAATGAGCTTTCTACGTCTTGTTTTGAGTGATCATTGGCATCATAGCTGTGAAATACAGAAAACCATGCTTGAGAAAATGCACAGAGCAGACATACTACAGAAAAGAACACTTTAAAGAAATGAAATTTAGATTAACCTGTTCAATACTAAACTTTTCTAAGCACATAATCATCTCTTTAACTGCAGCACACACACATTTAAACACTTCTGTTGCTTTAGCGAAATGCTGCTGTACCTTATACTGCTATACCTCTATACTTTAAAAATTAAAGTATAGCTAAAAGCCCCCACATTGTCTTTTTTTGACATTTTCCCCACAAAAAAAATCAATAAATATATGACTGCAACCATGCGTTCTTTAGGGTGAATTATTTGAAAAAACTAAGCAGCCAAGAGACAAAGATGAAGGGCCCGGACTAGTAATAATGTTAGCTTCCACTTACTTATCTTCCTGTTTCAAAAATTCACTGAACATCTTAGCAAATAGTAAGCTTTGGCCAATCAGCAGCACAATAAGGCCATACACAACACAGGCCAGCTGCATGCTGCCCACACCTGCTGGAGCACAATGACTTTCACTCCACCGCCACAGATAACCTGCAGCTGCTTACAACCACAACACTGTGACACATACACAGAAATCCACCGTGAACATTCACAATACCACCCACAGTACACAGAGACAGACAGACAGACACACACACACACACACACACACCCACACACACAGGCAGACTAACACACACACACACAAATGCACTTAACAACACAGACACATACAGTCTGCTCAGACCCACACAAACACCCCCCCCCCCACACACACACACAGGCAGACTAACACAGACACACAAGTGCACCCAGCAACACAGACACACACACGCTCACTCAGACTCACAGACACACACACGCACACACAAACACACACACACACAGGCAGACTAACACACACACACAGACACACAAGTGCACTTAACAACACAGACACAAACACTCTGCTCAGACCCACACAAACACACACCCCCCCACACACACAGGCAGACTAACACACACACAGACACACAAGTGCACCCAGCAACACAGACACACACATGCACACACACACACAGGCAGACTAACACACATACAGACTAACACACACACACACACACACACACACACACACACACACACACACACACACACACAGGCAGACTAACACACACACACACAGACACACAAGTGCACTTAACAACACAGACACATACACTCTGCTCAGACCCACACACACACACACACACACTCACAGACACATCTGCACCCAGCGACACAGACACACACACACACATGCTCACACAGACTCACAGACACACACACTCACAGACACACATGCACACTTAGAGACCCACATACATACATAACAGGCAGAAAGAGAGAGAACACGAGAAAGTAACTTACTGATGGATGGATGGGTTGATGGATGGGTTGATGGATGGATGGATGGACTCAGAGAGTTAGATACAGAGAGACAGCTGTAGTGATAGATAGATAGATAGATAGATAGATAGATAGATAGATAGATAGATAGATAGATAGATAGATAGATAGATAGATAGATAGATAGATAGATAGATAGATAGATAGATAGATAGAATGCTACAGAGAGACAGAGAGATAGAGAGAGAGGAAGAATGAAAGAGAGATAGAGACAAGATCTCAGGCTCAGTATAGATAGATAGATAGATAGATAGAGAGAGGGAGAGAGGGATGTAAGTAGTGTGGAGCAGCTGTAATATGAAGGGTTATCATGTCCTCTTTCACCTTGAGGAAGATTGAATCCCGTCACACTGCTGTCTGATGCTATCTGATACGGGCTGAGCTGGATGAGGGATGACCGTCTGTGAGTAATGAATGTTTTAAACTGTATTCTCTAATATGAGAGGAGAAGTGTGGCACTGAATTCAAATGCCTTTTTTACGGTAACATTTCTTTTTTCCAGGCTTTTCTTACGCAAAGGCAGTTACTGGGATGCTTTAATCAAACCCAATTCCCTTCGGTATGTCATCAGACACACTTGTACTTTTAACACAGAATGAAAGAAGAGTGTCAAATTAGAGACGGCTGTTGTCAGATCACAGTGGATGACAAATTACAGAGAAACTATTCAGATTTAGAAATGCAGAGAGCTTCACCTCCACCAAACACGAGCTTGTCTAGACACTGTTGGCCCCAAAGAACTGAATTAGAACCAGACAAACGAGATTGTTTTAAAGCTGCTCTCTGACTTTGTAAACCAGAGATGACTTTCATTGACTTACTGATGGGTTTGGCCAAAATTCTGACATTGGGGATTTATTTGGTGCTGATTTTGGTTCACGCTGAGCCGGTGTCCTTGATCGCTCTGTGTGTGTGTGTCTGTTATAAAAGCTGACACCGAGTGCCTTTCTCTTTTCAGAATTTCTCTGGCTTTCTCCCACTCATCTAACCCTTTCTCTTCTCTTTCTCTGCCTTCTGTCTGTCCTTTCCCCCTCTTTCCTGTCTCCTGAGCGGAACAGCACTCTTAACAGCAAATAGATTGGAGATGGAGATTTGAGAGAGAGAGACAGAGAGAGACACGGGGAGAGAAAAAAAATGATGTACTGTGTTATTTTCTGGGCACACACAGCTGTAGCTCATTCATAATGCAACAGTAGCGTCCTGGTCAACAAACATGTCACCCCAGACTGCAGACCTGTCTAAAACACATACACACATGTGCAAACAATCTTTTAGTATCACCAGTAGCATAGCTCGTGTAATTCAAACAGGGAGTAGGGGCGGCAACTCCAGGTGCTCGAAGCATTATGAATTTCTGAAATGAAAAACGTGACACATAAAACAATATATCATCACAGTCACGTCAAACAACTTTTTTATTACACTATCTGAAAACACCAGCTGCCCTACCAATATATCATCACGATAGCCTGAAATTACTTACAGGACTGTTCAGAAGTCAG
This sequence comes from Megaleporinus macrocephalus, assembly GCA_021613375.1. Taxonomy (NCBI): domain Eukaryota; kingdom Metazoa; phylum Chordata; class Actinopteri; order Characiformes; family Anostomidae; genus Megaleporinus; species Megaleporinus macrocephalus. The sequence continues at coordinate 25,008,888 of CM038709.1, read as the reverse complement.
GGACCACACCACTTTTGTAATTTTCACATCAGAGAAAAAGAACAACAACAACAACATAAGCAGAATATAACACAGACGCCTCAACAGCTAAACACAACATCAAAACTTTCAGTGTATAGTGTGGCCATCGTTTGCACGTATTCGCAGAGCTTCTTGCAGAGCTTCTTTTCTTTTCAGGTGTTTTTAGTTTCTTAAAGAAATCAGCTGAGATCTTCCACACCTACAAAGTTCTGTCTTACAAGTTCATTACTTTTTCTGCTTTTCATGATCCATTTAATCTCAGTCACAAACTCATCCGTCTAGAAAACCTCACTTCACGTCTCAGAAGTCCTGTTTCAGCATTCTACTACAAACGTTCTTCCTTTACATCTATTTCCTATTTTCAGTAACAGCTTCTTAACAGCTACGCATCCATTCAGACCTGTTGAGTTGTCTTCTCACAGTGGAAGGATAAACAGAGACACCGGTGGATGCTCCTCAGATCTGCAGTGAGTGTGGAGCTTGCGAAAGAAGAAGGCTTTAAATACTGTTTATCTGAAAGGGGCAGTTTTGGTGGTCTTCTAGATCATGCATCGTTGTTAGGAGTCCCACATTCACTACTAGAATAGAATCAGAATTCAGAACTGTGTACGCACATAGCAGAATTTGAAACACTCGTATACACACAGACACTAGTGGACAGACACATCTGGGGGCAGTGAGCACACTTGCCCAGAGCAGTGGGCAGCTTTATCCACAGCACCCAGGGAGCAATTGGGGGTTAGGTGCCGTGTTGGTGCAGTGGATTGAACCGGTGACCTTCTGATCACAAGACTGGATCCCTAACCTTCAGCCCCCTTATGTAAGTGGATTATTATTTAATCTAACCAGAAATATTACTTCCAGACAGTTTATAGCACAGAAGAAAGAAATCTGTGAGGTAGTTGAGGTGTGTTTGGGTTGCTGCTGGTGTGAATGTTAATGTTAGTTTATCAGTGAACATAATGTCACTAATTTCTTAGGGAGCAGCTTTTGTTGGCAGGAAACTGAGCTGAAACTCACTAATTTGAGGATTGGAAGAATGGAAGAGTTAAAGTGATGGTAGAAAGTTAAGTAAAACATTTAAAGTACAAATAAAACAGGACTAATTAATTTAATATTAAGATTTAATATTATACTTAATGATTTGTCAAATGCATGACAAGTTTAATTTTAAAATGCTATGAATCCATTTCTGTTTTTTTGAAAACCACATTTCCTTCACTTTTTTAACAACCAGAGTCTGAAGCAATATGTAAAGATTATTAAAGTTTCAACATTTAATGTTCACTCCCCAGTCAATACAGTTAATTTATGGAAATGAGCTGCAAAAGATTCAGTTTTGAAGTCATTATTTTTGTTACCGGAACCAAGATATTTACATATATTCACCTATTCAGCCTACAGCAGTTAACTCTGCACTCCCATAATTCAAGTTCTAAGTGATGTTTTAGCTACTTTTCTGAATGAGGGCTCAATAAAGTGCAGCCAATCAGAACAGAGCTCACTTATGTAAACAATATTGTGGGCATCATTGGTACATAAAACCACACAATTTTGAATAATAATAAGTTCTGTAATAAAAAAAATTATTATTCATGAAATAGCATTGTATGTGTAAAGCACACTCTCAACAAGAGTGCTCTTAACAAGAGCAATATATGTATATATATGTACATAATATAATATAGATATGGAATATGGTTATGGATATTTTGGATATCATATGTTTCCTACAGCAATGATATGCATGTTCATATGATATGAATCAAGGGTTTTAATATAAATGCACCAGCATAAGCATTCTGGGCCCATTGTGGGTCAGTATTGGATGTTAACATTTGGAGAATGCTTAACATTCTAGGTTTTCAAAATGTTATGATTGGCCAACGATGGAGCACACAACCTCTTTAATCCATCTCTTATAAACACTCCATGGAGGAAAGGACATGTTTACAGAGAAGGCTCACATTTCTTTCAGCGCAGTTCTGAATTATATGCGACAAACGCCCAGCTGATGAGAGACAAAGCTGGCCAGCTGTCTTCATAAATATTATAAGCTTTCATTAGCCTCTGGCATACATACATCCAGTACCAACAGATTACAGATCTAAGTCTATGTGGGTGTCTGTGTGTGTTTAACTGAAGCGTGGACATTAAAATCTTAGCATGAGCTCAAATCTATCACTAAATATACTATACTCTGAATACTCCGTGACCTATACTATACTTTCTGGCTCCATGTGTTTCTGAAATAGTTATTGAATGTAAGGTGACTTTCGTCTTTAAACACCTGCCCTGACTGAGCCATAGATACTTTCATACTTCCATCCCTCTGAGGCAGGCTTTAGCATTCTTACAGGCTAATTGTCCCATCTCCCCGTGTCCCATCCAGGAGGATTCAGTTCAGTGAGCCTGTTTAATGGGGCTGAGCCTTATTTCTCCCACCAGCTTGTTAGCCAGAGCAAAAAGTCACATCACACTTTAGCCTGCAATTCAAACTATGAAGATAAGAGAAAATGCACTGAAGTAAAGAAAGGGATTTTTTTTTCTATGGAGTAGAAATTGTTCCTCCAATTACGTCTCCAACAGAACTATTGAGATAATATATAAATCCTCTAAACTGTTACTTCAAACCAGCTTTAATAGCATCCAGATACTGTTACATTCTGAGGCTGTGTACACCTTGCATCAACATGCGTTCTCCGTGATTTCACTGGACTGCATGTAAAATGTGGTGTAAACATTCCTGGGATGCATCCATGGTACACCATGGACAGTTCACCAGTCCATCGCATGGCCAACACTCACACACTCACATCTACAGGCAATTTAGAGTGACCAATCAACCCATCATGCATGTGTTTGGACTTTGGGAGGAAACCGGAGGAAACCCACTCAAGCACGGGGAGAACATAAACACTCCACACAGAACAATTGAACCCAGATCGCCTTGTTATGAGGCGACAGCGCTAACCACCACACCACCGTGCCGCACTCCTGGGATGCATTGTAATTAAATTTGGACTGGAACAGTGAGTGCTGAGGAGTGACTAGAAGGTGAGAGTATGAAACTAGGGTGACCTTACGTCCTCTTTTTTTAGGACCTAAAAGCGTTTCAGGCTGGGATTTCTAAATGGCCTAAAATGTCTGGGGTTTGTTTTCTTCAATGTTGATGTTTGCTTTCTACAGTCTGGCATATGCCGGCCTCCTCCTGCTGTCCATTGTTGAAAACCAAAATATGTTTGGCTTACAATAAACAAAGAAAAGCAAGATGGATGAGACGTGAGGCTGGAGTTATTCCCAAACCTTGTGCCTTCTTGCACTCTGAGCCAATGAAAGCATCAAAGCCAAGTCAATTCCTATCAGAATGAGGATAAAGCAGACAAAAGTAAAACTGAAAATACATATTTGTTTTATAATATTCAACAAAATCACACTCTTTTCAGTTAAAAGTGTAAATTGAATCCAGCTTCTCCAAATCTTTCCAGAAATACATCTTAGCTGAAAAGTGTACAGAGCCTCTGAACTCTTATTGGATGACCCGTACTGGCATCGCAGAACCCATTTATCAAGTTTCTCACCCTGTCAATGTGCAAGTCAGAAACCGTTTGCAAATAGATTCAGCACACATTCATTTTTCATGAAACATGGAATTCCATTTATTGATAACAGCAAAGTTTCTTGGAGGTGTACTTTAACTTTCTAACTTTCTCTGAAGTACACGTACTTCTGCATGGCCAGAATTCCACCACTGTGTGTGTGTGTGTGTGTGTGTGTGTGTGTGTGTGTGTGTGTGTATGTGGGGGGTGGATACATCCCTGTGTGCCTAGCTCTGCCGGGTAGAGCAGGAGAAGGAGCGTGTGTGAGTGTGACAGCGGCTCAGTCTGAGTGAAACATAGAGGAAGCAAGCTGTCAATCTAGCCATCCATAACACTAATCACACGCAACGACTCCAGCTAGACAGCCCAGTGCCTGATTCGTACAATAATCTCTTGACTTCCTCTGCAAACAGGGCTCAGAGTCTGAGGTGCATCCAGGGTACTTCTTGACACATAGTCAAGATGCATCAAGATATTTGTGGCATTTTGTGACATTTTTGTTGGCCCTGCTGCTGCATAGGAGCCACAACTAAGACTGATTGCTAGAATTGTGTAGATATGTAATGATTATTATTGGATTCATCCACTATACCATTGTGCCTAGTTTGGTTTCTTCTCACTTCACTGTCCGCCATCACAATGAAACAATAGAAGTCACATCGCCCTGAACACCTCCTGTACTGTATTGTAATTTGGTGGAATGTATTAAATGAACAACAGATAGAGAGATATATAGGACATCCAACTACAGCTTAACCAGCCAATCAAGACTCCAACAAGGCATAAACTCCTCAAATGCTTTAGCCTTTGATGTGATTAGTGCTGTCTCTCTGTGCTACAGAGTTGCTACAGAGACACAGATGTGGATGAAAACTATAAAACATGCTTTATTTACAGCTGTACAGAAGTGCTTTTCTGATATGGAACAAAAGCAGCTGATCTCCACTCCATGATACTAATGTAACATAGCTAGTCTAATGCACAGCTAGATTTGAATGGTTTAATTGTTAGGGTATTTAGAATTTTGAACATAATATTTTAAACTACTTTTTTCTAAGCAGTTCCTTCATTATGGTGCGAGACTCGATATCAGCAAGTAATAAAAAAGGACTTGTCCTCATGCACAGTCACCCAAATAGGTATCAATGAGTGATGGCACTCACCCAAATAGGTCCCCAATAGTGCCTCCTAGTGCACCTTGGTGGAAAGGCCTGGTGGCTAAAGAGTGAACAATAGAAAAGATGGGCAGATTTTTAAAATGTCCTTCAATTTTTGCCACCATACTCTTTTTAACCTCTGCCTCCAGAAAGCACTGGATGTCCAGTTCATTGAGACACTTGGCACACTACAGTATGTCATGTACGTATACAAAGTTTTGATGCATCAGTTAGTTTTCTCCAGAACTAGCTTTGTTGATGAACCATTGTAGCCCTACTTCCAACATGATAAAAGACAAATTCTATTATACCTGCCTCAAGTCATTGGGCTGTCAGCAAGAAATTAAGTATTAAGGCACATTCAGGTTCAGGGTGAGTCATTAGCCGTCAGCGTTTTGTCCTGTGGCAGAGAGGTATTGCATTTCCTGTGTACTAGTGTGCCTGATGAGTAAGGTATGGTGTACGTTGCAGCAGGGTAGAGAGAGAGAGGGACGTGGACATGTGGGTTTACTTAAAGGGCGCCGAGTGAGAGCAGATTTAGCTCTGACTCAGTTCGTGACTCACAGTGTTTAAGGACTCACACTGCTCTCACAAAAGAGCTGAGAAACTGCAGCCAGTACAGTAGCCGTTACCATGGAGACCTGCACATTGGCACATGCTCAAATCTGATTTCACTTTATGTAAACATTCTTTAAAGAGAGTATCCAGTCTATTCTGGGCTTGGCAGCATCTGCACCCCACCCTGGTGCAACAGGTCTTTTAGTCTGCTGTCGCTGGTCAGGTCCTACAGGTCTCTACAAGCTCAGAGAGAATGACCTGTTTAGCACAGCTTTCGCTTTACCTCTACCTCTCTCTTTCTCTTTTCATTTTTCACTCACTCGCTCTCCCACTGCCACTCCTGCTGTCTGCAGCCGCTCCTCAACGCACCACATCTGCATCTGATGCTTTGAATCTGACACTCTGAATACATGCCATAAAATGTGCAGGAGGATCTTTGTGGGGTGCTTTCCATTTGATGCAGAGCATATGACATGTGCTCGTAGGAAGCTGAAGATGACTTCTAGTGACATGGCATGGATATTGTAATTGTGTTCTAAATGTAAAAATGATTCAACCTTTAAAAGAGAAAAGTTTTATTTACATTGACATAGTTGAATAGAGAGACCTCAGCCAGTGGAACCGTCATATGGTGAGCCTCAAATTATATTATATTATGTGAAAGACTCGAGTCATTAATATTTACTTCCAAAAAAATTTAATATAATGTCAAAAGAGATACAGCAATGAAAATGGCGGACTATCAAGAGTGTCTGATGCCTCTGTCTGAGGTAACTGGAACCTGGATTATTATTTAATATCAACAATCCCAGAATAAAAAGAATAAAAAAGTAATAGTAGTTTGCTGCAATTCAATTTAAGTTTCAATTTGTATTGCTCTTTTTACAACAATGTTGAAAGCAGCTTTACAGAAGTTTGAAAACAGACAGTTACAACATATATATCCCCCTGTGAGCAAGCCAGAGGCGACAGTGGCAAGGAAAACACCCTCAGACTGAAGGAAGAAACCTTGAGAAGAACCAAGACTCACAAGCGGAGACCCATCCTGCAAGTGAATCATTTATGCTCATTCCATAAATTATAAGAAAAGCTTCAGTGGATACAAGCTCGGATATAAGACTGATGTAGTATTGTTGGGAATGTAAAGGGCTATGTTTTAAGGAAGGATGGAACTGTGAATAACCTGACCTTTGTTTTCTTTGTTTTTTAAGTACAATGCAAAGCTCGACAAAGAAAATAATTTAATAACAGTGAATGTTTTAGACCATGTTGTGTTACGTTGTGTTGTGTTGTGTTGTGTCATGGCTGTCCAAAAATTGGTTAGTTTGCATAAGAAGGCAAAACAGTCTTTACTTTAATATAAAGTAATTAATTTTTAGAACATATATCTATTCGTCCAATAAGAAAACTTTCACACCATGTAAAGTGCAGCTGCTGTGCTCAAATGATAAAGCAAAAAAATGGAGATGTTTGATATGTAAATGTTTCTCTGCCTGCTTGAAGTAATAAAGTGCAAATACATGTGTTTCAATATTCATGATTTATAAGAAATCTTAAATATTCAATATTGAAACTCAAACCTGTCCTCACTTGCAACACTGGGAATAGAAAATATTCAATAGAAACATTATCACATGCCGATTGTAGCTGACAAAGGCGAATCTGCAACACGTTGTTGCATAAAGTAACAATAAATTAAATCACTTAATAGAATTCAGTGGATATTTATTCCCAAATTAGCTCAAGTGACTGTGTCAGGTATATCCCAACGTTAACATCTTTCATTCTTTCACAGTTTCTGAACGTGTGCTCTTATTTTGTTTTTGCAAGCTGAAAGAACGTGTGTAAAATGAAACTGTACAGAGCAATGCCATGGCATGATTTATGCGAAAACAAGCACCGATTCTCAGAAAAGCAGAACAGGTTTAATCTTATCAGCCTGGGAAAACTCCTGTTCAGGAACTCATAAACTTCCTCTTCCTTTCTGCAGCTGATTAGATGGCCTCATTTCCATATATGGAGCTCTGCAATAACTGAAGTTTAGGATAAAGTAAACTCCTCCCTCCTGTTTAGTATATAATAATTTTTCCGCTAACACTGTCTGTCATGAGTCTCCTCCCTGACTCCTACAATCCTTAGATCATCAGTGAGGGGAGTCTGGCCTCCTACTATCCACTAAAACATGTCAAGGTTATTTAAAGGAGGACACGCTTAGAGATAAAACTGTGTGGAATGCTGCCTTATCAAATAAACTTGAGGAGAAAATTACATCTATATAATACATGCACAACATCAACCGAGCAACAGCCATGAAAATGGAGAAATTGAGAGAGAGAGTGATGTCTCTGTCTGAGGTAACTGAAACCTGATTTATTTTTGAATAACAAAACCAGAACAAAACCAGATCATTAGCAAGAAGTGTCTGACCTTCTAGTGTCCACTAAAGCAGGTCAAAGTTACTTAAATGTGGAAATGTGAACTAGCATAAAACTGTGGAATGCTGCCTTACCAATTAAACATAAGGGAAAAAAATACATCTAGTATAAAGCTCAGTTAGCTACCAAGTCTGACTAGTTATCAAAGTCTACATTAACTCAACGGATTAAAACTATATGTAGCTGAAATAAAAATGACATAAATGTAACATTAAATCCATAAACACAGACACATTCTATCAGACAATATCTAATGCAGTATTGTGCAAATAAGCAGTCTCTTGAATAATTCCAGGCTCTGGCCTTTCCATTCCTGCTAGGAGGAGGTAAAAAGAGTACTAAACCCTCTATGTAAGCCCAAAAGGCTACAGAAGTAAATGGAGAATAGGCCTCTGAAGTTGTGCATCATTCTGTACTCCACCAGTTATCAACCCTGGTCCTGCAGTACCCCTGACCAGCATGTTAGTGTTTTCCCTGCTCCCAGTGCACCCCCTGTAAGTTAGATTAATGAGCTGATTAGTTGGATCCAGAGTGTCAGGAGCGGAGGAAACACTACTCTCAGGACAGGGCTACTCCAGAACCAGACTGCCTAAACGACTGAAACACCACACTGGACAAAGCTTGCTGGTTTGTGTTGGATATTATTGTGCATTTCACTAACATCTCACAATATTAATTCAGTGTGTAGCACTATTACATGTAGAAAAAAATGAATGAATTTTAGATAATTAATTGTATGGTAATGCAGAGGACCCAGTGACATTCAGTGTAAAACAATATATTTAGGACAAAATATGTCTAAGTTGCAACCATCTTGTTAACCAAAGGTGTGAAAGTGCCGATACCTGAAAAAACTCAAATTTGGACGTCAGGCATGACAGCAACTACAGAATGACAACACAACTGCAGTGGTATATGGCAGCCTGTGAAAGCCTTATCAATGTTTGTCAGTTAGCTTAGCATACACCAGCAGCATTTAGAAAGATGAGGAACTCACACTAACTATTAAAATACACATAATCATACATTTCCCTATCTTGCTGCATATGAACACTGCTGCCCTTTTATATTCATCTCTTCTACATGGATTGTTATTTGCTTGACATTTTTTGACTACCTGTAAGCTTTAGCTTCCATCTTTCTGTCCTTTCAGAGCCAATAAGCTACCAAGAGATCACATTATGAGTATGTATTGCTCCTTATTCACAGCAAAATGTCAGTTCAGAGAAGCAGTGAGAGAGTTTACCTAGTATGAATTACTCTATTTGCAGCCTGTACTTGAGTAAATGTGCAAGGCTTGCCTTGAGTGTTTTTAGTATAGTGAACTATACTGCAAAACCTGAGGCCTTGTCGTTCTTAGACATACATATAACTAGCCTACTGTAAGTGTTGTGTGATACATAGTATGCTATTGATGAGGCATTGGATTTTTGTGTGTTGTTGCTTATTAGTTGTGGTGTTGCAAATCCACTGGGGGTGGTACCATTATGTTTTACCAAGATCAGCAAAATTGGATGCACCATCTTTGTGTGTGTGTGTGTGTTTATATACATGTAGACTCAATGAAGACACGTGGATCTAATATGTCTGTATTAACCAAAATCAGGCTTTTGGGCTGATTTGAGAGACTGTTTGGTATCTTACCCTGAAAAACAGCTTATAGATCAAACAGGCTCATTTGCATATCAAAGACAGGTCTTTGTCATGTTGTTATAATGAAATAATTTTAGAGAAAATTTGGGGACAAGTTCTGTTAAAAATAGAAATGCATACTAGAGTTCCCCTTGATGTTCTCTGTTGATAAAGGAAGGCCCTGTCTACAGCTGTGTCAGAAAGCAGGTTGTTTATCTAAAGGCTTCAGCAGCTTGCAGAGAACTAGAAGAATATACTGTTTTTATGTTCATTCACAGGTGAAAACAGAAAGTGGATTTTAAGAGACCCCTGACTAGTGGGTTGTACCTGAAATGGCACACAAAAATGCATATATTACCTGAAAGTATATTATATTAAATTCAAACACCCAATTATTTTACTGTTAATAATATTAGTAATTTTAATATATAAGCCATTATACACACAGCACTACAAACACCTCTTTATATCCACACTCATTTGCACCATTTTATCAGTTCTTCTTACCGTATAGATCTACAATTACAGATTGAAGTCCACCTGTTTCTCGGCATACGTTGTTAGTCTCCTTTCACACACTGCAGCAGCCGAGGAGCTGTCATCTCTGACTTCACATCTTCAAGAGTGACTAATAGAGTGGACAGTGGGTGGACATAATGTTTTAAAAACTCCAGCAACACTGCTGTGTCTGATCCACTCGTACCAGCACAACACACACTAACACACCACTACCACGCCAGTGTCACTACAGTGCTGAGAATGATCCATCACCCAAATATCACCTGCCCAGTGGTTGTACACCCACATGTGTATCATTACAATATGTCGTAGGTGTACATTATTTAAATTGCTATATGTATGTAACACACATTGATCCCCTTCGCTTATCTGTTTATACAATGTATATATAATGTATTTAAATACATTATCAGGAGCATATTTGACAGAAAGCATATAGACGTAACTGTGATGCACTGAATTTCTTTGATTCAAAGGTGGATACCATTTCTACATGAGTGAGTATATTTCACATTGATGCACTTTTGTTTTTCAATTGATTTAGACTGGTTCTGCCAGCAATTGTGTTAATGTATATATATATTTTTTATTATGATTTGAGCATTCATTTGATTCAAGTAATTTGGATCCAGTTTTTTTTGTTGTTGTTTAGAGTAAAGATAGAAGAACACTCTCTCTTTCTCTCTCTCTCTCTGTCTTTCACCTGAGACAAAGCACAGTTTCTGTGATGATCAAAGTCAAGCAACAAATGATGCGAACTGTGCAGCAGTCTGTGCAGGAAGCCTGTGACAGGTGATAAGACTGCATCGTGCTGATGTTCATAAGGCGGGATTTGCTTACCAGATGCTGTCTGCATAGTTTGTGGAAGTAAGCAGTGATCTGGAGATAAGAGAAGCTAGAATAACAAAAGACAGGGTGAGAATTATCAGGTCCGGAGGGAAAAGTCAGGGCTCTGGCTGCTGCTGGAAGTGAGTTATCTTTCCTGACCTAGTAATTCTATTCCTGCTGCTACTAATGCTCTTCTGCCCAGGAGTCCGTCAGGGCAGATCGGACAGGAAGTGTGTGAAGGGAGCGGGTTTGTGACAAAGGAAGAAAAGGAAAGAAAGATTTACACAGTACAGCCATTTTTTTCGGATTGTATCAATGCAATACAATACGCTCAATAATAATAATAATAATAATAATAATAATAATAATAATAATAATAATAATAATAATGAATCTTTTCAGAGGACCCACTCTCTATATATTACATACACAGTCAAAACAGCCATTTAGCACAAGTTTTTTCTGAGAAGATCAGATATAAGATTCTCCACTGAAAATCACAAGAAAAAGAAGTGAAAATACAAGCACTGGAGTTCAAAGGAAACAGGACCCCTAGCAACTGTGCAAGACCTGATAGACCATCAAAACTGTCACCATCAGATAAACAGCACTTAAAGCTTTCATCCTTGAGAGAAAAGAGAAAATCAAACTCCACACAGATCTAAAAAATATATGTTTCTGTCCATCCTTCCACTGTGAGGAGACAACTCAACGCTATGGGTTTTGAAAGGTTGGTTTGCTGTCAAGAAGCCCTTAAGGAGAACAAAAAATAAACACAGAGGAACATTTACAAATGAACAAAGCTGCTGTTTTTCTCAGAACAATAAGCTGACCATACCGGAGTCCAGTACTTTGATTGTGAGAAGTAGAATATTCAAACAAATTCTAAGCTTTGTAGGAAAACTATCCCTGCAGATTTCTTTGAAAAACATTAAAAACATGAAGCACTAATAAAATCAAAGTCTGGAAACACAAAATACTGAACAGTTTAATATAATATTTTGTTATTCTGATTTTCCAGATGCCAATAAACTAGACATTTGCGTGTTCTGGCCTGTTACTTTTCTCAGTACTGTGTACAGAGTAACATGGCATAAGATGGCATATTAGACATACATAGTTAAATTCTAGATGTAGCCTTAAATTATAAATATAAATTCCAGGACCAAAATGAAACACCATTACTCTACACATGTCTCCACTGAAGCTGCCCTCAAACATGTTGTGCCTTTAAAGATATATTTGCATATGTATTGAATTTGAAACTCCTTTCTAGTATCAGTGCTCATGTGTAACTGTCATTGGAAAGTACTAAAATATAGTCATCTAAAAGTCAAGATCCAGTTGATGCTGTGAAGAGACCTTGGCCTGCAGAATGAAAGAAATGTGTCTTGCTGCTGACAAGCAAATGGTGCACAAGCAAACAATGCTGCAGTTGCTATGACACCAGAATAGGACAACTCTATTGCGAAGAGCCGAAACACAAAGCCGGTGTCTAAGGTTAACAGTCGAGTTTAATTATATTAAAATAAAGTTAAAGATGCAAAAGTGAAACATACCCTTGTGAATAAAACTTGCTAACATAAGTGAAATATTTTTAAATGAATCTTGTCTTCGAACAGAGGAAGATGTGATTTAAATAAGGTATATAAAGGTTTGAAAAAGACCTCCATGGAAGAGTTCAAAGATGTTGGGGACTTAAAGCTGCTGTTTTTGTTCACTTCTTATCAGCCTTTTATAAGTGTTCTCATCACTGCCGCCCTGCAGTACTTCAGCTGAGAGGAGTTTATAACCCCCAGTGGCATAGCCTGTAACAAACATGCATGGCGTATTTAATTATGCTTGATGTGGGTGACAATTACAACAGAAGCACAAATATATTGTTAAACATGGACAAATGGCCTACAGTGATCAATGTGTTATACAGTACAAATGTTGGGAGAATAAAAATAATTGTGGAACAGAAAATTACAAGACACTTTACAAAGAATGTAATTCCAAACAGAATTTTCATTTCATAATGTTCACTTATTTATTTAATTTTCTAGTGTGTCTTTTGAAGTAATTGTGGGCAACACAATGATGTTTTAGCAATATATAAATTTTTTTAAGCATAATGTGGATATCATGAGTACAGTGCGAAAAGAGCCTATCGTCGTTGTCCAATGCAAAACAAGTATCTCCAAAATTGCAATTGAGAGACCAAAAACATACATTGCTTTTAATGTAAGTCAATGGAACCAGAATTTTTTTCCAAGCTATTTTGGAGCACTTCTATTGGTCCATTCATCATGAACATTTCACACAATGTAAACAACCATTGGTCTGTTCAAATGATGTAGAAAACTCAAAATTGACAAAAAATGTAGATACATGGACAGCAAGGATATATAAGCCTGAGTGATGTGGAAGGTCTGGTGATTAAATGTTATGACTATTATTCTTATTGTGTCCACCTGTTACGCTCTCTACTTTGTTCATACAGTTCCTACAGAAGTAAAACCATCATCCCACTTAATATGATGGCAACTGGACAGAAAGTGGTCCAGTAGGCAGGATGGATGGACAGATGGACTAATGGACAGGCAAAACAACACATGAAGGCATGGACCAACAGATGTGCAGATGGACGAACAAACAGAATGATTAAGCAGCACTTGAATGAAGGAATGGACGAACGAGCCATGTTGGCGAATGTATAAAGGAATAAAGGGGCAGCTAGAGACAGGTGATCTGGCTTGCTAGTTTTGGTTGTGCTGGGTTAACATTTGATCTAAAAAATGTGAAAACATGGAAACTGTGTTGTGCAGACAGTGCAGGAGATATTGGTCTGGTGACCGGTTTGAAAACATTAGCCAAGGTCAGGAACACCTAGTCTACATAGAGAGGAATACGATGAAATACAGCATCTACAGACATCTATTAGACTCATTGAAGCTGTTCATCAAGACATACTGTACATGTATATTGTGGCCCTGAGGAACAAGATTACCTATCAGAAAGAAAGCACAGGTTCAGCTTATCTGGGTCATTAAGAGTGTAGTTTGAGGAAGTGAAGGATGCGGTGAGCACTACAGCTTTTCTGACCCTGTTTCAGACAGTAGGGCAACCATGAAGTGATTATTTCCTGTAAAGCAGTGCCTGTGCTGGTTCTGTCTGCTCTTGCAGGTTGTTGTCCCAGCTGGAAATCAGATACACTCACTCAGTAGACAGTGTGTCTCCCATGAGGATGCAGCACGAGTGGTGATGAAGTCTTTCCTGGCACTGTCCCCAGGAGACAGCAGCAGCCGCCGCATCTCAAAGAAAAAAAAAAACGTCACTAGGATTAATGAACCGCACACATGTTGTCATCTCCACTATCTCTCTGCTCTCATTATGACTTAATAGATTTAATAGAGTTTGCTACCTTTCCCGGCTGTCTTTGAACACTTTGCATTGGGAACTGGAAGAGCTGCAGCTGGATCTCAACAGCTTCATCTGCTTAATAATAAGTGATGCATTGTATGTCCAGAAGTTTGTAGACACCTGCTCCTCAATCCTTTCTTCTAAACCAAGAGCATATGTAGGGAGTTTGTCCTACTTTGCTGCGGTAACAGCCCCCATTTTTTTTTTGGTAAGGCTTTACACTAAATGCTGGAACATTGCTGTGAGGATTTGACTGCTCGAGAGCATTAGTAAGGTCAGGGACTGATGTCGGATGAATAGTTCTGCATTACAAAAGCCACTCTAGCTCATCCCAACCATACTAAATAGAGCTTCATCACTCCAGAGAGCAAAGTTTCACTGCTCCACAAGTCAGTGCTAGGGGGCTTCAACACTTGGTGTTGATTAAACATGACGACCTCAGGCTCATGTGTGGCTGCTTCAGTGTGTCCTATTCTACTGCCACTGGTTTTCTATGGCAGTGTGGGCATCTTAAAGTACTGATAAGAAGTGGTGTCAGGATACGTTTGGACGTACAGTATTGATAACAGTATGATCGTGTTTATGTATAAAATTGGCGATAAAACAGCTTCAAGCACTTTTTTTGTGACAAAATGTTTCATAGCATGTAGTTAACATGTTCCCATATTGAAGAAACAAACTAAGCAAAGTATTTTTGTAACAACACACACACCTCAATGTTACAGAAGAAAGCCCAGCAAGCTTAAAGCATTACAGAACATCTGATCATTTACAGTGTGCTGAAGTTTACTGCTTCCTCAGTGAAAGCATCCTTAAAATACCTGCTGTCTGTAGAAATGTTTGCACCCAACATTTTTAGATCAAACAGCTCTGTGCTTCACTTTCGAGCCTCAGTTTGGTATGCACTGTGAAGTAAATGATTAAAACATTCAAGCTTATTAATTATGCAGTAGCTGTATCTGCATAATAACTTATATATCAGATACTCTCAGAATTGATTATTTAATGGCTGTGTAAAGCATCCATCCTCTTTTGGGTATGTTTTTAGAGAAACGTGTATCTTTTCTGGACTGTACAGGGCAACATACAGTTTCCTGCCATGGTTATAGAATAGTTAGCCTACTTATTTTGTTTTTACACAAGACATTTGGGTTTGAAATCAAAAGATGAATATGAGGGTATCTGCTGTCAGCCTTCTTATCAGGCAGTGAAATGAATGTACCTTTGGATTAAGGCCTTTTGATTGACTTGGTTAGCCAAAAACCTTTTACTCCTTCCACTCATTAAGTCCTTTGTAGCTCTGTGATAATGAAGTTCCACTTGATTAGACTGGATGCATTTCTGCATAAGATGGCCTCTGAAGTTATTCTGCTGCTACTGCCATGATGTTACATCATCTGAAATTAGTTAGCCCGTTCCAGACAGCTCTCTGGCCTAATGTTGGTTTATCCTTTTTCCTATCCATCACAGGAAAAACCCAGGCCACCGGCCAAGAGTAAACATTCAGAGCTATTAATTTTTCAAACAATCCATCTAACTTGAGCAACAAGAAACACCTGTCAGTCACATCCTCCAATATTTATGCTCACATGAAAAATGAGAGGATTTAAATGAAAGGTGCCAAGTTTTAAGTTGCGTAACACATTTAGATGTCTCCTATTCTACTTTTGGTCTTCAGTGTATAGCAAAAGCCAAACAGTTTGCTTTGCCAGTTGGAGACTGGAACTTTCTCCTAACTCTTCCATTCATCCATTATCTGCCGCTTAATCCCACTAGTCGGGGTCACGAGCCAATCCCAGCGTCATCGGCTGAAGGTGGGGTGCACCATGGACAGTTCGCCAGTCCTTCGCGTGGCCAACACTCACGCATGCACACACACCTATGGGCAATTTAGAGTGACCAATCTATCATGTGTTTGGACTGTGGGAGGAAACCCACTCAAGCACAGGAAGAATATGGAAGCTCCACACAGAATGGCCAGGGAATCGAGCCTGGATCGCATTGCTGTGAGGCGACAGTGCTAACCACTACGCCACCGTGCCGCACCCCTAATTCTTCCTCTGTTTATATTTACATATTTGAATTGAATTCAGTTTTTTAATTACAGTAGCTTATTTGTACCTTTTAAATCTATTGTTTATTTGTCATGTGATTTGGTGGCACAGAGGCTTAGCACTCTTGCCTCACTGTGTGACAGGTCTGGGTTTAATTCCCCTGCCAGGTGACCAAGGGTCCTTTCTGTTTGGAGTTTGCGTGTTTTCTCCTACAGCCCAAAGACATACAGACAAGCAAGCTGAAGATACTAAATTGTGTATGTCTGTAAGTCTGATTTGTGATGGACTAGTGACCTGTTTAGGGTTCTGTCTAATAAGTGCTGGTATAGACTGCAGCACCCCACAGTGACCCAGGAGGATACTGCTTCCTCCAGGGATTAGTAAAGTGCGCTGTCTTTCAATCTTTAATATGTTTTCTTTTTTCTTTTTTTATATAATTCTCTTTGTATTAAAGAACCTTTCTTTACTCAGTTATAGGAATTTATACTGTACTTGTTAGCAACTTAAAGTCCAGGCTTTTGTATCCATATCCATCCTGGCAGCACAGAACTTGACTGTGGCAGACATGGGCCAGTTAGCCGTCTCTCTGTTTGCTTTTCTGCCCGTCACATGCTGTCACTGTCCGCAGTTCTTTGATGGTGTGTGACAGTGAGTCAGGGCCGTGGCCCAAGTGAATGTCACCCAGATGTGAGTGAATGCAGCAATATGAGGAACAGATGTCCCCTCTCTGCACTCATTAGCCACTGCTAAATGACGGCCATCTCAAGCCAAAGCCAGCAAACAACTAGCAAACTGCCACTGACAGGCATTCAGTAAAAGACTGGGTGTGTAATTGATATCGGTGTCTTGTATATAGATCTTCTTTGGGTGATAGATTGTCTCCTGTAACTGAATGCACAGTTTATGTCCAAACAAATCCAGACACCACTTCTAACAAATAAAATTCAGATGCACATAATGCTGACAAAGTCATTCAATTATGCATACTCAGCTTGCATAATCTCCATACTAAAGCAGCGACAACAGAATGGGATGCTATAGAGCAGCCTCACATAAGGATGACATCACCATTGCCAAGCATTGGTCAGAGAGGTATAAACATTCTCAGCATTAGGCTGTAGAACAGTGGCACTGTGTTCTTCTGAGTGACAGAACTCATCTAATAGCTCCAGGAGCAACTGCAGTGGGGTTTGTCATCTGGAACTAATCATCCAACATCAGCATCTAACCTCACTAATATTCTTGTGGCTGAATCCTCACAGCAACATTAAAACACGTAGGGTAAGACCTTCTCAGATAAGCAGAGGCTGTCACTTCAGCAAATGGGATTAATATGCATGATGACAGAAGAAATATTGGACTAAAACATGTCTACACAGTTTTGGAGGGCAGATGAGGCTGTTCTAGTTTCCAGTATAAACTGAGTGTTTAAAGGCAGCTGGGAGACAGCAAAAACTCTATTAAATCTATTGACTGTTGTGTTTTTCAATCCAATCGATACTGTATTACCTTTCAAAATGACAAAGCGCAGCAAAGCAAAGTTTGTTTGATGATACATTTTTATTATGCTTGAATCTGTTATACTCTTCTGATTTCATTACGTCATGCTTCACTGTTTTTTCATTCAAACCCTTCAGCGTCCACTGTGATTGTTAGGCATACAGCGGACCAGGCTGTTTTCACATCAGAACACTCCCATCAGCTCACCTTTCTGGAGACGGCCTGTGTAAACCGTGCACATCTGTCAGAAGACTGTGAGATCTAGCTAGCTTAGTGGCTAATTACAGAGTGCCAAATGGGAAATGCATGCTTAAAAAGACACGCTAACAGAGGGGAACTAATTGGTGCAATGAGAACGTGAGACAGGCAATGAAGCACATCACTGGTGAGGTCTAATTGATTTTAATGAAGTTGTCAGTTCACTGATCAGTCAGTGTACCTGTCACCATCCTGCATGTTACTGTGTTATCACAAAAAAGCAACACGGGGTAATTCATTTTTCGAAGCAGGAGATGAGACACAGCTGAAGCTAAGGAGCTGTTCATATAGCACTTCCACCCCAAACAGATGTGTGCAAGGGTCAGTTTGCAAGAACTTAAAGATGTTCAGTATTTGTTGGACAATCTCTGATATTTGAGAGGTCACTGAGCTCCTTATGGTGCACAAGCACATCTTCAACTACGATATCATTGCTGACATAGCGAAACCTCATAACTGGATTTTTTGTTGTTGTTTTTTACTTTTTTATATAATTTAAAAACATCTGCTGTTCTTTATACTCTGGGAAGATTTCATGATGATGACATGTTTACTGGTCGTTTTGGATAATTATAGTTCCTATTACTACTGATAGAAATCTGAGTCTATACATTTGTATACAACCAACAATTTCACATTATAAAACACTGAATGACTGTTTACACCTCAACCGTTGTATCATACAGTCATTTTGGAAAATGGGTGAAATTCCCCTTTGTTACTGTTTTGGGTATTTTTTTGTTCACAGCGACAATGTAAAGGAAAAACATCCAACAATTGTTGTGATATACTGCAATAGCAAGCTTTTGATAAACATCCCTCAGACAGACTGAACATCCTATAACAGTCTGGGGAAAAGGCTGGTTAAAGATGGCAGGTAGAAGAACAGAAGAGCAAACAGGTTTGGACAAAAGCAACTTTTGCTGATAATGGCCCAAATGTTCTCCCATTAGCAGCGTGATAGCAGCAGACAGAATGTGTCGGCCCACTCTGCACTCTCCACTCAGGAGCCGCCACGGGGGGCAAGCCACAAAATGTCACATCAGCTGTGGCATTTCTGTTTTCTGTCCAACTCCAGCCTCCTCTCAGAGTGAGTTGGCTCTATCAAATGGTGAGCTGTTGTCAGATAAGAGTTTAGACTCAGACTGAATCAACAGATGCGGCAGTGGATAATGGCTCATCTTGTCTGGGGATAAAATGATGTA
This sequence comes from Megaleporinus macrocephalus, assembly GCA_021613375.1. Classification (NCBI taxonomy): domain Eukaryota; kingdom Metazoa; phylum Chordata; class Actinopteri; order Characiformes; family Anostomidae; genus Megaleporinus; species Megaleporinus macrocephalus. The sequence continues at coordinate 24,989,717 of CM038709.1, read as the reverse complement.
TTGTTAGATAAGAACTTTTTGGGGAATTGGTGGTGAAAACCAATCTAGCTTTATTTTGTGATTTGACATTTTGTCAGGTTTTGCTTTCAGTGCCTCGTCACCAGTCCGGAGCTGATTTGATTTGATTTTTAACTTCTGATGAAGTTTATTAAAGGTAAAATGTCAGCAGTGGCAAAGAAAAGGAGATTTATCTATTCTTTTCCAATTTGTTCTCCGCATGATAGATAACAACTGTCTAGTCTCTTGACAGTCTTGTGCAGCACTTCAGAGATGGTTACTGAGGCCACATGATGGCATCAACAATATGTATGCCATCTATTCCCAGCATCATAAGCTCGTGTTTCTCTGTCACTGGATGCTGCATAAAATGCGATGCAGGGGAGTCCCAAAGCATTTGTACTGTATGTCTCCTCATCACTAATTCACACTTTGCCTGTTCAGTTGCCACTATTATTTGTTGGATAGAGATACAAAATGATTTATTTAAGTTATATCCGGAACAGGTTCTTAATGATTTATAACAATGAAAACAAACAAACAAACAAACAAACAAACAAAAAACTCAGGAGAACTGCAGAGAACACAGGTATATGTGCCCAACAGGACTCAGAGGTCAGAGAGAGAGATAAATGAAGGAAAAGTAGCAAAAAGAATGTATGCTAATGTATTATTAATTAAAATAGGCTTTACAGTTGGTTCCAATGTTTTGGTGGTTCAGATGCTTCAAGTGATCTCTGCAGATACATCATGTTCGACAGAAAGAGCCTCCATATGGCAGAAATTCAGCAGGGACAGGGTATACATACAGACTCTTAAACCCAGCGGAGTAGCCCACAGTTTCAGCCTTAGAATGCAAAGCTCTTTGTCTGAAACGAAGCCAGATATTCGCAGCGTGTTATGTGAGCTACCCTACCATTAAAGGCACCCTGTAGCGAAGCTTGCTCTCTGTTCTTTTCACCAGAGCCACTGCCTATAAATGGAGATTAGTAGTGCGCTGTCTTGATGGATAGTACAATATGTCACATTAGAAACACCCACTGAACTCTGTGTCTGTGTTTGTCTTTTTTATGTGGTTCAGTTTTGTGTGTTCATAACTGATCTAATTAAAAAAAGAGCTTAATTTGAAACAGAGACAGTTTACATTTAGGACCACATCTCATACCACATCACATGGCTAAGTAGCACAAAAACTCCAAGAAAGAATCTGCTGTCTCCTCAGGCCTTGTCTACACACTAAGTACACAGTACGTTTAAAAATGCATTACCGCTGCTGGAACAGAACCCACCATCCCTCAAACAGTAACTTTACTGTAGAAGAAACCTAAACATTCTTAACTTATAATGGAAGTTAATGATTATTTTTCTAAATAATTTTGGGCATTTCTATTGGTCCATTTATCATGTAATTTTCACACAATGGACTCAAAAGCAGCAACCAAGTTTTACTCTGTTATGAAACAGCGTTTATAAAAATAACACTGTCAGGCTATAGTGTTAGCAGAGGAAACTGGAGATTTGCAAAAACATTGGCTGCGTCTAGAAACCCTGAAAGATACTGCTTTCTTCTTCTTCTCTCCTGTATGACCCCAAAAACTATTTAGTGGTGCCGTCTTACTGGCTGTCCAAGCGCTGGAGAAGAGAAGAGAAGCCAGAGACGACTTAGAAATGACATCACTGCATGCATGCACAGAGAGGAGTGATCCAATTAGATTTGAAATTCTGTGTTTTGTTTGTGTTTATATATTCTCTGTTATGTATTTTGTACTTGGTATAAAAATGTGTCCACTCATCCTCTTTCCTCTCCATGATTCCTCTGCAGTCTCCCAGCGTATGAGAGAAGCAGTAGAAAGGTATGGAACACAGTAGCAGTAGTAAAAGTTTCTGGATGCAGCCATTGACATCTATCACGCTAATAGCCCCCTGATTATCAGGTGATCCCAGCAATTTTGTGAAAGTGGAGGGGTGAGTTAAATGCTGTTGTCATCAGTGTAATAGACAGAAATGCATTATTGGGTAGGCCTGTGAAAAAGTGAGTAAATCGACTTGGTAGACACAATTACCAAATGTGCTATGTCCTGCAACGTTAGTACATTAAAATGGCCTATTCACAGCTGTCAACATCCATCACTTCTGTATAGCACAGGTGGAACAGTACATGTAAGTATATATATTTTTGCCATTGCAGTTCGATGCATGCAGTTGCCAACTTGTGAAGATTTATGAACGTAATGCAGAACCAAATTTTGCCATATGCATTTGTTACTTCAGCAATAACATAGCAGACCTGAAAACCTAATCTAATAATCATAGACAAAAAAACCCACTGCTACACCAGGTATAAAAAGTTTATTATCCTTTTATGTCTTACCTTTGATGACTCATTGAATTAGCATTAACTATTTGCATTTACACTTCTATAAAGAAATTTCAGCATTTGTAGAAGAAAAAAGTACAACATTTGCACAGAACTGATAGTGATGCCCCCCCCCATATACAAATGTACAAATTAAGTTGAATAAATGCCTGCTGCATTCCTCCTACACTGCCGCTCTTGATGTAAAATAAGCTGTCCTAAAAATGGTCAGGTTACGCCCTCTCTACAATCCAAACAACCCAGCAAGCTAAAGCTAACTTTGTAAGCTTTTTAGTAAGCTAGCTAACTATCCAGCTACCCATCTGTGTGTTTGATAAATCTTAAATTTATTTATTCAGCTAATGTTAAGCCAGCATTCCCTGTGTGTACATTTCGAATAAAATGGATATACTTTTTGCGTTTTTAAAATGTAAAGTTATCGATACATACAAACTGGATAAGTTGTTTAGTCATTGGCTTTTAGATTAAGAACAGAACCTGGGACCACAATGTTAGTAACTAGGTTGTCACCATAATCTGTCATCTGTCGATTTAATTCTGCTGGAAAACGAAGAAACCAAGAATTTCGTCACCACCATCAACACAAGTTATCTGCTGCTGCAACTTCTGAATACAAACTCCTCATCTGGAACTTACAATTATATAATCTTTCACTGTATTTTGCTCTTTGTTGTTCTGCTGTTGTTTGGTGTTGGTTTTTGTTCAGTGAAAGCCAGAGGACTTAATTTGTAAAGGTGCGAATGTGTCAGTTGTGGGAGACAAGTCAGTGATGGAGGGTGAGTCAGGGATGGAGGGCAAGCCATCATAGAGGGAGAGTCAGAAATAAAGGGCTAGTCAGTGTTGGAGGGCAAGTTAGTGATGGAGCTTGAGTCAGTGATAGAGGGAGAGTCAGTGATCGAGGGAGAGTCAGTAACGAAGGGCAAGTCAGTGATGGAGGGCAAGTTAGTGGTAGAGCTTAGGTCAGTGATAGATGGCTAGTCATACTCTACTGCATGGAATCTTAAATAAACACCCCCCCCCCAGTTACATCTTTTGACTGCAACTGGCAGACGCTTCTTGTTCAGTAGCTTAGAATTTTCTATTCCACCTTCAATGGTGCTGTAATCGAGATTCTCTAAACATAGAATTTATTTTAAACAACAAAATCCAAAGCTAACATTCACCTACCTAAACTACCTACATTCATTTATCTCAGTAAACGCTCCTTAGTCAGGACTTTGACAGAACAAATCAAACAACAAATCAAGTGTCATTGTCTCCTAATACACCTCTGGTTGTCAATGTTGTTGCTGTTTACTCTGTTATGGTCACTCTTTCTACACTGAACATATCTGTGTGCAATATAGTAACTTCCAGCTGCAGGCTCACGTGGCCATTAGAGCGCAGGTGGTGTGGCCATGCAAAGCAGCTACATGTGCAGGCTCTCGAGAGCAGCATTGCTGTGATAAGAGAGAGACATTATTGTAAATAAGTTGTCGTCTCATGAATAGCAGTGCCAGTGTGTTATTTGGGCCATTCTATGCTGGGCTGTGGAGTCAGAATAAGGGTCTGTATTTGTACTGTTAAGCAGAAAAGTAGGCTATTAGTGACCAGCCCTGCTTTGCCCCATATTCAGTAGATCTGAGAGGTGATTCTCCTCTGCTACTGTGTTCAGTACTGCCGCTGTGTTTTTTATTACATATATACATATACTTTTTTTGTAGTGTGCACCGTAACAGATTTACTCCCTCATTTATCTTCTTAACTGCTTATCCTTCTGGAGCATGAAGGGGATCCTATCCTAGCGCTCACCCTGTGTGGGAGGCACCATAACAAACTGTTCTATGTAAAACTGCCTACAATTTTTGGCTCAGGTAGTAAATGCTCAATTAGTCGTTCTCCTACCAGAGTTAACACATTCTGTCCATATTTGTGTGGACAGTGCCTCGACTTAAACACAGGCATGTATGCAAAGTGATTAATGACAATAACCATATGACATTCTGAATGAATTTACACTAAATGCGTATTTGAGTGATGTAAAGAGATGCAGTCACACTCTGTATTCGTGGAATACACCATCTATGCAAGAAATCAAAAGATAATTTGATTTACTGCTGTCTTTCAATATTCTTTTATGAAATTGTCTAGAACAATGCCTCCCGAAGTTTGACTTTTTCATTAAAAATCTATAGATTATGTTTTTTTCATATGCTGACGGCATAGCTCAAAAGCAATTACTCACTTTAATACAGAAGCACAGACCACTATGCTGGTAGAGACCTCAACAATAGTGTGCTGTCACACTGAATAACACTGAATTAATTGATAGCTGAATCCCCAAAATTACAAATTACTTTCTAAGGCCTGAATGGGGAAAAAACAGTGTGTGGGAGACATTTTAATATTTCTCAGTGACTCTAGTTCACAGTTATTTAACTCACATAAAACAAATGTGGCACCCATGAGATGGAAGTGGGGTACAACAGATAAAGTGCTAACCTGAATGGTCCATTTGGCAGTCTGCTCTGTAAGTGTGCATATCTGTGAGATGGTGAAGATGAAGAGATACCCAGCGGATTGTGCCTCGGTCCTTAATTCTACTAGCAATGTTGCATTATTAAGAAGTGGGAAGCGGCAAGAAATAGGCTGAATTTGTCTGTGTAAGTTATTCATCAGTTCAGCATGCTGTTCCTCCCTGCGTACACACAGGGCAGACCGTGAATAAAAGATTCACCAGTTCCTTTGAGTTCGCTCGTGTATACATCCCTGTCCTCTGTCTTTTCTTACGGGCTGATTTGCATGTATCATGTCCCCTGACTTACTTTCCTCACAGCAAGCCTGGGGCTATTCCGATTGCATGGCTCTATTATGTGCAGAGTTATCCTCCTCTGTGACTGAGGGCTTATACATGCTGTGGGACTGCAGTGACAACATGCAATGGGGTGATCCTGAAAACGACTTTTACATGAAGGTTTTTGTGGACATATGGTCTAAACACCATTTCACCCAACTAGCGCAAGGAAAATCTTGACATGAAGACTTTTCGTGATAGGTCTTCTATTTAGTCTGGTGCCCACGTTATTGTGTACGTTCATATTAGAGGCATAATCAAAATTTCATTTCAGGAGTGCAGCTTGCTAACAAGCATTAAGGCCCCAGAAGGATGGAGGATAACAACAATCAACTGCCCAATTTCTTTATAGCTAAGTCATTAGAGAATTACCCACACATTGCCATAGTGGGAAACATTTCTGAATATTAAACACAATGCTGACCTCGTATTTAACTGCTTAACTGATGGGGAAAATGGTTGAAAACTGCATTTTTTCAGAGATATTTCTTATTTACCACCGTGAAGTTCCCACAAAAGAAACAGTGGAGCAAGCTAATGCAAATATGTTGGTGCTGAAAAAAAGGTCTTTCTCTATCTTTTCATGTTCAAATGACAGCCTTTAAAGTTTTGTGCTTAATTTTTATGCATAAACATGAACTCTCAGACCCGGATGCCACAAAGTGCCCCATGAATCCATTGGTGCCATTCTAGCTTTGTCAAAACAAGATAAGAACAAGCCCAGGAGAGGATGCACCCACAAATATACGGCTTAGGAATCCACGGGTTGCTGGCTGTCTCTTGTCAAAATCACTGCTGCCAGTTAACTAAGAGACCCTGGAGACCCTAAGAGATCCCACCAGCCCCACTCTCCTCCCCCTGATGGTCTGGCTTCAAAAAAACAGATAAGAAGACAGACTACCAATGGTTACACTTCTGCAGGATCACATCCCAGCAGACACACCAGATAATTCCTCTTTTGTAATTAAACTGTGGTAGAATTGTTCCTCCATTTGTTTTGTTAAAGTTATCAGTCATCATGTCAGGAGTTTTCATTTGAGTGTGTTAAATTTCTTGCTCTCTCTCAAGTTCAATGATTGTTAAATTCAATTGTGATCCAATTTTTCTTCAACCAAGGTTATTAATACCGATCTTTGATACATAGTAACACCATTTCCACTTTAATCTCATATATAGTTATATATAGGAATCTGAATTATGTTTAACCTCATGGATTTTAATTAGTTTTCCTTTGTGTGAACGTGTTATATTCCTAGCTTCTAGCAGTAGGGTTGTTAGGTATCGCGTTACCCTTGTGTGAACTTAGTGTAATCGAAGTGTGAACTTCATAGGTTCATTAGTTTTATAGCATAATATTCTACTTTAAAACCATATTAATGCTTATATCTGGAATAAAATGAATTCATGGAATTTCCCTTCTCCTAGAAAGGCATGTTTTATAAAACACACCTAAACACACAAGCAAATTGGAGATAAAGAGATGTAACCAAAGAATACCAAGCCAGGAGCTCCATCTTTGCACCTTAAATCTGCAAATAGATTTCTCATTGTCTATGTCATCATTGTGTCCCAGTTCAAGTTTCTTTCTTTTTTTTTGTTTAAATACTCACATTTCATCTCTGATGTTTGCTGTGGACTGTACTGTACTCCTTAATTGAATTATTCAATAAATAACTCTTATTGTAGCTAGTCATATATGCATACAGCTATACAGATGTATATATAAACGCAGTTGAGTCACATTAGGTTCTACTTTCAAAGGCGGAAGCGCGTAGGTGGCAGCGTTATAATCTGGGGAATGTTTTAATAGCATTTTCTGGGTCCACTCATCCATGTGGAAGGCACTCTCAACCGATGTTGGGTATGAATCCATCCTTGCACGTCATGTACACACATACAAGTCATGTATACAGATTGTCTTCCCTGGGCGCATGGAATCTTCCAACAAGACGATGTGACACATAGCTAGAAATGTCCCACATTGGTTGGAAGAGCATGACCAAGACTTCTACACAAGTACTACACAGCCCCCCTAATTAACCAGACTAGAACCCAATTGAGCATTCATGGAACCACCTCTATCATTGAGTTGGCGCTATGGATCCTTCCTCACACGCCCTCCTGCAGCTGTGGGATGCACTGAAGTCAACATGATACCTGTAACAATGTCCCAGGACCTTATTGAGTCTACCAGCTGATCTAGCTGCTGCACACAGTGGCTACTCTGCGTATACACACACACACACACACACAAATATATATATATATTATGTTACAGCTCTATAAACATTGCCATTGTGATAGCAGCTGCCAAGAGCTTTTTCAGTCGTTGTATTTATTTAAAGGAATAATGTGTAATATATTTACTGAACTCATTAAATGCCCATAATATGTCATCAGAGATTATGGAAACATGCTGAGTTGAAATACTGGCTTCTCCGACAACAATGCTACAGCCAACATATTCTCCTTTGAAATTTCAGTTACGGAGTGGAAAGTCTGTTTGTGTTTTGGCCTGTGATCCTGTCGGCTGCCCATTTCTCTGCACCATTTTGACACCCCAGGTTGCCAGATATGAAACAAATTGGCAGGCAAACGAAGCGTGTTGCAGCCGTAGAAGCAAGCAAAGGAACTGGATCAACAAAGATAATATTAGATCTTACCCAATCTAAAAAGGCTTGGAAAACTTCTAACAAGCTCCAGAGAGGTAGTAAAACAGGAGTTTATATTGACAATGCATCTGAAAGATTGACATTTTAAGATGGCTCAACTAAACTTTAGCTAAGGTTAGCTAACTAGGTAATCACAACTACTAGAAGAGGTGGGCATTTTAAGTAATTATGTACTAACATTCATACTTTGTGTTCCATGTGCAGCTGTTATCAATGCAGCAAGTATCTGATACACAGCAGGTGAAGTGATCCCCACTAGTGCTAAATAATGTCGTCATGCAAACACATCCTGCCATCAGAGGAGTGGATGGGCAAAACAGCTGTTTACTACTTTAGCACCAACCAACATTAAAAAAACCTAGAATTCAAAGCCAACCAGGCATCTAGCCAACAGTGAGTTAGTAAAAATCCACAGGAGCTGGTGTGTAATTTACAAACAATAATAACATTGCAAATATATATATTCACTGACATTCAAAGCACACTTACCACTGGCAAGGAGGGGGTGGGGGCAGACAATATCCAATATTTTGATATTGGATTTCATTGTAATTTTGTAACTTTTTAATCTATTTAAGCTGTAAATGCTCGGCCGCATTAGGAAAGAGTTTCACCATCAATGTATTTCCAAGTAAAAATAAAGATTGATTGCTTGCTTGCTTGCTTGATTGATTGATTTTAAATCCTTGCAGTCAGCATGACATATTGTTTCTTTAAGCAATGGGAATGTATGCAGCAAACAGGGCCTTTGCCCATGACAAGCTTACATATATTGTAATACTTTCATTGCTACTGAGGAGTCTTTTTCTAATGATTACAAATGTGAGTGGGGCTGGTATATATATATATATATACCATCAATATATATATATATATATATATATATATATATATATATATATATATATATATATATATATATATATATATATATATATATATATATTGATATACACAGAACTTTTTCTAAAAAATATTGGTCTTACCAAATTTCATGCCTGCAACACACTTCAAAAAGTTGGGACAGGAGCATGTTTACCACTGTGTTACATCACCTTTCCATATAACAAGGCTCAGTAGTCATTTGGGGACTGAAGACACAAACTGCCAGCTTTGAAAGCAGGCCCTTCATTGCAGGACTTTTCACACATTTTCAATAAGAGAGAGGTCTGAACTACAGGCATCTGATTGCCCTGCCATTATGTTATGGCGTATAGGCTACAGAAAGTGGCTTGGTTGTTGAGTTAAGCATGAGCATAGGAAAAAAGCAGCATGTGACTCTCAATAATGTGTCTGTGGTGCTCTCAGTTTACGCTGTAACAGTCTGGGTGATCATTTTCTTTTTTGGCCCAAAGAACACATTCTTATTATTTCCATAAACAAGCTGGAAGGTCAGTTCGTCTGACTGCAGTACACATTTCCACTGTGTGTTTTAGAATGAGCCTAGAGAAGTCATTGGTGTGTCTGGACATTATTGACATTTGGCTTCCTCTGTGCATTAGTACAGTCTTAAGTTGCATTTATGGATGCAACAACGAGCAGTGTTTACTGACAGCAGTTGGATATCCATCACAGAAGCATGCCAATTTTTAATGCAGTGTTGACTAAGGGGTCAAAGTTCACAGGCCTACAGTTGTGGTTTTTAGTCTCGCCCCTTATGTTATGATATTGTAACATCAAGGGCTCTTCCAAGGAGCTTAAACATTTTAAGGTACTCAACGTAGACAAAATACATGGAAAGCATGCTCTAACCTGTTTTTCCTGACACAATATTTTGCACTGTAAAGCATAAAATACCTGAAATACTTGCGATTGCTTGCTGAGAAATGTTTTTTTTGGAACTGTTTTTTGTTTTTGACAAAATGGCCAGCCTTGACCTATCCTTGCCTATTAAGGATGCTTTTCTGGATGTACCTTTAATACCAATGTGTGATTGCATTACCTGTTAACAATTGTTTGCATTTACAGCATTTATAGTCTTTAATTGTCCCTTGGAAAATGTTCCAGACACCAGTGTTCACAAAAAACAATAGATTTAATGATATAAAACATAATGTGTCTCGTTTTTGTACTGTTTTTGTTCCAATACAGATTAAAGTATATTTGTAAATCACCACTTTAATTTTATAATTTTCTACACTCCCAACTTTTTTGGAAATATGTTTATATAAGATAAAAACAACATAAGTTCTTAATGACAATGACTGGGTCACACCACATTTACGAGGAACAACTGCAACCAGAAGTTTCATGTAACTGGATATCAGTAAATATCAAATCACTGTGGATGAATTTCGGTCCACTCTTCAGCCACATTGGAGGACTTGACCATGTCCTGCCACGGCATCTCAGTGTAGTCAAAGTTAGGGCTTTGGGGCTTTGGTCCATTTTGTTTCTTTTGACCATTTCTAAAGTGGACATGCTCTTGCCCTTTAGATCACTGTCTTACTGCATGGCCCAATTACTCCTAAACTTCAGATCATGCACTGATGATCAGATGTTCTCCTACAGGATTTTCTGGTGGAGAGCAGAATTCATGGTTCAGTTGTCCCCACACCATCACAAATAAGCAAAAATAGAAGAAACCAGCATGGGGAAATATTTTTCCTCGCACTGTATAGTGTGTGCGTTAAGACTTATGTTTGTTGTGACCTTCTGTGGATAGACTTGTTGTCACTACTTGTCTCTAGGGCACAAAATTGGGATGTTTCTTCACAGGGGTGTTTACATTATGAAGACTGTAATGATGGAAAAAATGCATTGATGTCATAAACCCAGTGTGCACTTACCTCCTTGTTATTACAGCATATGCACTGTGTCCAACTGCACAGCACTGTAGTTGACAGGAATTCATTTGTTTAGTTATTTCAAGTCAAAGCAGTGAAATACACACCTTCCTCTGCTTCCACACACACACATACAAGCTACAGAGCTTTTGCTTTCCACAGGTAAAAGTGTGATGTATTTTTTATTTTGTTTCTGGTTTGTGTGTGTGTGTTGACCAGACAGTTTGTGAGCAGAGGTACTATTTGTGTATAAGTGTCTCAGGTGGAAATCTTGTCTGATGTATTCAAATAAGTTGCTTATATAAGCATAGAGAATGTAATTCTTTACTAACTACACCCTACTCGTGTCCCATCTACAAGTAAATAAGGACAGATAGAAAGAACGGGGCAGAGAGAATACAGATATATAGATATCAGTCTAATCTAAATGTCAGTGGGAAAAGCGCAGTAGTTCAGTGGCTCTTTGATGTGGAGAGTCACACTGGCGTCCTTCACTATTCCTGCAGCTTCATGGAAGATTAGGTTCTTATCCACCCAATCACACCCTGAGAGAAACCTTAGTGAAGTACTGCACACAGGCACAGCTCTCTCTCTCTCTCTCTCTCTCTCTCTCTCTCACACACACACACACATGCATACACACCGTTTTTGATGTATACATATATATATTCACTGAAATAAGAGTATAGTTATGAATGTCACTACTGTTGCCTTGGTGACCTCTGGCATGGCAAGGTTTAAATGCATGTGAAGCAAAGCAATACGTTTGCAATTCATAGCAAAGTTCCCCTGCTGCCACTTCCCCTGATGCAACAGCTTGCAGGCCATCTAAGGCAGTGAAAGTCTTTGCAGACATCAAATAAATATTGTAAGAGAAAAACAGCAACCCGAGCACATTTCTTAATCAATTTTATCTGATGTTGCGACAGACGCCTTGGTGCTTTTCATAAGTGCACACATTCACAGAAAGAGCTCTACTGTACGTATATACAGGAATAAAATGCATAGGATGTCTTTGTAAGGTACTGGACACAGGCACAGGACAGCTTCAGTGCATCTAAGCATAGGCTCCACAAGTCTCTGGAAGAACCCTATTCTTACTAAAGACATCCTGTCCGTTAGTATTTGCATGATGTTGGTGGAGAGCTCCATGTAACACGTTGGTCAAAAATATCTCCTAGGTGTTAAAAGGTGCAGTTAGCAAATTTGGAGAATGATTTTTGAACTCTGAACACAAACACACTCAGTGCTTCCTCAGAAGCTCCACCTCACCAAATTTATAGATATGCATTTCAAAGGCAAACAACACTGGAATAGAAAAGCTTTTTTGAAGATTTTTGTGGTCATAAAATCCCGCACAAAACCCTTCACAAAACTAAACACTGACAAATTAGTTCTGTGAAGAGGTAGGTTTATGTTCCCCACCTGTCAAGAAGAAACAATGCAAACCCCTCATTCTTTTTCATGCCTTTCAACTTTACATGAAGTCACCTTCTTTTTTCTTATTTCTCAGTCTCTGTTCTTCGTATCTTCTCTGTTTCTTTGCCATCTCTCCTTCTTGACTATGCGTGTTCAGCATGTAGGCCCTCTGCTTCTCCTTGTCATGTGCACGACCTTAAACGCCCCTGCTTCTGACTGGCTGGAAGAGTGTTGTGACTCGCTTGAGCAGTGCTTAATTTGTGCCGGATCTTGCTGGAACAAGATCCGGCACCTCTCATATTTCAGGTACCTGTGTTCCAGAACTTATTTATGTGGATTCAAAACCTCTTTGACGTCTTTTTTTTATAGGACACCAAAAACTATTCGTCCAGTGGCATCTCTGAGATTTTATGTTTGCAGCTCCTTACTGCAGTCATTAAAGCTAGGATTATTTTATTGTATAGAATTCTACTATGTTAGATGGACACTTGAAGCACTGTTGTGCCTATGCGTTCCAGGACCTTTTCCCTCACTGCCACTTGCTGGATCACCCCACCTTTAGTGTTCCATTACATGATGTTTTACAAATTAAGCACTGCGCTTGAGCAAATATTGGATTTTTCCAGCGTGCACATATAATGCACAGCTAGTGGACCCTGAGGACATATTTGCTAAATATTTGCTCAAAATGGACCAAGTGTATTGGATTAACACTGCTTCCTGTACCTTTAACCTGGTTGAGATCTGGTGACCATAAAGGCCATAAAATAAGGTTAACACCTCTATAATACTCAGATTCTTGCTTTCCCCTTGTGGACTGTGAAAGGGGGCATTGTCATGCTGGAAGAAACCTCTCCCTTCAGGATACAAATGTTTCCGTATAGGATAAAGGTTTTCTATTAGATCACACTGACTCTTCACACTAAGGGGGCAAGTGGAGCCAAACCATGTCAACAAAATTCCCCCCAGAGCATAACAGAGCCAACGGACCACCACAACGTAGGGGTCAAGCATTCAAGTTGGTGCTGTTCTCTTGGTGTATGCCACACGTGCACTCATTCCACATCTCTGTAGATCAGTGCTGATGGTTTTTGCCATGAAGTCTGACATGTGCATTCACTTTTTTAAAGAGGGGTCTGTGCACTACATCAGTACTATAATATCCCCCTCTGTGTAGGTGACTTATGGTCACAGTCTCACACAACCTGCATTGACATTCCCAGTCACCTGAGGAACAGTTACTCATGCTTACGCTTTTCCCTGTCATAGGACATTAATGGACAAGCATCAACGTCATAGGCATCTTCATTTCCAGCCCTGTTTTCATTCCATAGGTCTAAATACAGATGTCACTGGATGTGTCACAAAACCTAGTGAGTGTCTAAGTAGGCTGTCTAGGTAGGTAGCTGTTTAAGTAGCAGCATTCTGTCTGACATCTCTCCTCATAAAACAGATTATTGTGTCACAGCTTGTTCCCGCTCAATGCAGCACATGATCAGTGGTTTAGCTGGTTACTAAGCTACAGGCCGGCCTCCAAAACAATAGCCAGAGGCTTAAAAATCCGCTAGCATAAATGCTAATGGCTCGAGTATAAAACTGCAAAATGGTCAGCGACTCGTTACAAAGCTGCAAATAAAAAATTGTTTTGTGTGATTATATGACAAGAAACACATTAAAACACCAGAGACAATCAAAATAACGTACATTTTAAAACGACTTCACTGCTCGTAAATTTGCCTGCGTTGCATCATGGGAATGCTTTAGCGTCTGAGGAAGCGTTTAATGCTTCCTTAAAATTAGGTCAAAATAAGGTGCCTTAGTAGACAGCATGTTTAAGGCTACCTATGTAGGCAGCACAGTATGTTTTGAAACAGACCAACTGTGTCACTAGCCAGCTGAGTATGGCGAAAGCTCCTGTCCCCGTACTGAAATCTCTTTCATATTCAATTTCAGCTGGGCCTGCTCAGCATTTAATACATGCCACAGAGTATGGCTGGTTGCTAATTGCTTGATTGTGTCATGCAGTACACCTAAGAACATCTGGAAACATCTGCACTTGTTATGTTTCTTCACTCATTTATTTAGGTTTTTCCTTTCAGTTCTCACCCATCTGTATGTGTGGTGTCTGAGAAGACGTGTAATTCAGTGATATCTACAATTCATGGACCAATGGACATTTGTACAGTTAAACAATGACACATTATGGCACAGACATCTGTTCTGTGAAGAGTGGAGCTGAAGAACAGTAGCGTGATTAAAGCAGCAGAGCATCTTTTATTTTGTGCTTCAATCATAGTGTGAGTCTTGTAAAGGTAAGGCACCTTTAGCTTTACTTCTCTAGCCTATTATTTTAATCACAGCTGGTCCCTTTTTTTAGGGTATTCACTTTCTTAAGCTACATCATCATACATACACAAAGAAGCGCCTAACAGAGAATCTAGTCTGAAGTATCAAAATAAGATGCAAATCTAAGCAAATACATACAGAGGCGGCGATTATTTCGTTATTATAGCCTCTTTAAATCCTGTTTAAGGCCATATGGAGTTTGGAAGGCAGGAATATGGTAATATAAAGCATGTCCTTTGCTAACCCTCAGTGAGTTTTCCATAATGAAACGGTTCTGTTTCTCAATGTTGCGCCATTTAGAATTCTTGTGTTTTGCGCTTTCCCTTCACTAGTGTGCTGTCTCAGGGGACACTGGCCTGTCTCTCTGAGACAATAACTCTCTCTTTCTTCCTCTTTTCACATGAGTGTATGTTATGTTATATTAATATAGTGCGCTAAGTAAAAACGGCTGAGATGCCAAGAGGCAGATAAGATAGACTGACAAAGAGAAGAAGTAAAAAAAGTATTTTTAGATGTAGCCAAAAACTGTGGGAGAGAAAAACTATAAACTGTGTTGAAGGTGAGAGAAGTGAGAACGTGAAAGAGAGAAAGAGAGAAAGAGAGAGAAGGTGATAATGACTAGTGTTAGAGGTGTGAACATACAGGTGTAAATGTATGGAAGACTTGTGAAGTGCCAGAAAATATCCACAGATTCTCTGGAAATACAGCACCATCGCTAATAGACTGATGCTCGGCATATCTTTAATTATCTGTGTGACGGAGAGGGTGGGAGAAGAGAGCAAAGACAAGAGTCAGGGAGAGTGTGAAGGAGAAAGTGAATAAGAGAGCAGGAGAGCACGAGAGAGAGAGAGAGAGACAGAGAGACAGAGCAGGAGTCGGAGAGGGCAAAGAAAGCAAGGCAGTGTGTGAGGGAAAAACTGAATAGCTGAGGGATCAGGGCCCTGAGAAAAGAGAGAGAGAGGGAGCTTTGATTTCACGCTGCTAAGAGCGTGCTGTCTCTTTGGAGATAGAGACTGAGGGAGCACAGTGCCAGGGGAGAGCCTTCAGAGAAGGGCCTCTCACTGAGCCCCGTCTACACAAATCAATCTCTCTTTCTCTCTCTCTCTCTCTCTCTCTTTTTTTCTCTCTCTTTCTCTCTCTCTCTCAACTCTCTCAATGAAATTACCTGCCATTCTGCTCTACATTCGTCTTTGCTTTGGCTGTAACTTGATGAAATGAAGGCAATTAGTATTAGTAATTTATCTTTAGTTTCTTTAGTGGCACATGATGCAAAGATACAACACCAGAATTTAAACCAGCTCTGAAAGTTGTAAGCAGGTATATTTGTGAAGAAGGGAATCTTCCCTTTACTCCGTTCCATTTTAGGAGTTGCTTCATAGTACTCGAGTCTGGTCTCAGCCCTGTCTCAGTCTCGAGGTAAGGTGGAATCTGAAATTGTTCTTGAGAGCAGCAGAGTGCAATGCTTCAGATTGAGGTACTTTTCTCTATGATTATTTGTCATAGAGGGGTCACCCCTTTAAAGAGACAGCATAAAGAGCCTTCCATTTGGAATTGGCCCACTCCACTCCCAGCTCCTGCCTGTCTCTCTAAGCTACATTTCTATTTCAAAGACAATGGCTTACTTTCTAGTCCACTTGCTTTTCTGGGTTTGAACATTACTCATGACTTCTGGTTTGTCTCTGTAAAGATATGCCTGTGTTTTACCCAAGTGATGACTCCTGTGCTGAACCGTGACAATGACTCCTGGAAGTGTCCAGTAAACAAGATTCTGCACACTCATCCTGTCTCTCAACCCCACCACTTACAGAAGACCTCAGCACTTGACAAGGATGCAGCGAGTCATGCTGGTCAAAGCACAGAGGTGCCAGAACAAGGAATGAATGAGTTGTATAAAAGGCTTCAGCAGCTACAGTTCTTTCTTGTGCTCAGGTCCCCATTGACGACTGTAACACTATTTTATCCTCCAGCATCGGTCTCCAGCACTACCCAAACTTTGTTTTCTTTCTCAACCTCTACTGATCTGACTGAGGTTCTGTCTTTTCAGCATGCTGCAGTTCTGTGTTCATTGTTGTCCATTTTTTTCATCATCCATTTTAAAGTATTTTATTACTAATTACATTTTTACAATCTTTTATCTGAAATATATATGTTTATTTTTTATAAAATAAAAGCCTTTGTGCATTTAAAATCTGTTTGAGTAAACTAAAAACTAGTTACACCTTGTACACAAGACAGTAATCTGGGTGGTTCCAGGGCAAACAATCAGTGGACTTCCAATTGTATAAAACCAAGAGACTGATATATGCTTGCTATCTGGGTGCCAGTGACCTCTAATGTAAGCCAGCTAGCTAACCTAGCTAATGTTAGAACCCACTGGCAAAAGTCAAACTGGCTCTTTCTACTTGATATTGATTGTGGGTTTATAAGGTGTTTCTTGCTATGAACCCACATTCCATTCTATCTCTGCCTTGGCAAGGTAGCAAGGTAGGTAACTCCACCGTAGCTAGATAGCAAGCTATCTTCATCAGCTCTTGTTTGACCCACAAGCCTGACAATGACAACACAAAGGTGGCCTTATAGCAAGATACACCCTATAAAAGCCATAGCCTGTATCAAGAGTTTACATAAAAGGCCAGTTTGGCTTTTGCCAGCAGGTGCCAATATTCAATAACTACTAACAATAGAGCCCACTGATGTCAAATGTTGTTTTTCTTAATTAGCTTAAAAAAACTCACTTTACTTCACTCACTTCATTTTTATTCTTCTTCTTTTCACAAGGAGAGCCCTGGCATGATGGACTCAGATCTATATTTACGGCATTCAGCGGAGTCAGAATATGTATCTCTAGCTAGTACGAACAGGATTAAGTCCAAACTACCCTTAAGCTCAAACACTGCCAGAAACAAGGGTTAGAGCCGATACCTGGAGACAAGAGAATAAAATACAAGGTTAGATACAGCATAAGTGCAATACCTAGGAATACCTAACCAGTGTTCATACCTAGAAGATAAAAGAGCAGCATAGATGCAATATGATTCATTTTAATAATACATTAGATTAGTGCTTACAAGTGTTGCACAAAGAGTTGGGTCTTTAGTCTGCATTTAAAGACCCAGGGAATGTCTGCTGTTCAGAAAGCCAATAGAAGTTCATCACACCATCTGGGTCCTAGACAGAGAAGGGTCTTGTCGCTTGTCTTCCATGCACCTTGAAGGATGGCGGGTTCAGTCGAGCTCTACTTGGATCTATCCAAGTAATGAGAGTAACAGTGAGTGCAGTAGAGCCTGGGATCTGCATGCAAAGGTTGATACTTCATGGCTTAACAAGCAGATGACGACCCTCGTAAGGACCTTCCCTGCTTGGGCCTGTAACAATAAACGCACAGGCCAGTGAGGCAGTGGAGAGCGGGGACAGTCATGCTCAGGGACAGTACAAGGCATCTGTGCATAGTGTGAGAACATCCTCAGTGTGTGTTTCGCTGGTAAGAGTAGATCAGACACAGCAGTGCTGCTGGAATTTTTAATCTTCTACCATCACTTGAGGTACTACTTCACAGGTATGCTCCATAAACACAGAGTTGTAAGTCAGTCAGATTGATATCAAAGCCGCTGTCTAACATCGGCGCTACAGCCTAAAAAAGTGGTTACAATAACTCCCTCAAATACCACCAAAGCTAAGACACACAGCACACATCAAACCACTAAATATAGTCAAAATCTACAGAGCATGAACTCAACCTGCTTTAGCTTCAATCACGCCCACTCAAAGCACATAGAAGCGGAATCTTCTTAAGCTCAGTTAAAAAATCACAGCAGATCCCTGTTGAGAGGCGAAAAATAACAGAGCCTTAAGTCTAACGCTCTCTATGGCAGCCCTCACATGGAAATGCAAGGATTTTAATCTGCTAACACACGCAACACACATAATAAACAAGCCGAGCCGTCTTTTGCACAACGTTTAGATGAAAAGCATGGTAATAGCCCCGGCAGATAGCATGACTGATGCGTGTGACTGCAGCTCTTTGGAGTGAGTAAAGGATGAGAAATCCTGCCCAACGCCCAGCCGCAAGAAACGCTTCATCCCAGAGCACGCTCATTAGAAGTCTTCCCAGTGGCATGATGGGTATTAGTTTGGGCGGTATCACGAGCGCCTGTTTGATCACACAGCCTGCGAAACGGATACTCTGAAATGTAAAATGTCAGGGAGAGGTTGAAATTCTTCACGTGCAAGCTTTTATAAAATTGGACTGGAAAAACATCTAAATGGCTGTCTAGAGAACTGACCGCTGTCATAGTTATGGATATATTAAAGCCTAAACATGAATGGACAAAAGAGCAAAGAACGAATGAACAACTCTCTTTTGGTAGTCTAACATGACAGGTTGGCCTTCATACATGAGAAAGCAATGGTGACTTATATTGGCTGAGCTTAATACTTCAGGCCCTCTAAGCTTCTCTTTCTAAACTTCCTCTTTCTGTGGGTGTCCAAACATTTATCCGGCTCATAGCGGTTTTCTTTGTCAGAGGTAATACTGGGAGCTGGAGAATATTGAGTTTTGACCCCTCTGCCCTTCTGCAGGAATGTGCTGGTGTAAATGCTGAGAGAAAATAGGCCTAGCACTCTTTCAAGTCAAGACACGCTTCCTTTTTCTATTCAATCTGGAAACAAGTTATTGTAGTCATAATGCTGACCCGCAGCCCCTGACCTCACTGGTGTGGAGCTTTCTGCTCCGTTCACTTTGTTACTTCAACTCAGTTCTCTGTTCTCCGAAGCACGGCTCAGCGTGTGCGCGCAAGAGCTCAAAAGAATGTAATAAAGCTCAGCTGGAAATAATTACTCTGTCTGATGACTGGAAAGATATTGCACTTTTTTTCTCACGTGAATTCATAGTTACAATACGCGGTCGCACTTCAGATATCTGCCTCGTAGCTACAGGTCCCATTATTTCCACTCAGCAAATTCGAGAAAAATAATCAATGGCTGTCAGTGTTCAGAAAGTGTAGCTTCTGTAAATTACCATGTAACGTCAATGCCTGCTCCATCCTCACACTCCATGCTGCTGGCCCACAGGCCTCTCAATGCTAATGAACTGAAGTGGAGAGTCCACTAGCGTTTCTCTCTTCATCACGCCACAAAGCCGCAGAGCCGCTAATCCTTCCTTTCTGTTTACACTCCGTTCTGTTCTTTTCTCTTATCCTCAGCGGTAATCTCTAAGAGGAGCCAAAACCTATTACGGCGCAAATTATTCACGAGGATGTCTTCTTTTATTCAAAGGCCACAAAGAAACACATGGATTTGAAATTAAACGTTCACACAGAAAAAAGATGCTATCAAATGTAAATTTGCCAGTGTTGTCCTTTACTGAACCCATCAAGCTTCAATCAGCACAATCTACGTGGCCACAACTTTTCCAAGAATCATAAGAAATATATGTAAATGGGAGCTTATAATGCCAGAAGGTGATAGTTTACAGAAAAGGTACCCCCCGCACCCACTTGAGTTATCGTCAATTCTGCATTGTCACTGCAGTTACAATGGCAAAGTGCGCAGGGTAATGAGTATGGCCTCAATTAGCCAGCAAGCAGCAACCCTGTCTGGAAGAGAGGGATCCAGAGCAAGATCTCTCGACAGCGCAACTGTGAAGTTTAGTAGAACACAAAAGAAGAATAAAAGCATATGAGTAGTGAATTGTGAGCAAAGTGATGTTCTTTGTTGCAACTTTGTAAACTTATAAGTGGCTTTGCATTTGTTCTGTGGGTCAGTCTAAATGTGACGGATGATAAAATCTTAAAAGATGCATCCAAACCACCAACTGGAATTCAGAGGTGCTTCCATAAGCCCGGCTGACAGCAGGCTGCTAGCCAGTTGCCAAGGAGATGACAGCTTAACCAGGCGACTCTATAGAGAACACAGTAGTTAACCAAATGTCACAGTTGGAATGGAAATGCATTGTCTTCCATCACCCTGGTAACTCACTGTCTCTGTTTCCATGGCAAATATGCTAAGACTAATTCCAAAATGGGTCTCACCATCAATAGTGTGATCAGTCAATCATATGTAAGTACTTTATCCCTGCGGAATAAAACTTGCCCTTTTACTGAAAAAAAAATCGCAGTACTGTTTAAACATATTTGATATCAAATCTGATTTTAAAACTCTTTCGGCTCTTTCGCTACAGAGAAAGCTGGAATGACTGGTGCGCAGAGCTGAACTAAGCTAATATAAGAGCAACAGGACACCACAGCCTTTAGCTCATAAACTAAGGCTTACATAAAACAGTGAATACAAAAGCACAGATAGATAGACAAATAGATAAATACATCTTTTCTGACATGTCAGTGAATTCTTTGCTTACACAAGAAAAACGACTGCTAGCTTTTTTCCGCACAGGGTCAAACCACAGCATTGTACACATATTTTTGAAGTATTTCTGTGCCACAGGATCTATTTAAAAATAGTTTATGCTTATTTGCGATGTTATAGAGAAGTGTGATCTGTAATAACTAAAAATTCTGGCTTCGGATTTGATTACAAACAATGCATAACTGACAGTGCTCAATACATGCAGTGCAGGATTTAGAGAGGTTATGAGATCAAGTCCAGGGGTCCCACTACCCTGCAGCAGAGGTAGTTATTAAGCGCTTTCTGAGTTGGATTGGGGAGTACATGCAGAGTAGTAGGTCCACAGGACTGAATTTGAAAAAACTCTGCTCTAGATTACAGTGAACAGGACTGATCACCAATGATTTCCAATTGTGGTCCTGGAGTACCCACTGCCCTGCTGCATATTTTAATGTTTTCCAACTCTAATACAACCACTTTAACTCAGATCAGATTTAACTCAATCAACTGTTTGATCAATGCTGAGCTTTTCTTTTTCTGTCCATCTCAGTAAGGACTTTGTATATTCTAGGCCTGGGTAAGATTCCTTTATTTACAGCAGAGCTGAGTTTGATTTAACTCATCTCTCTGGCTAACACACAGGTGTAACAAAATGTGTTGTTCACTGGAGTAGTATTTTACGTGGTCTAAAACAACTATTCTCTTGCTGCACATTCATTTTATTCCCCTATCCAGCTTCCCCGGAAAATAACGGCCACTGCACGAGGACAACATGAGGGAAAAACCTTCAAGACCAGATCTTTCAATTATACCATATACAGGCAGTTCATCCTTTGGTACCAACAAAACACATGAAGGAATGTGAGAGCAAAAACTAATATGCCCTTACTAACACACATTGTAATGGACAAATAGGTACACTGGTCAGCACAGCTACCTTTTCTAGAGCTTTTAATAAGGGTCTTTCTAACGAGGCATGGTAAACACATTGTTTCATTAATAGTACAGTATTGATATGGCAACTAATACTTTTTACCGTTCCAAGTTTTCCACCAAAATGAAGCTATTATGTTTTATCCCCAGACATGTTGCATAAATTCTGGCTAATGTTGTAAATATTATGTCTTAGGCTGCTGAGGTGTATGGCAATGCTAACTCAGGTTAAGGTAACTGTACATGATATTAGAGGGGCAGGTTATTACCATAGAGCATGTGTCATCAGTTCTAGTCCTGGGGGGCTAGTGTCTAACACAGTCTGGTTAATTATCTGCTCTGCTAATTCTACACACTAACCAAACCAGGTGATTGACGGTTGAGTTAAATGTATGTTTGAGCAGGGTAAGGACTAGACCTTGGCCAACCAGGAATGGTTCAGCCTCATATTTACACATATTTCCATTTTGATAGATGTAGTCAATCAGTCAAGACACTTTGTCCAAACTGTTTAAGATTTTGGTTCATGCAATTATCTAATCAGATAAAGTCATAGCTGTAGTGCAGTGTATAGAATCGCAGAACGCAGATTGGAGCCAGTAGTTTCAGGTAGTATTTATTTCCACCCATCAAAATCAGGGAAAATATATCTATTCGGTGTCAGACAGGCTGGTTTAAGTTTTTCTACAACTATTGTTTACTGGGAATTTTTACACATAACAATGAAAGTATGAAAGTAAATGGGCACAGACTCAACAAAACTGGACAGTCGAAGATGGGAAAATGTAGTCTGGTGTGATCAATCTGGATTTCTGCTGAGGTATACAGATGATAGGGTAAGAATTTCGCACCAACAGTGTGAATCCATGGACCCAACCTGCCTTGTGTCAGCAGTCCAGGCTGGTGAAGGTAGTGCAATATGAAAGTATATGGAATTAAGCATACAGAACTTGCAGCATATAGATGCTTTATACACATACTCAAAACTTGGAGCTCATAAATCAGACAGAGACCTTTAAGAGGATTAAGGCATTAAGATTGTGAAAATGCATCTGAGGCTTTCTTTCATTTTACAGGATCAGCTACAAAACCATTGCCCCTATCTGGACCCAACCTGACCAGCAGCCTGCTCCGAACTCAGACGCAGACCATAACACACCCTGCCTGTGTGTGAACTGTTTAACTAAGAGAGAGGAAGAGAAAGAAAACAGAGAAAAACATAGACAACGAGATAGATGTTAGGCATGTAGAGTTTACTCAGAATGGTGCAATAAAGCAAACAAAGCCAGTGAGTGGCAGTTTTGCAAATGGAAACACTTGTTGAGAGATGTCAACAGAGAATGGCTATGGTATCTCAGTACACTCTGTACAATTGTGGGCAGCAGAAAAGCATCTCAGAATATATGAAACATTGAGGTACCACATCAGCTTTCATTTTGGTCTGCCAAGAACAGAAAACTTAGGTTGCAATGGGCACAGACTCAACAAAACTGGACAGTCGAAGATGGGAAAATGTAGTCTGGTGTGATCAATCTGGATTTCTGCTGAGGTATACAGATGATAGGGTAAGAATTTCGCACCAACAGTGTGAATCCATGGACCCAACCTGCCTTGTGTCAGCAGTCCAGGCTGGTGAAGGTAGTGCAATGTTGTGGGGAATGTTTTCTTAATGCTCTTTGTGTATGTTAATGCCAGACAATCATTGCTTGAATGCCACAGCCTATTTGAGTATTGTTGCTGACCATGTGCATTCATTTAATAGTGACTTACAGCATGATAATACTCAATGCCACAAAACAAAAGTTGTCTCAAATATGAACATGACAATGAGGTCAGTGTTCTTCCACAGTCTTCTGAATCTGAATCTAATAGAACAGATGTGGTACAACATGGTTCGCAGCATGAAAGTGCAATAGTCCAGAATCTCACTGGAAAGTTTCCAGTATCTTATGGAATCCATGCCATGAAGAACCAAAGGTGTTGGGTAAACTACTAAAGGGTTTGGTGAGTATATCTTTACAGAAACAACAGAAATTGCAAATTGATATATCTGCGTCACATAGATGTAAATGAATGTACACCGAAGACAGTGAGTCATATTATGTCTTTAGGCATGTATTTACAACTATTACATCTGGGGTAAGTGGGAAATTATTTAAATGTCATTCACTGAGACATTCATTTAATGACACCTGCTATAGAATATTACCTTATTCATGTACAATACAATCACAATAACTATGAAAAATCTTTCATCTGTGCAATATGAAAGTATATGGAATTAAGCATACAGAACTTGCAGCATATAGATGCTTTATACACATACTCAAAACTTGGAGCTCATAAATCAGACAGAGACCTTTAAGAGGATTAAGGCATTAAGATTGTGAAAATGCATCTGAGGCTTTCTTTCATTTTACAGGATCAGCTACAAAACCATTGCCCCTATCTGGACCCAACCTGACCAGCAGCCTGCTCCGAACTCAGACGCAGACCATAACACACCCTGCCTGTGTGTGAACTGTTTAACTAAGAGAGAGGAAGAGAAAGAAAACAGAGAAAAACATAGACAACGAGATAGATGTTAGGCATGTAGCAATATGAACATAACTAAGGAAAAAACTTTTAATAGCAGCCTGTCATGCCCAGGAAGGAGGCAAACTGAATGGCAGAGCTGGGCTTAGGGAGAGCTGGAGGCAAGGTTGAGTGTAAGCTAGTATCTGGACAATGACTCTACTGAGTTGCTCATTGTGTATTTGAGCAAAGAATTCATGCACCAGTGTACTCACAACCCAGCCAACACAGAGACCACAATCTTTTGGAAGCAGCTACAGCAAAGGCTAATGGCACTTAGTTGTACTGGAACATGCTCACAGACTGTGAGCTGCTTTCTTCTGGGGTGGAGTGGAACATGTAAGAACCCCTTTCTCAGGTTTAGATTTGAAAACACAGTTGGGCCAAGAGTTTAGCTATAAGTTGTTGAGAGGTAGGAGTGGGTATTTGTCAGGCATCACAGCTTTTATGAACTGCTCTGAGGTCTTCTTAGCCACTACCATATTCAAGACCCAGGATGAGGCATCCATTGGCTTAATGATGCTAATTTCTAGCAGCTGCCGCAGCTCAGCACCTTCACTGAGAGTCATTGGAATGTGGTGCAGTGGCTGGATGATGGGGATAACCGACGGGTTGAGGAGAGGCTGGTGTGTGATGGCAGAGAGGCAGCACAGTCCATTAAACTGCACAGGACATAACATTAGGGACTTCTACAAACCGCCTGACAGGCAACTTGAAAGCCAACACTGGGCAGAACTGTGGTTCTGTAACAAAGGAGCCAACTAGATAAAAATTCCAGAGTGACCATAGCTGCAAAGGGCTGTGGAGAGTGTGGACAGTGGCAATGAACTGAAGAATTGTAACTGTTAACCTACCAGAGAGACACGCTGGGACCATTGCCTGACAGTAAGGAGATAAACAGATCATTAAGACCGGCTGTGCATGATATAAATGCTACTAGCCCTGAGTTCACATTGTGGGTAACCGTGGTTGCAGGCTGTTGGGTATGGCTGTCAGACCTGGCTGGGACCGAGAGGCATACATGAGCAAAATGATTCACTTTACAGCAACTGTGGCTTATCTGTCCATACACTGGTATGGACTCTTATGATATGAGACCTAGATCAGCAGTTTCCAATAGGCTGCTGTGAGTGTGGCTGATCTGTGGCCTCTGCTTGGCGGGAATGGGGCCCTTGCTGCTTAGTTAAGGTAGTTGCACACTCAGCTTGTCATTGCCTAAAGTACTTTTGTGTTATTGGCACACTCAATTAGCTGCGATGCATGAACTAGCCAGCTCTCATAACTGCACAAACTAGCCAGCACCAGGCAGCTGGTGACATTGCCTGAACATAAACCATTGTACAGCACATCCTGTGAAGCAGCGAAATGTTTGTTTAGAAGATCCACACCAGGGTTGTACGTGATGTTGGCAGTGTTTGAGAGCATCCCGAGCACACGCTGTCTCTCTGCTCTCAGGCAGCGTAGCAGTAGTGCCACCTTCCAAGCGGTGTTCGCATCAGTTATCCCCATGGCTACAAGGTATGTTTTGAAGGACTGTAACAGAGTGCAGAGCATGGGCGGCTCGCCAGGCAGTGAGAGAGAGGGTTCAGGTTGAGTACGAGAAAAGAGGCATGTGGTAGAACGAGAGATTTTGAGCATGAAAGCGCACCTGACAAATCTACTGTAGCTGCTTGATGCAATCATGTCAACATGGACAACAATTTCAAAGGAATGTCTCCAACATATTGAACAATCCATGCCATGAAACACTGAGGCTGTTTTGAGAGCAAAGGGATGCACTACCCAGTGTTAGTATTGTGTTGCTCATAAAGTGCTTGGTGAGTTTATATGTATAGAGAAAAAAATAGACAGCAAGATCGACAGGAAGATACATTGAGAAAGATCGAAAGAAAGGGAGATACAGAAAGAGGGTTAGAATAAAATAAATAAATATACAGAAACAGAGGACAATGAGGGTAGGAAAAAATGAGAAAAAGAAGTGTATATTGGAAAAAGAAAACAGAATAACAGGGAAAGAGAGTGAGAGAGGGAGAGCGAGATTGGGATAGGTATGTCTCGGCGTACAGTGTGGACCCATGAGCACTCCTGATGGTGATTAGCTGTGAAAAAGGGGATTAATAATAGATAAAGGTGGTGAAGCTGCAGTAAAAGTTGTTGGTGATGGAAAAGGTTTGCTTTAAGAGTCAAGGGTAGAGTTTGCACAGAATCACACTGTCTGAAGATATTCTTGAACCAGTGATGATCAGAAAGAACAAAGAGTAGGCTGGTTATGAAACAGGAAACGCAGTAGGCATAATGCGGTGGTTGTTTTTAAATAAGGAGAGGATTGGTTTGGGTAGATGCTGTTGCTTGCAGGTAGGCTGCAGATTGAGGCAGTGTCAGTTTTAAAAGGTGCCCAACACCACAGGCCTACATGCGCTCACCGCGCAGTCTGCCAGTGCCAGAATGAATGTGAATTTTAATTTTCTTTGATTTCCCATAAAGTGTGAACACAGAGGTTAGGTGCTTTTTCTTCTCCCACTTGTTCTCGTGTGTGTGGGTGGGCCCTCTTGAATGTGGATGGTGTTTATGCAGTACGTGATTAAAGTGTGAGCGTGTTGAAATGGAGTGGGTGTTTTTTTTTTTTTTTGACAAAGAAGAGCAGAGATTAATTCTTTACAAACATGCATTACGATAAAATATCCCTTTCCTATTATTCCCCCCTATAAAATGATTACTCTTCCTTAAATCATCTGCCTCCTGTGTGCTTTAAACATCCAACAGACAGCCTTCTGGTTAAACTTAATCAATATCTTTTCAGTGAGCTTTCAGTTTTCACTATCAAAGAGAAAATCACATTCTCACTCGTGTGCAGGTGGAGAAGAGAATACGAAACTAGTAAACTGTAGTAAAAGGATCAGAAGGTCAGTATATGAAAGTAGAGAATAAAGTATTAGAGAGAACGTACAAAGAAAAAGAGAAGAAGAAACAAGAAGAAAGGAGAAGAGAACCGTAGACAAAAGAAGCAGAGGAACAGAAAAAGAGAAAAAAGGACAGTAAGGATGAAAAGAGGACAGTAAAGAATAGAAGAGGATAGTAAAAAAGAGAAGTGCATAGAAGAAGAGAGAACTGTACACAAATCAGCACAGAAACAGAAAAAGAGGATAGTAAAGAAAAAAAGATGACGGTAAAAAAAGAAGAGAAGAGTATAGTTATGAAGGAAAGTGCATAGTAGAAAAAAGAAGGAAAACAGAAAAAGAAAGAAAAGAGAAATAGAAGAGATGATTAAAAAGAAAAGATGATGGTAAAGAAGAGAAGAGAAGAGAAGAGAAGAGAAGAGAAGAGAAGAGAAGAGAAGAGAAGAGTCAAAAGCACAAAATGTAGACAGGGAGACAAAATGAACAGGGGGACAGAAAAAGAAAGGAAGAGGACAGTAAAGGAGAGAAGAGAATGGTAAAGAAGATGAGTGCATAAAAGAGAAGAGTAGAGTAGAGAAGTAAACTGTAGACAAAAGGAGCAGGGGGACAGAAAAAGAAGTGAAGAGAAGAGGACAGTAAAGGAGAAAAGAGA
The DNA here is from genome assembly GCA_021613375.1 of Megaleporinus macrocephalus. Classification (NCBI taxonomy): domain Eukaryota; kingdom Metazoa; phylum Chordata; class Actinopteri; order Characiformes; family Anostomidae; genus Megaleporinus; species Megaleporinus macrocephalus. The sequence continues at coordinate 24,961,889 of CM038709.1, read as the reverse complement.
AGAGAAAACAGAGAAGAGGCATTTTAAGGACAGCTCACCCAGAGATTCACAGTGTCACAGTGATGTGATATTCCTCACCTGAGAGATTATTTTTTAATATGAATGTGATATTAATTCACACTCTGCTACTGATAATGCTCCAGACACAGACCTCAAACGGGGATCCCACCTCACACATGGCACTAACATATCTGGCAGACAACTACCCAGAAATGATTTGATCAAATCATAGATCCAGAAACACCAAGGCAATAACTGCAGTGAGAGGAGAGAAAGATGGATCGTGTTCATTTCCTATGAGATGACATTCACATGTTGGAAAACGGAACCATCTGTCAACACTTTCTGTCTCTACTGATCTCATGCACCAGAGATGGTGATAACTTGAAGCAGCTCTGAGCACAACAAAAGTTGAGAAACCTACGAAGAAATGAAATACAGCCAGAAACCAAACAGCCATTATGTACAAGATATTTCTTTCCAGCGTCCAGTAGTAATGTCTAATTTGTCACTTATCTTCATTTTACTTCCACAGAAACATTTCTGGACAAACAGAAAACCTCACACTCACTTTCTCATTTGCGCATCATATTTCTATGGAAGCATCTCTCTAAAGCTGTATGGAGGGATAATTGTAGCACACACATCAGTTATATGGGGGACTCTCTGTGTAAGCTCAGTGCACTGCTGTATAAAGCTTCAACAAGTCAGTAATGACCAGCATAATCAAAGAGTCCAGACCACCAAAAATACAGGAGTGTAAAAGTACACACGCATGCACACACACAGCCTTAAACACGTGCAATCGCAAAAAAACGTTCCAACTGAGAACAGAGGAGTGTGAACGCTGTTCTTCATGTACACGGATAGATAATGAGGCTCACACCATGTGTAAGTGCTGTTACCTGCTGTGTTGTAGCCTAAATATAGACAGTACCTGAGAGGAAGAATCCTATCGCTCCCTCCACCACCAGTGGGACACGCTTTAAATGGCCTACATCATGAATAGCCAAAGCTTTCACTTTTGTCGTATGTTAGCATTGTTAAAGTTTCTGTTCACTCTCCAGTCCATACAACCTTTTTAAAACTGGTTTTGTGATGTCATAAAAATGAATATTACACCCATCAGCCACAACATTAAAAGCACCACCTTCATTTTATCACCTCCACTTACCATATAGAAGCACTTTGTTCTTCTACGATTACAGACTGTAGTGCATCTGATTCACTAAATATATCGTTTATCCACCTTTACCCTCCTCTTTAATGGTCAGGACCCCCACAGGACCTGACATGGTGGTGGTGTGTTAGTGTGTGTTGCGCTGGTGCATCAGACGCAGCAGTGCTGTTGGAGTTTTGAACACCTCAGTGTCCTCAGTGCTGGACTGAGATTAGTCCACCAGCCAGCAACATCCAGCAAAGTCCTCTGACCACTGACAAAGGACTAAAAGATGACCACTACAAGCTGTGCAGCAATGGATGAGCTTTTGACTCTACATCTACATGGTGGACCAACAAGGTAAGCGTGTCAGATAAAGTGGACAGTGAGTGGACACAGCGTTTAAAAACTGATCTACTTATACCAGCACAACACACACACCACCACCACCATGTCAGTGTCACTGCAGTGCTAAGAATGACCCACCACCCGAATAATATCTGCACTGTAGTGGTACTGTGGGGGTCCTGATCATTGAAGAACAGGTTACAAAGGGGGCTAAGAAAGTATACAGTGAAACAGATGGACTACAATCTGCAACTGCTGAACAACAAAGTGCTCCTATATGGTAAGTGGAGCTGATCAAATTGACAATATGTTTAGAAACAAAGAGATGGTTTTAATGTTATGTTTAAAAAGTTTAAAGCAGTTATGCTGAAGGTATAAGCAGTGATTGAAACTGGACATCTTTTTAAATAGGGCAAAATACAGAGCAACCAGTCAAGGTCATTTACATCACTGTGAAGAAGGCAGAGACCACCCATATTTCATTTCCATTAAAACAGCAATTAAGTGCAAGTTATTCCTTTTTCAGGAGATATTTCTGAAGATGTAAGACCAGTTGTTTCCAACATTCTCATTTTTTTTATTTTCCACCTAATCAGGTATGTTGGGAATGGAGCAAACACTTAAATGTAGAGGAACAGCCAGGGCCAGCATTAAAAACCACTGGGATGTAGAAAAGACACCTGGCAAAGGAGGAGGAAACTCAAAGGAAATAAATTAGAAAATAACAGAACTTGAGTTAAAAGGATTTAAACATTTCCAATGGTGCTGTTGGTGTTCTTAGAACAATAGACTGACCACTCAGAAGCCAAACAAATCACTAAATGTGTTTGGGATTAGTGAGGCTCTGAGAAGCACTTTGAAGGTGTGGAAAATTATCCCTGCAGAAATCTTCAAAAAACTGAAAGCAAGTCTCATGGAAAAGAAAAGAAGCTGTAAAAGGCAAAGGGTAGACACATACTGATCATTTGAGGCTTCTGAGGTTTTTTGTTTTTATAAGTTCTCTATCTTTTTTTCTGGTGCTGAAAAATGATAACTTAATAGTCAGGTTGGCTGGATATGAAACAACAAATCAAAGATATATCATATGATGTATATAAATGACAGATATTAACATTAGAGTTGTATCAGCCTTAAACGAGCTATTTGTAAGATGTTGACTTCATACTCCAAGCAATAGGCAACACATCACCTGAAAATGTCTGGCCCCTCTGCCTCCACATTACATTCCCAGCAGTCTAGAAGTTTAGAACTTCATTCCTTTACTTGCCAGCAGTGGAAAGCACTGCCAGTGTTAACTCTTGTTTCACCTCTACTTATATCATTTCTTTGTTTACTGCCAAACTTGGTTTCTTGCTGAGAGCAGATAATGGTTAATGGTTGTGTGTCAAGACTAGTTGGTTAGCATGCTTTAGTAGATACCTCTGCAACAAAGTTATGCTAAAATTACCACGAAGAATGTTGGGCATGTTCTTTATTTATAAGGTAAAGAACTGATATAAGACATATCAGTAAAACATGATTACAACTTCAAAATATCCTAATCAATACTGCAGCAGTTATTCTATGTGAATGGACATACAGCATTTTGGAATGCAATTTTCAAACAGTTCGGACATGTCTGGCTCATTTAAACCATCTAAACCTCCCAGCAACCCTCTGTGAGCCCACTGCTCCCTGTCACTGGAAACATGGCACTCTCCGCCATCTTTGACACTTTCAGGAAGCACTTGTCACATAGCTGCACCATGTGTCACCCACAGCGCCCACACACTCCATTTTCCTTTACATACCACCCACTTCCTCAGCCTGCTTATGAAAGTAGCCGGAAACATGTCCACTGCACTCAGAAACAAGCATAGACTGACCAGCACAAGTGCTGTTCAGTGATGAGTAAAAATCATCTCTTTTGCTGGATTCAGAGAAACCAAATGAGGTTTGTCAATATTCTTCAAACTGGTGCTCTTTCTTTCTTGCACCATGAATCTGAAAATACCCTAAAGCTACAATGTTACCATAATCAAGAGTCAGTGATAATAAAATACTCAATACCTGATATCTAGATTAACCGTACAGAAGGCATATAATAAGACATGAAATAGTAGTGCTTACTAAAACGCTGCTTGAAGAGATGGGTCGTTAGTCATTATAACATCAAAGGTCTCTGCCATTTAAACACTCCTGGGTGCAAGGACCTAGATCCCATTCTTGGGTCATCACTGTTTATGAACCCACTCCAGGCTCTCACTTTAGTAATCACAACTTTAATCACTAATGTACATCGAATGTTCGAATTTTATATGTATTATTTATAAATTGTAATTCATTAGAGCAGGCAGTTGAGCGGTGGAGCATACATGTTCTCCATTTTTAATAAATACAACATTTGATTTTGAATGTGATAAAAAATACTGAGTGAAACATTTTACAGAAAAAAAACAGAAACCGTCAGTGTTTGGCATCAAAACAATCAGAAAAAAAGTCTAAGAAGTTGGCAGCATTTTCTGCTTCTCACAGTCCAAGTAATCCAAAACACACGGAGTGTTCAGATGTTTAGATCTGGACATCAGCAGCTTTGTTTAATTGCATTTTTTCTTTTTTCTATCTATTTCCTTTTCTCATTAATAGCTTTTTGGCAGCTGCACAGCCTGCACGGTTAAGTCCCACTTTCTGTATTTCTATTAATATTTCTTTGGATTCCAGTTTTGGCACATTGTATCACTTGTTTCCCCTTCATTGCCTCTTTCCTCATAACAGTGGATTGTCTTCTTTTAGAAATATCTTTTGAAAAAAAAATAACTTAATGTCTGTTTTGACTGGAAATTAAGTAAACGAAGGGTAGTCTCTGTATGCAAAGAATTATGCAATTAAGTGTGATTGCATTTAAATAAATAGCAGGGTTAAACAGACTGGCACACCTCTTCAATAATTTCATTTTAACACCAATAAAAGAGTCCTGGTTCGCTGGCAGCTCATGCTGGGGAGAATAGCGAATATGGCTGCAGATGCTATGCCTACACAGGCCAACGAGTTATCATGATTGTGTCTGTTGCACTGGCTGTGAAAAGTGCCAAAATGGAGTGTTCCCAAATAACATTGAGTTTATTATAATCAGTGAATTCAGCAGGAACCATTTCCAGAAGTGTTTTTAGAAAGAGTGAAGGCCTAAGACTCAAGGGATCAAGAGGAAATCTCTCCTACACATCCATACAGCCTGACCAAACTATGTGGGAAATAGAAAGGCAGGGCAGAAGCAAGCGAGAGGAGAGCATGTATAAACTAAATGTAAAAGCTGGAAAGCTACTAAGCTGCATTTGCATCAGTTCATATCTGTCAGTGAGCTAGTCTAGACATTAAAGGCCTGTACAGAAAAGTCACATGAATTTTACATGTGAATTCACATGTTAGCACATGAAAAAATGTGTCATTTCATTTGGTTTGCACTTACAGAAGATGTAACATAATGTAAAACTCATGCTGAGTCTTTTTTTAAACAAGCCACTACAGCTGAAAAAATGAACTTACATCTAAAATATGAAGAATATTTCATCAAGGATTGTAGTTGCTTTCAGGGTTTCCCTCTAAAAGTGTTTTGTTGCCAGCACTGCTTGCTTATTTCCTGTAGCACAGTCTGTTTTTACACATGCACAGACTAAGAAACCTGTAAGAAATCCAAGAAGAAATCTGATTACTAAGCTAAAATCCAGCTCTCTCTATTGGATTTCTAAGCCTTAGGCCGATCTAAGATATTGGAATATGCTGTTAACATGACCACTTGAATAATAAGATAACTGCAAAAATCTGATGATGATTGGATTATGACATGCATGTAAACACACTCAGTGTATCTATCCAGCTCATGCCTTATCTTCTATGTCTGTGCTGGTGGATACTCTTAATTTCTTTAGAAGTTGGAGAAAATCACTAAAATTGATTGAATGCATCACACCATGCACTGCTTCTGCCAGATACCAGCCTCTACACACATCACAAATGTACTTGTCCTTTCTGGTCAATTATGAAAACAGACTGACTGTTAGTTTGTGCAACCTACCATCACCATGGTGATGAGAATGAACAGAGATTGTGCAGAGGTATATTTTTAAGCACTTTATGTAATCTCCTGAAATAATTCAGATAAAAAAAATCAAATAAGCATGATATGATATTGTTTGATGTCCTACATTTAAAATGATGGGGTTGCTAAATGTAATAAGGCACAGTTTGGATTTTTTATTTAAAAAGTTCTACATCATCCAGACAAGTGATCCAAAAATAATAAGTATATGGGTTTTCAGTGGAGGAGCTCAAAAATCTTCTAACATGTCCTAGAACGATCTTCTAAACCACACTAAGTTCTGTTTATTTTGCTGCCTGTATATTCCTCCTACCTTCCTCTGCATTTTTATGAACACTCCAAAAAATGACAAATGATGTGTTTCAGCGTGGTACTTTTATGTAATACTGAGATGAACATAGTATTGATCTTCTTTGCTCAAAGTTTGTGGGGGCTGGAAGTGCTGGAGTTTATTTTGGTCTGCACAAATGGGAAGATTTAAACATTGATGTTGCATAAAGTAAAGATCTATTTTACATTAATCCTCTTATTTTCTTTAACTGTGATGTTCCAGGCCCTTCACTCATGTTAGACTATCCAGTTAGACAGACTAAGGACCCTCTCATTGTGAGTGAGAGAGCAAAGATTGCCAAGATTAAAGTGCCACCCAGGCCTAAACCTACCACTTTTTGTGTTATTTGTCATGTTATGTAACATTCCAGTGCAGTATTACATCCCTCAGGCTCGTCGGTTTGACAGAAATCACAATTTTGTTTCCTCTTTTAACAAAGTTCTTTGACTACAATACGCAGCATTGATTATGCAAGTACATCATATAACCTTGTTGTCATTCCATAGTAGTTGCACCCATTAGCAACTTCAGACCTGGGTTTCACAATTTCCTGTGAAAGTTTCCAAACCTGATTCATTTTGTCCTACATACATTATCCTGCTGAACGTCTTTGGGTTCTTTGAATGGAGTATTTGCACAAACGCCTCCAAATTACTTGACATGAACTTCTTATTTAAATCACTGACATGAACGATACAAGTCGTAACATTTTACTAGTAAAAACTCAATTAAAAAAATCTGTAATGCAGTTGCAACTAGTAAAACAAAAATCTGACATGAAAATATTTACAAGTCACAGTATTAAATATATGATTGCTGACAAAATCAGTAATAAACCCAGATAGAAATGTTGGGCTGCTTCCTCTGCTGCCCTATAAAAAGTGTGAGATCATTGACTGCTAGATAAGAATCTATGACATACTCAAAGATATTTTGCCCAGTTCACAGACTTTGAGAGGGGCTACATTACTGAGAGAAGCAGGATGGTCGATTTGACAAACTTTCTGCCATCTAGGCTGTTAGGCTGCTAGGGGATGTTAGGAGCAGTGGTTACATGAGGGCACGCACACACGGTCAACAGGCTTTGGATAGCCTTGACAGACCGCCAGTAGAGAGGATCGTTTGATCAAGCACAAGTAGCGACGACAGTTTCCAAGACTGCTACAGACTGGAAACGACAAATCCAGGTTCTGCTTGGGATCTGAGGATGCTCAGGTTCAAACATGGAGGCCTTGTGGTGAACGCTTCAGTCCTGCCTTTGCTGTACAGCGACACACAGCCCCAACTGCTGCTGTGATGGTCTAGGGATCCATCACATATGACAGTCAGTCCCCCCGTTCGACAATATGTGGAGGACATCCTGCGGCTATCCTGTGTTTTCTCATGGAAGGGCTTTTTTATGAGGCTAATGCTCCACACACAGCAAGGGCTTCCAAAGAATGCAGCACTTCCTTAGGCTGCCCAGTTGGCAGATTTATCGCCAATCGAGCATTTATGAAACCAGCTTGGATGCCAGTTTCGTCTACCAGGATCTATAGGCCCAGCGGCAACATCTCTGAGCAAATCTGCCATACAGAACCTATATGCCTACATGCTTAACCATGTCTCATCTTGTGTCCAAGAAAGAGGCGGCCCAACTGGGTACTAGATTCTCCTTTCAGTTGTACAGATTTCCCCAATAAACCTATCCTTTCACTCTAATCATTTACATATATCATCATTAATTCCACACATAGAAAGTTTCATTCAAATTGCAACAACTTGTTCTTGGTACATTTTGTTTCAGTGAATGAGTATACAAAGCTATTTTGAATGAGAATAAAACAGCAAGAATGGCATTCTCAGCAGCCATAGCTGCAATGCCTCCATAACACAACAGTGTTCAATGCAACACCATTTCCGTTTAAATAAACTTTTTAGTATGTTTTGCTGAGACTGAACGCAACCCTGACTACAAGTGTAGCCACACACTGGGCTAAAAAATACACATGATATGTAGCTTCCTGATAGTAATGTTAGATAGCAGAACAACATCAACATCAAACAGCCTGCCAACAAAAATCCTCCCCAAAGTGCTTGTGCGCAAGTCGTAGTGCTGGCCACATCTATGACATATGCCGGCAGATTTTTTCTCTGCCAGTCTGTGCTATGCCTTTTTTTCCCTCAGCCTTGAGCTCTGGACTTACTCAGTTCCTCCTGTCTACACACATTTCCCCCTCAAGGAAGGCTAATCCTGTCCCTGCCAGAACAACCCCATGAATAAACTAACATTTCCCAAACCGATGGTTAAATTTTCATTTTAGTCAAGTTTGATAGTTCACTTGCAACTATGCAGCATGCAACAAATGTTTTTCAGAGAAATGAATGAACTCCCTCATTTCACAAGCATCCACAGATGGATTACATTTAACCAGCATGAGCACACTACCATTTAGCATGTGTATGTATTTAGCTTATTATGAACAACAACAGTGAACACCTAAATCTAAAGCTTGGTTATTTATTCTTACTTGTTTTCCTATCCATGAAACTCTAAAACTAAATAAAAGAAACCCCACAAGTCATTATGCATTCTGGGTCACGCTTTCAAATGTCTGATAACTCCTGCAGTGTCATCAGGGCATCCAGTCTCAACGCTGCCTTGATTGAAGCATTGATGTGATAAGTGGATTCATATTGGGTTCAAGCTAGATAAAGATTACATCAGGATTTAAAGCCATTCTGATTCCTAATGAAATTGGCTTGATGCATAGTGGGTCAGCAACAATTGTTCCTGTGTCTTTATATGAAGGCTGGCTAGAGTGAGGAATGTCTTTAACCACTAGAGGGGGCTGTTTAACCAACACTTGTGCTTAAAAAGTGTACTCCATACAAAACGTCTGTGGCCTAGTCCCACGGTGCACTCATAGCCCTTGTAGCACGCCACTGCAATTGTTTTTCTTCAATATGAATTGAACTACAGATAGATTAAATAGTTTACTTAAAACAGAGTAGAACTGATAGACTGGGTGCAGCAGAGACAAAGCATGCTTTAACCCCACGTCACACCTGCCCGCACCCACCTGCTTAAGTCTCTAGTCCTTAATCCACCCACCCACACAACCCATCATACTTCCACACGCCCTGAACGTCTGAATGTGGGAAAATAGATGTGTATGTTTTGTGTATTTTAGGCTAAACAAAACAGGAAGAAAATTCATATTACAATCAGCATCACACTGCATGATGTCACTATGGCAACACACAAGCACAGGCAGCTTTATGCCTGTATGAGCGTTATGTTTGTATCTCACAGAGCAAAGTATGTGTATGTTAATATAGTATAGCTAATAATGCTAGAATCAGGGGAGCGTAACCTGCTCGTGGGCTCTGGGGCTGCAGGTGGTGTTGGGTCTAGTTGGACAGCATCCAAAAATTTAACACATATTTTTAATGAAGGTATACATACCACGGCTGCTAGTCAGCACTTCCATCCATTACCTCTCAAACTTAAACACAGAACCAAACCATCACGAGACACAGTCGGTCATAGTTGGATATTTAAACTGCAAAGGCAATCCATTTCCAAATGAAGCTCAAGTTTGCTTTACCAGGCTTTGTCTTAATTTTCTTTTCCTGCTGCACAGTTTAAGGTGGAATGAAACATTTAAACAATTTCAACCTCACTCTTACTAAAACAGCAAGCTGCCCAGGTGACATAACTAGCTAGCTAAGATTATCTATGGTGTATCTCAATGCCAGGAATGCAAATAGCAGCTTTGTGTACTTGGCTTTAAAATGAATATAAGTGCATTGTATGGGGTAATCTGACAATTTGAGACATGAGTACATGATACATTGTTTTTTGAGTATTGGATTGCAAGTTTGTCAGTGAAAGATGATGTCAAGCAAGGAGATATATTAAAAAATGGCACTACACTCAGACGCTCCACCCAACCTAGACAGAGAGTCTCCATAGAGAGTGCAGCAATGTGAAAGTTAAATCAGAAAGCTGAATTATATCAAGTCAGTGAACAAAATAAACATAAAGATCTAAACCTAATCATTTAAGCCAGAAACATACTGTCATGTAGTCCAGTCATGCCCTGCCTTTAATGTAAATACTGGTTAGCCGCTTGACATTTTCAGGGTGTTTTTAGCCTCTGTAGTGAGTGAGCTTTTTTTTATTATTTTGGATGGGAAAAACTGATTAGCCAGTTATATATTGGCTAATATAACTGTCATAGTATAAAAACAGTAACTAGCTAGCTAAGTCTGCTAATGCTACCAGGCTAACATTAAGAATCCATACGCTATCACAAAACATGATATTGCAATATTCAAGTGTGTTGATATTTTTTTACACCTCTGTCTACAAGCTTAATGACAGCCAAAACAAAAAAAATGGCATGCCGCGACATGGGTTGGAAAGCCAAAACTCTTTTCCCGCCAATAAAAAAACAAATATTTGTTATAACGTTGTTTAATGGAAGTTATATAAATTTATTATAAAAATGTATCCTGTGCATGTGATATTACAACTATTATGTGCTTTTTGATATTTGTTATTACGTTATTTAATGGAAGTTATATATCTTTATTATAAATATGTATCCTGTGCATGTGATATTACAACTATTATGTGCTTTTTGATATTTGTTATTACGTTATTTAATGGAAGTTATATATCTTTATTATAAATATGTATCCTGTGCATGTGATATTACAACTATTATGTGCTTTTTGATATTTGTTATTACGTTATTTACTGGAAGTTATATAAATATATTATAAAAATGTATCCTGTGCATGTGATATTACACCTATTATGTGTTTTTCTCTGCAGCAGACTTTTGCAGCTAATTTGTTGCCTGCTTGCTCACTTCCACAAGCAGCTGTTAACCGCAGCCCCCTAAACTATTTCCCTAAACTGTTTTGCAAACCATAAAAAGCTCTCATTCAGAGGCGATGTTAGCCTTGTTCCAAATGGTGCCCTATAAGCTCATGGTAAGCAGTACAGTTTACTTTTGCTTTGGTCTTTGCCACCTGACAGTAAATGTATCTATAAAATGTCATAGGTTAAGTGAGGCATGAGGATTGGTTTAATGACACAGTGGCACCAGGCCTATGCTTCATTTTGCGCATGGTGATTTGGGGCTGAACCAGAATTTCAAGTAGAATTTTAGAACTATTTGCCATTTGCGCTTCCCCATACACTCTAGAGAACACACACACAGGGGAGCTGGTACGGGTTAGGTGTCTTGCTTAAGGGCATGTCAGTCGTGTCCTGTCGGCACAAGGGTTTGAACTGTTAACCTCACGATCACAAGGCTGGTGCCCTGACCTCCATAGACCGCTAAATGGAGAAAAACATTGTTAGTCCAAATGTTTTAGGCATTTACTCTAACATTTCTTCTGAAATTAAAGGTGTTAGTGGGGAGTTTGTCTTCCTTTCCTGAAGTTACAGAAGCAGCAACTTCTTGCAACTTGCATTCAGCCACGAGAGCATTAGTGCGGTCAGGTATTAATATAAAATGATTAGTGGATTATACTGCACTCCAAAGATACTGGATGGACTTCATCACTCCTGTGCGATTTTACTGGATCCACAGCTCAGTGCCGGGGTGACTTTGTGTCCCCCTAGCTAATGGTTGGCATTGGATATGGTGATCTTAGGCTTGAGTAGCTATTGGCAATGCTGCCATACAGAACCTATATGCTGCTTTTCAATGGAAATTATACAAGCTGTGTGCATGAAATTTAATGCCTGTACCAGCAATGGAGCACCTTAGAGTAGCTGAATTCGCTAATTAGACAGGGACCCCAGGTTAACATATATTGCTTTTTCACAACCTTCTAAAATTACCTTTAAATACAAATATTACATACAAACCGTGAAAAACAAAATCTATGCCACATGTGAACAGATGGATGTACCCAAAGTGATTGCACGTAAAGTGGTTGGATCACAAGATGCTCATTCTCTGTGGTTGTTTTGGTCTGTCATACCAGTGATATGAAGAAATATGCAGTGTTGTAACAAGAAGACTGAGGTGCAAAATGGAAAACGCTATGTGAGGTAAAATGAGTGATGACATATGGGAAGTTAAAATGAGAACACTAACACAGCAGCGATGTTGAGAGAGTGAGAGAAAAGGGAAGGGCTGCCTGAGGTTTGGCTTAACGCCAGAGAAATTGATAAAGCGACATATTTAAAGTGACATATTTAGCCTGTTAACTGGCATCTATGCAGCTGACAGACTGCACTTACCACAGCAGAACTGTGCGCTCTCTCACCCCTCCCACGCCTGAGCTAGCACAGACCATCCAGTTCATAACCCTCAAGCTCCTTAATGCTGCACTTACAGAGACTATCGATCTGTCGTTACAGGAAATCACTCAGATCATATCTGCCAGTCACTGGCTGTGGCTCAGTCACCGACACAGATACAGCCTAATATTACATTATGGTAGGTGTGCATTATATCAGTAGTTCCAAACCCTGATCCTGGATGGCCCATTCCCAGGGTTGGAAACCACAGATTTATATTTTTGCTGGTGTATGTAAATGTTGCTCATTTTACATTTTCAAATAAAATTGGAAACATAAGCTTCAGTAAAATAGATACCCACATCATTTAACTTGAATCGCCTGAAAAGCCATGGAAGACCCATTAGATGATCTCCTGTCCAAAGTTACTATCTGGAACTCACTGTCACCAGTAGTGATGTCTTATTTTACAAATGCCTTTTGAAGTATCTGTTATTCATGTGAGAAAGATGGAGAGCAGAAATGTAAAAAGAGGAACTGAATCTGTTAAGCTATTGTTTTTTTTTACTTTGATATTATTCAGTTTGAAATTAAACCGAATACCATTTCCAAAACCTAAAAGCCTTGGCCACTTTGTTACTACATAACTTCATCTGATTCGTAGCATTAGGAAATGACATAACATCACAGATTTTAAAATTACACTGTGCAGTGACTCTAATTAGAAGCTCTAAAGTGTGACATACTTGTACTCAGCAAAACAATTAAACTGTCCAGATGTTTAACGATAACAGTATTATGGACTCTTAATAATCTCTTGGGTAAAAATCTAATAATAAAACTTAATATAGTTTTGTAATAATTAACATATGTTATTAATGCTTTCACAGCTTAAGGTATTACTTACATATACAGTTAGGCCCATAAATATTTGGACAGTAACAAAAGTAGTGGCATTTTAGCTCTTTACCAAAACATATTCAAGATACTGTTATATAATCAATATTGGCTTTAAGTGCACCCTCTCAGCCTTACTTTGAGGGTATTCACATCCTAATAGGAGGAAGGGTTCAGGAATTACAGCTCTTTAATAAAAACTGCCTAGTTTTATCTTAAAGTAATAGGACGGTTATCTCAACAGCTATTTCATGGGCTGCATGGGGAATTCCCTTGTTAATCCATCATCAGTTAAGCAGGTAAGAGGTCTGAAGGTGATTCCAGGCATGGCATTTGCATTTGGATGCTGTTGTTGTGAACCCACAACATGCAGCCCAAGGAGCTCTAAATAGAAGTGAAACGGGCCATCATTAGGCTGAAAAAAGAAAAAAATCTATCAGAGAGGCAGCGGAAATGTTAAGAGTGGCCAATAAACAGGTTAGTAGATTCTGGGGAAAAAAGAGCACACTGGTGAGCTCGGGAACTCAAAAAGGCCTTGACAGCAACGGAAGACTACAGTGGTGGATGATCGCAGAATGCTTTCCATGGTGAAGAAAAACCCCTTCACAACATCCACCCAAGTGAAGAACACTCTCCAGGAAGTAGGTGTATCAGTAACTAGGTCTACCATAAAGAGAAGACTTAATGAGAGCAAATACAGAGGGTTCACCACAAAGTTCAAACCATTAATCTCAAAAATAGAAACCCCAGATTAGACTTTGCCAAAAAACATCTAAAGAAGCCAGCCCAGTTCTGAAACAGCATTCTTTAGACAGATGAAACTAAGATCAACCTGTATCAGAATGATGGGAAGAACCAAAGCACACCACATTCTCTGCAAAACAAGGTGGAGGCAGTGTGATTTTATATTGATGATGTGACAGAAGACAGAAGCAGCTGGGTGAATTCTGAAGTGTACAGGGATATACTTTCTGCTCAGATTTAACCAAATGCAGCAAGGTTGGTTGGACGGCGTTTCACAGTACAGATGGACAGTGACCCAAAACATACTGTGAAACAAATCCAGAAGTATTTTTAATGCAAAGAAGTAGAATATTCTGCAATGGTCGAGTCAATCACCAGATCTCAACCCAATTGAGCACTGATTTCACTTGCTCAAGACAAAACTTAAGACAGCTGCAGTAAAGGCCTGGCAAAGCCTCACAAAGGAGGAAATCCAGCGTTTGGTGATGTCCATGGGTTCCAGACTTCAGGCAGCCATTGCCTGCAAAGAATTCTCAACAAAGTATTAAAAATGAACATTTTATTTATACTAATGTTTATTTGTCCAATTACTTTTGAGCCCCTGAAATGAGCAGGCTTTGTAGAAAACATTTTTTATTAATGTTTTTGTTTAATCCCTTAAATTAAATCTGAAAGTCTACACTTCAATTGCATCCAAGTTGTTTCATTTCAAATCCAATATGGTGGCATGGAGAGCCCAAATTATGAAGATTGTGTCACTGTCCAAATATTTCTGGGCCTAACTGTAGCACTGTTGTACCTTACTGTAATTCTTATTTTCAGAATAAACCTTCCATTTGATAATACAGCATTACACTGGAGATACCTTACTGTTGAAAATAAAGTTGGACATGCTGAATTTGCTATTATTTTATTATATTACACTATGTAATTATATCATTTTACAAAAAGTGAAACTGTTTAGCAAGCAAACCCTATAACTACAATATTATTGCAATTACATCCACTTATTTCAGTTTTTAGGACCACTAAGCCAGCAGTAAGTGTTGAAATAGCTAACTAAACTGTGGTTGGAATAAGAAAACATGTAAGTGCAAATGTTTGGACTAAGAATTAAAAGTGAAAGGAACCGTAGATGATGAGGAGCAGAAACCTTATTAAAGCTACACTTTGAAGGGTTTTGGATTTAGAGAGCTTTCAGGTGGAAATGTGCAGAAGAACATTTTGTAAGACAGACTGTGGTCTGGGCCCCTTGCTGAGCGGTTTCGAGCACACTGAGGGCGTATTTAAAGAGAACTTGGTGAAGGAAGTGCCTGCCAAAGATGAATTAATTATCTATTACTGTTGTCCTATACTTATTAGACCCAAAATCAACACCTCTATGACTTATCTCAGGCTGTACAGGGTGGTCCGCAGTAACATACGGACATTGTATTTTGGAGTGTTATTTCTCAGCAACCTAAATACTTTTCTTTTTAGCAAAAAACCTTATATAATACTAATAAACAGAACAGCAAGGGATATTAGGAAGTTCCGACCTCAAGGCTATAATATTCAGAGACAGGCTGCACAAATGAGTATCTCCCACATGATGAGTATCTCCCACAATGCACCTTCCTACAGCAGTCTGTTTTTCAAAGGTGTTATTTAAAGGTGCCACAGAATATATTTAAATAGTTATAGTTGAAGGAGGAGTGTTTGGTACATAGAACCGAAATACCATGTTGTCCCCTCTTTCAAATACAAATGCAGCAATTACAAAAGAGGACGGTAAAACAAACTGTTTCTAAAGTCATAGACTGTTACATAACAAAACCATATACATGACAATCCCTACATTAACACAAATCAGTTCACAGTTAGCTAATCCTAACCATAACCCTAACCCTCCCAAAGAGCTGTCAACGGGCATGGTTGATAATTATCATCAAACATGGCTGAATTTGGCCTTCTACTCTCCTGGTTCCTAATCAAATGTTTTGTTCCACCTTAAAAGTTACAGCTTGTGCAGGCACCAACAAAAGGTGCAGAAGTGTACTTTCCAGGTCGTGAAGGTGATGTCAGCACTTTTCATACTCTTTCCAAGGACATGTATATGTATGGTTGATGTTTATCTTTAAACAAACCTAAAGGTGGCTTCCTATTCACCTGCTTCTTAATCAAATGCTCCATTCCACCAATGCTACAGTTTGAACAGGAACCAGAATGTCTCTGTGGCCGCATTTAGGGTGAAATGGAAAATTCACAAAGCAAGCTGTGAGCCAACTTAGGCTCTTTCTTTAACAGGACAGTTTCCCAAACCATGGAAAATATCAAGGCCATGGACAGCAAAGAGACAAGCTATTCCACCTTTAGTAGCATGACAACTCCAGTCACAACCTTTCAGTAGCAACCATGCTGTGTGATTTTATCCACCTTTTATCAGTTTTATCAGATCATCTTAATCTGAAAATTTTATAGTAACAACTTGTACTTTGTGTTGTTGTTGAGGTTTAATTGACTGTCTGTGTCTATTTTGACATGTTGCTTCTAAACCAGCCAATCAGAGTAGAGCTCAATTTTCATCAGCTCACCATAAAAGGCAAAACAGCTCATTTGAATCCAGGGTCAGATCATAGGGGTGTAAACAGGCATGTAAAACCACATCTCTGCATTTTCACTTCATCCAATATCACATACAAACATCACATATAGAAGTCTTTCAGCTATTTTAGAGTATACCATTTTCTGCAAGGTCACACAATACATTTTTCTAATTAGTTTAAAATTTCATTAAAAATGTGAATCAATACACAGATAATAAATAATTGTGTATCTGAAGGACTGTTTAATGTGAAAAGTTTTCTCTTGACATTCATCATGCACAGTACACACATTTATCACTATAGCATCTCTTTTTTGACCACCTAAGACAAGCTTGCATTTTCCATTTCGTGTGAGGTCTGACCTACTTGTGACAGAAAAACCACAAGAACATTGACAAAGACGTCTAAGCACAGCACACAAGGCAACAGACATTTTGACTTCCTGTTTCTATAGACATTCAGTAAGGAACATTTTTTTTTATCACACACATATGTTGACACAGAAACTATAAATGTAAATCTATATGAATTTCAGTCATTTTTGACAGCACCTTATATCATCACTGTCCAAAGAAAAACACAGATTTTTACTTTTCTACATCATTTGAATGCAGCAGCTGCTGTTCACATTGTGTGAAAGTTTTATGATGAATGATCCGATGGAAATTCTCCAAAATTCAAATCTCTGGTTCCATTGACTTACATTAAAAGTAAAGACTGTTTTGGTCTCTCCTGTAAAGTTGCTATTTTAGTTTTTATTTTTTTATTTTTTAGTTTTATGCTATTTTTGAAATATTAGTTTTTTTTATTGGACATCGGCGATATATAAATCTATATTATTAAATTGACTTTATGATAGCTTTAAACAAAATAGTAAATGTCATAATTTGATATATATGTATATCACATAAGTTACATTAGTTAATTTATTTAAGTTACTGTAAGCACATCAATAGTAAAGCTGCTCCGGAGATATTGCTGTCTAAATGACAGACTAGATTCTAAAGTGCATTTAAATCATATGACCAAGTTTCTTCAAATCATCAACTGTTAAAAACAATGATCTATACCCTTCAAATGTGCTATACAACACTGTGGTGAAACAGAATGTAAATGACATCATCATATATAACTGAAAGTGTTTTTTTAATTAAAGACAAGCTGAGTGAAATGTGAAATGATACATGTTTACTGACACTGTTGCTCCTTGCATTCTTACATGCATTGTTGTTTTTGGTTTTCTCTCCTTTACCAACAGTGTCTTTACATTATATTAACTATATTATGAAGCACACAGGTTTACATATTTACCACACTGCTACATAGTCCAAGACTAGCTATTGTGGGTGATAACTGTTAGACTTGTGACTTGTGATGAGCTAGACACTATCTTTTTCATCTGCTGTTGGTTCTGGGGGGGGTGTGAGAGGATTATTTTCAGGCCACAGAGAGTCTTTCTGTTGTTTTGAAGCAGATTTTGTCCTCTTGACTATTATCACTAGCAATACAATAACCACAAGCAGAAAGCAAAGCAGAGGAATGAGGATGCCCAGGATAGTTCCAGAGGAGCAGTCATCTTGGCTTGATTTACTAATAGCACCTAAGATATAAATTATAAAGCAGTATTAGTACTAATTGATCGCCGGGTACAGTATTTGTTGATCATCTGGTACAGTATATAAATGTATACAATTTATGACTTTATTTTATTTTTTTAAATGAGAATGCAACATTACCTTCAACATGGACATGGACAGAAAGTTCTCCTGAGTGGTCTTCAGCTACTTTCCTCCATGTATTAGTAGTTGTTTGCAGCCATTCCCTGACCTGACACTGATACTGGCCATTGTCAGAGGGCTCAACATCTGGCACAGTGAGTATGTAGAGGGTTGCACTTGGATGCTGATACACCAGGTCTCTATCACTGGAAGGCCTTTCTAGAGTCCCATCCCGTCTCACAGAGAAGATTTTTTTCTTTTTTTTTTCAACTTTGGTCCAAGTCACTTCAAACACAGACTTCTCACTGGAGTAAGAGATGATTTCACACTCAAGCATGAATCCAGCATGATGATCAGTAAGGTTGACAAAGTTGCTCAACTTCTTTACTTGTAGTTTACTCTCTATGAGGAAGTAGGAGAAAATTAGTCTTCTGTCAGTTAGAACTTTAGTGACAGGTTGTCAATGCTGATCCTGGAGTACCTTCCATTTTTCACATTTTAGTGTTTTCCTGCCCATCCATTTTAACCCAGGAGGTCCTTATGAATTAGTTTGAACAGGGAAAACACTCAAATGTGCATTAATGTATCATAAAGAAATGAACCCACAGGAAAAGAAATCATACATTACCAATACTGTGTACTGTGACCACAGTTGAAATGATTTGTTCACTTCCTTTGCTTTTCAATGTGCCCTCACAATCTAGCTGGTATTGTTCTACCATGCACTCATAGGTTCCGGTGTCGGTTGGAAGTGAGTTGAAGACAGTGAGATGGAAGTCTGTCACAGAAGTCCTGGAAAACTGTAGTCTCCTGTTAAGTTGTTGGTCCTCTGATAGGTACTGCAAACGGCCATCATTGCTATGTCTCAGTATAATGTTCCTGGTGTTCTGCTTCTTCAGCAGCCAGGTGAGAGTGTAACGGAAAGAGGGGTCCACTTTATCAACAAGGATGGAGCAATTGAGGACAAACTGCTCTCCTTCCAAGCAGTTCAGATGCGTATTAGCTTCCTTCAAAACAAAAGTCCCTGTACTTGGCTTTTCCTGAGACTCTACATGGACAAACAGCTCTCCTGATTTGTCTTCGGCTACATTCCTCCAGGTATCAGAAGCTGTCTGCAGCCATTCCCTGACTTGACACTGGTACTGGCCACTGTCAGAGGAAACAACGTCTGGCACTGTGAGACTATACAGGGTGGCACGTGGACGACCATAAAGCAAGTTTCTATCACCTATAGGGTTGTGTACAGTTCCATCCTGTTTGGCAGTGAAGATAGTCATGGCTTGTCCATCTGCCTGACTCTTGGACCAAGTTACCTCAAAATGAGATTTATCACTGGAGCGAGAGCTGATTTCACACTCAACTGTGAAGCCAGCACGATGATCAGTGACGTTCAAACTGCGGTTCACTTTCCGTACTTGTAGTTTACTCTCTGTTTCACAAAAAAACAAAGCAAATCCTTCACTGCATGGTCTGCATTACCTTAACAATATTATGCTACTTTGAATCAAGCATGAGAAGAGAACCTACCTATAGAGTTTACACTGACATGTGTGAATCCAGACTTGTCACTGGCCTTATGTTCCCATTTACCCTTACAATCAAGTTGATACTGATCTACCTGACAGTGGAAGCGACCACTGTCAGATAAGATGGAATTTAGGATGGACAGATGGAAGGCACTGATTGCAGGCCGGGAGAAATGAAGCCTATGTTGAAGCTCTGGGTCCTGACCTGGAAACTGCAGACGCCCATCATGGCTATAAGTAAGAATCTGTACCGTAGACAGTTTCTGATCTTGTTTCTCAAAAAACCAGATCAGAGAGTAACGAATTGTGGAATCCAATACATAAGAATGAAACGAGCAGCGCAGATCCACTTGCTCTCCCTCTGTGACCTCCAACTGAGCATCAGACTTCTCGAGGCTGAAATCACTAGCTGAAGAATAAATAATAACATTACAACGCAAGTCAGTTAGAAAGAGACTTTGTACTTAATCACATAACACTAATAAATAACAACTGAGCCCAGATTAAGAGCTTTTACCTGTGATAGCTGATGTTATAAGTAATTAACACATATGCAAAATAATAAGTAGCTAAGCGTAACTGCCTTGTCCCTTTATGCATGTATTTCCCTTTAATGAATGACTGCTAAGTCTATAGCTAACATAGTGTTTATGCGTATTAAGGCACTTTGAATAAAAAATAAAATCACAAAGCATACGCTCACTTGGTGTGGATACATTTTTTACTAGTTATTTCATGAATTATGATAAAAACACATTTGCCAAATTAATGCTATGAATGCAAATTAAAAAGTCACTTGACTGAACAGGTGTTTCCATTTTTGTTGGAAACACTACAAGGGAACTAAACATGACAAGGCAGATGGTTCTGGTGGGTTGATGAATAGTCTAAAAAGTACCTTTAAAATATTAGGGAAAAAAACATATTGATGATATTAATTAGTAAAAGAACATTAGGTGCTTCCAACATTTCTGGGCTTTCTGAGTCATGAACGTGTTTGAAGAGCAAAGCCATTTTTTTGTTTTGATATACACTGAAAACATTTCATTTTGAGAGGGTAGATTAAAATGTATGTCTAGATGTGTTAAATGGCAGGTGAACTGGAACAAAAGTGGGAGAGCACCAATTTTAGATGAGCAAAAGTGTAGGAGCAGATAGTTTTAAAGAAATTACAGTGAACACTTACAGGTGGTTATATATCTCTTGCTTGCAATAACTGCAACTAATTATGTCTGGCCCATTACTGGAATTTATTTTGTAACGATTTCTGATAAAGTGATGACTATAAACTCTGGTTTACCTACGTTTGTAACCCACATCACATGATGTATAACTTGTTAAAGGTGTTCTTTATAACCCAGCAATTCATATTTGTATTGTAGCGCTCCACTATTGGCTCACAAGGCCATAAACATGCAAAGACTCCTGGAAGACTTAGTTGAGACTTTAAATCATAAATAAGTTGCTGTGGTGCAGTCTAAGATGTGCACATGTTTCTTGTGTGATTCTTTGCCAGGCTCTGGGGAAGTTTGTGTTTGCTGTCTACCATGTATGGGAATTGTGTGTCTAAAAGTTTCAGCTAGCGCTGACGGCAGTTCTACTATGCAGCTTTGTTCAGTAAAAGAGCCTTTGTTTTAAATGCTATGTTTGCAGCGTCTCCTTCTATGCCGATGCTACAGTGTTGGTATATGGCACACAGGCCTTGTGGCGAGCGCTGTGAGTGCCACAAGCAACTTTAATAAGACTGTGCATTTGGGGACTGGTCACAAATTCCCCATAACCCTCCATATTGTCCAAAAAATAAAATGATGCAATCTCTAAAAAATGTTTTAACTTTTCAGGAGAAGGCAAAAATAGTGTGTAATGTGAGAAAGGTTTGATAACTGATTATGATTTGAATTTTGGACTATTTCTTTTGGTGTATTCACGATGAAGTGCTCTTACAATATAAGGGCAAATATAATGTTGGAAAAATACAATAGCAACAATATGTAGTCATTTACCAATTTCAATAATCTGGATATCGGGTTTTTATGTTTTTTTGGTACCAAAGCATGAAAAATGTGTTGAAAATATTTAAAAAGCACTATTCCAGTTTTTAAGTCTGCCATTAATCAGTAAAATTATGAAAGCATCACAAACATCAATGCTAGGGCAACTTACCTTGTTCATTCACAACAAGGTCCATGGCCACAGACGCTGAATTGAGTAGATACCAAATGCCATCAGGATCTTGAATCCATTCGTCTACTGAACAGTTATACTGGCCACTGTCAGTTGACCTAACCTTTTGAATGGTCAGTTGAAAGGTTCGCCTTTCAGTCATGTGCATGTTTATCCTTTGATCCATCTCTTGGTTGGCTGCAGGACCCAGCGTTATTACCCCCTCCAGATCCATTTGCACCAAAGTCTGAGTACCAGACTTCCATGTTACAGCAAAGCGGGAGGAATTAGAGAGTGCGTTGTTGACTAAACAATTAATTTTTGCATTACTCTTGACTGTGATATCCAAATGACCACTGGGGCTTATGGAGAGTGACAGTCTGCTGACTGCATTAGGAAGAGAGAAGGAAGAGAAGAATAAGGTTGAATTCAGTTGGTGGTGGGGATATTAGTAAATACTCAATACTTGTTTACTGTACAAACTGACAATTTAGTCTAGGTGTAGATTAATATACAAAATACAACATACAAAATTAGTAGGAGTTATTTCTGAGGGCTTTGCATGCGTTGTAATCTTACCAGGAGAGTGTATATAGACTGCAAGTTCGTTGGACTGTTTCTGGGCTTTCAGAGCATTTTCTTGATAAGCAGTGATCTGGCACTGGTAAAGGCCCTGTTGTCGTTTTCTTGCCCTCAACATCCTGAGAAAAAAAACTGTGCTTGTTTCTTGTACTTGAGCTTCCAGCTGATAATCCTGTTGCCCTTTTCCACATGATGTGGCCCCATCACGGAGCATACATACGACGTCTTTTTTAACACCTGAATGGGATTCTTTAAACTTCCAGTGCACATCTAAGGGGACTTTAGGCCCTTTTACTGTGCAAATCATACTTATCACAGAATTCTCAGATGCATTTGTGTCACGACTTCTCAAATTCACATTTAAAAGTGACTCTAAAGAAAAGAAGAAATAAATTTAATTAGTCAATGATGAAAAGGAGCAATGATGCATCCACTCAGGTTCACTAAAGTGTTCTTTAAAGCAAGCATATTTGTGAATTTGTACCTCATTAAGGTTCTAAACCAAGAAATGTTTTTTTTTTTGTACAACCATATGTCAAGCCCAGAAACATTTTTTTAAGAAGGTAGGTGACAGGTGAACTGGAAATGACTTCTACAGGCAAAATAATTTTGGAACCTGGTGAAGGATAATTGAGTCATTTTATATATTCATGACATCATTGCTCAAAAAAAACATCTCCAAAATAGGCCAAAAATGTTCTTAACTTTCAATGTAAGAGATTTTGAAGCATTGCTGCTAGGCCAATCATCATGAAATTTTCATACAACCTAAAAGACTAAAAATCTGTCGAGTACAAAATAAAAATAACCAAAAATGGAGATACATGGACAGAGACGATGCAATCTCCTCCACTTGATGAGAGAAGGAATTCTACATATTCCATTGCCCCAATTTCTCCCGTTCACCTTCCCAATCAAAATTGATGTGTGAACGCAATTGGTCTCACCAATAGAATGAACAGAAACCTGGGCTTCCGATGACTTGCTGTTTTCCATGTTCATCTCAGACATAGTGCACTTGTATTCACCGCTGTCAGACAGAACGGAGCTGCTGATCTCCAAAGTAAAGCTAGTAGTAGTTGAGAGAAATGTGCGAACACTTCTGTCCTGATACTGAGCCCCCATCTTCACCCCTTCATGAGTCAGGCTGATGACATCCCTGAAAGAGACGCTTGAAGCTTTCTTGTGTTGCCAGAAGACAGACAGTGGTCCACTGGCTCCAGACACGCTGCAGGTGAGCTTTAGTGTTTTCCCTTCAGTCACATCAACCTGCTTCTCTGCCATAACCACAGCAAGACCACTCTCTTTAGAGGGAGGGGGAGTCAAAGTTCAGAAAATATTAGTTCTTGTTGTTACAGACTTTAAAGCACAGTTTACTTCAAGTGTATTATTGTGTCGGTTGTAGCCTCAAAGCAGTTAGCAAACATCCAGGGACTTTCAAGAAGTATATTTTAGAGTTCATATCACTATAGTCATAAAAAACACAACCATGGATCTTTAAAAAGCTGGCATTTTTAGATGGTGCCAACACGGACACCATGAACATGAATGTGAACTTTAATGTGAAGCAGTGCTTTTATAAAGCATTAAAAGCAATCTGACTGCTAACGACGCTTGTGAAGAATTTTCAGACTGACTGCTATATGTGAGTGTGTTCTACGATGTGTTTCACGTAGCAGCCACAATATGTAAATGAAACAATATGAAAATCACACTTCTGTACAATGTTATACAAATGTTCAGCATAATTTATTTAAATTTTATGTGGAATACCTAAAGACAATGATAATTTCTAACCTTTGGCTCTGATGTGCACCGTCTTTTCGCTGGACAGTTGGCTTTGTCCTTTGGTGAACTCTCCTGTCCAATCCTCTTGTGTAGCTCTGCACCGGTACTGGCCTTGGTCTTCAACCTGGACTGGTTGGATGGTGAGGATGTAGGCATTATCATTGATCTTCACTGCCCTGAACTCACCCTTATTCTCTCTTCCCTTGTAGTCATTAGCTACTGTTAGTACACCGGAGGGCCCAATGTGGGCCACTTCCATGTTGTTCTTTAGCCAGGTGATGGAGAAGAAACGTCCCGGAAGGTTCTGGGCTTGCACAGTGCAGCGGATCACTGCTGTTTCGCCTACCTGAAGACTTTCACTGGTGACATCAATGGCAGCAATGAAGGAGCCTACTTCACCTACCTCTGTTACACAGAAAATATTGAGATACAGAGCTTAGATAAGATCACTTATTTCCCAAAAGTAACTATGATGTTACTTAATAAGCCCTCAATTAACATGATTAACATTGTGCTCAGTGCATGACAGTTCATCGGCTTGAATCTGAGTGACTTCAATTGTGTCCCACTTTATAAAGAGTGTGTTTTGTATCATGACATCTTAAATGATAGTATTACCCTCATAGCCATGAGCAAAACACCAGTAACATCAAAGGTCACATAGATTTGTCAATTAACTGGCAACCTACAGAAAATACCTTTTTAACATATATGGTGCGGGGGTTAAAAAACTTCTCTGGCTGTTAAATTCAGCAATAATGAGGGCTTTGGTGACACTCTCAAATGTAGCACCTCATTTAAAAATGTTTAAGTCTGTAAGATTCATTAGTATCTAGGAAAGCCGGTCCTCAACTCATACCTAGAGCTTTGATCTCCACATTGGAGCCTGTGGTAGTTTTATGGGCAATGCGTATCCAGGAGCGGTCTGGGTCCTGGATCCATTCCTCAGCCTGGCAGTAGATCTGTCCACTAGCTGACTGTTGCACCTGAGTCATCTTCAGTCTGTAGGTGGTGTCTTCTACTTTCTCCATACTGATAAGCCCAGAGCGATAGTGATCTTCAAACGCTTCTCCAGGCCTTACAGACAGATCTCGGTCCAGGGTAATGATGGGAAGATGCTCAGTGCTACTATTGAGATACCACGTAACCGACAAATGAGTGTGCTGCATAGTCTGGCTAGAGACTTCACATTCCAGCAGAAGGGATTCACCCTCAGTGATGCTGTAAGACGCAAGGCCAGAGTAGGATGCCTTCAGAGTATCCTCAATCACTGTTGGATACAAGAGAGGCTACTGGTATGAGGTCTACTGCAGAAAGATACGTCTCTAGAATATCTAAAAAAAGTCCATAAAACTAAACTGTAACAATTAGAAAGAGAAAGAAAACCATCATTACCATTTATTATTGTTTTTGCATTGTAGGTTCCCTCATAAATGTGAAATGCGTTTGGGGTATAGCATTCATATGTTCCAGCATCAGTTGCTAGCAGAGATTCAAAATGAAGGACGACTGAGATCTTTGACAGCCTTTCAATCACAATGTTTTTCTTCCTCACTCTGTCAGTGTACACAGCATAAGCATAATCTGGGTCATATGTGCTAATCATCTTTATTTCGCGTTCTGGATAATCTGGTTTATAGACTGAAAAGGCAAAGCCTTGGTCCTTATGACCCATATAGCCACTAACATTACAGGAGATAGATGATGGATATCCTTTCACACGGTACAATGGCCCTTCCTGAATCTGCGTCAGATGTTCACCTCTGCAAATGTCTGTAAAGAAAAGATTAACTTCTTTTAGCAAAGGTAATGCATTCGCTGATATTGTCATAAACAATTATTACATTGATGTAACTTACTCTATCCATATTAGCTAATGTTCTGAGATTCAGGATACAACACTTTTTTTTACATGTGTATTTATGTCTGCACGCAGTAGAACAGTGCACTGGCAAAAAATATACTTCAGCCTAAGTTTTAAGTGAATGATGTTTAATGTGAAATTGATTTATCAATAGGTGTCAATAAATGTGTTAAATTGTCTCATAACCAAAATCTGCATTATATTTTTAAACTATACTGTTAAGAATTTGACCTGCCCCTTAAATGCCCCCCAGAGTCACTCATCACCTAGCAACTTTTGGGAAATTCATGGTTCTGAATAATATACTGCATAATATACCTGTATACAATAAATTACAAATTACAAATATATTTAGAGATATTATAAGTATGGAGCAATTTCAGCTGTAAGTCATTTATCTGGCTCTGAACAGGAATCGTGAACTGTGGCTCTATTATAACCTCACCTAAAATTCCTAGAACCACCACTGATTAAACCACAAAGGTGGTCCACCACTGACTAAACATGAAAAATGGTCTCTGAAAAAAGTTTTTTAGTAAGGCAATAATTATTATACATACACTTGTGACAAATCAAAGATTTAAGTACATGAATGGGTCTGTAAAAAGGGTTTTGCTATAGTAGAAAGTCACAAAACCTGTTCTTGTTCTGGTATTATTTAGAACCATGCACCTCACAACTATGCAAGACAACTAATTGTCATGAAGTATTTATACTTGCCATTTTTCACACACACACACACACACACACACACACCCACACGCACACACCTCGTCATCAAATTTTACCGCTGCACCATGGCAACCAGTTCAGCTTTTTCAAGATTCGGAATCTTAGGGATTCTTTAATAAACAAGGTAACAAAGGTTATGATTACAAAGAACTCTGAGACGTACGCTTAAAAGGACGGACACCTTTATATTTATTAGGCTCGGTTTAACCCCTTAATTATTTATGATAAACTTGTCAGCAGGAAACTACTGTGGTGTATTACATTGTTATGCTTTGTTAAATACGAAATGAATTAAGTAACCTGGCTTCATTACAACTTTGAATTTATCAATCCTGTTAAATAATATAAACTAGGACAGGCTTAGTTAGCTTAAAAATATAAACCCAACATTGTACCATCTTCTTTTTACAGCATCACCTCAAAAAGATATTTCTCTTATACATGCAACATCGCTTTATAGCAGCAAATCATGTCCTTACAGGAGAAGCTGGGCAGCAATGAAACAGGAATGCAAACAGACAATAAGCAGTTGGCCATAAATCATCTGTACTATACTGACAAGCAAACGCAGGAAGACACAGGTTGAATTATGATCTCACCACTCAGCAGAAGTCCTGCGAGGCACATCAGCAGAGGCAGCTGCCACAGCTGGAGCTGAAGAGCCATCCTAAACTTGACTGACCTGCTCAGGGTCAGTTGGCCTCCAGTACACAAGACTGTATTCCA
This sequence comes from Megaleporinus macrocephalus, assembly GCA_021613375.1. NCBI lineage: Eukaryota > Metazoa > Chordata > Actinopteri > Characiformes > Anostomidae > Megaleporinus > Megaleporinus macrocephalus. The sequence goes on along the minus strand of CM038709.1, from coordinate 24,934,401 downwards.
AAATGCAACAGTGTGTCCTCAGAGTGTAAATGAAGACTCACACCATTCGATCAATCTTGTGACACGTTACATGCACAGATGAGGAAATGAGAAAAGCTTGTGGATTTCCTGTCACCTTATGCGTTCACGTCTCGTCTGTCACTATGTCAGTCTATTGCAACTGATGAAAAAAAACAACTTGTCATACAGGCTCTACAGCTTACACACAATACAGCTCCAACATGTAAAGAATACATTGATCAGGACAGAGAAACTGTTTAGAAGATTGGTTTCTACCATGTCATGCTACTCTGCCTCTACAACCTACAACCTCACTAGACTACTTAAGACAAATGCTTATCTATACCAGTGAGAGGTGTTTCATTAGAAACAGGTTGTGGTTTGTGGCTTTCAGCATGCGCTCCTGGTTAACACTAAGAATCTTTGATTGTCATACAGATATATTCTCTACGTAGTTTCTACATCGCCCTCTCAGTGCTGCTACATTACTGCACTTAACGGTTCAACAGCAAGGAGAAAAGGCCATTTTGGATCTAACAGGTGTGTAAGTCCCTCTGAGCATATCAAACACTGTTTCAAGAAATGACAGCCAATTTCGCCATCTAGTGGTTTCCACTGCAGGCACATGACTTGTGTGATATGCTAAGAGTTTAGGATTGACCGATAATTCTGGTTTCAATATTGCATTCTCTGAATTACATAAATGTGGTAGTATCTGCATTAGCTTAACTGGTTTGATCCTCTGACTATGTACCAACTGTTCAAAAGTTTTGAAAAAATGTCCACAATCATACACACTCACCAAACACTTTATCAGGAACACCACCCTGTTTCACTCACTGTCCATTTGATCAGCTCCACCAACCCCAACTATCCAGCCAACAGTGTCCTGTGGGTAGCTGTGAACACTAATGAAGGACTAGAGGATGTACACAACACAAAGTGTGCAGCAACAGATGAACTATCGTCTCTCACTTTACATCTACAAGGTGGACCAACAACGTAGATGGATCTAATAGTGTGGACAGTGAGTGGACAGAGAGTTTAAAAACTCCAGCAGCAACAGATGGACTACAGTCTGTAATTGTGGAGCTAGAAAGAGACCCTATGCGGTAAGTAGAGCAGATAAAATCAACAATGAGTGTAGAAACGTGAAGGTGTGCCTAATAAATGTCTTGGTAAGTGTAAATCTAGAGGAACATCTACTGAATGAAATGTTAATTCTATGCAACATCACATCATATTTAAGATAAAATATTTGTGGTATGCACAGCAAGCTGTGCTCACAGACAATGATTTTCAGTACAGAATCATGCCTGGTTTTAATGCTGTGCCACCTGAGGGCCCAAAGATCATAAGCATCCCATACTGACCGTCAGCCTTGTCCCTTACACACAAGAACTTCTCCGGACTCTCTGAATCTTTTGATGATATTATGTACTGTAGATGGTGGAATATACAAAGTCTTTTTTTATGTTAATGAACATTAATCTGAAATTGTTCCATAATTTTTAGACACAGAATCATGAACCTCTGACCATTTTTGGTTTTAAGAGTCTCTGCCTCTCTAGAACACTCTGTTTATACACAGCCATGTGACCTTAGTCCAGCTGCTCTTTATTAGTACAACTTGCTCGTCCAGCCTTTTGTGGCCCATTTCACATTTTTTAAGACGCTTTACTGCCATCAAGTTAAATTAGTCATTGTAATCACCTTTGTGCAAAAGCCATGTAATTTTATTCATCACTCTCATTTCTTTTATTTGCTCACATTCACTACAGTTCACTACTGTTACACTACAGTGCAATATCAGTCTTAAATGTATTATTTAATCACTGCAAAAACAATGATTAAAAGAAATAATTATAATAATAATTATTATTGTTGTTGTTGTTGCATGTCTTTGTTTTTTTTATTAAACTTATTTTTTAAACTAATATTTTTGTGCATGAAGTAAGAAAATAAGAATAAAAAAGGACTTGTGGTAGTCAAAACAATATTTCTAGAACATTTGGAATGTTAAATGATGAAATAAATTGATTTCCAAATAGAGAGCACAGAATCATTCATACATAAAATAACAGTAAATACAAACAGGTCACTTTTTGACCCATGTTGTGTATTAGAAGGTGTTTGCATAATTTGTGCAGGGTTAATATTGGCAAGTAAAAGCCAGTCTGTAAAATCACTTGTGTTTCTGTATTTCAACCTCATAACATTTTTTTTAATACTGGTTGTCAGTTTGTCAGAGGTGTCCATATTTAGCCCATTTTTAACTGCTGTAAGAAATCGTATAGAACTAATATATTAAGTCTATTTTCTGTTTTCATAAATGATAAAGTATTAACATTAACAGTTAGTTGCATTTTAAAACAACAACAAGCAGTCAGTAAAATGCTGGAATGGAACACTTATCAACCAATCAACTCATCAAGGCTGTGCTGTGAGAACTCTTATATAATATTCTATATAAAACTAAACTTAAGATGGCTGCATTCTGAGAAGCAGTGCATATTCAGTGCATTAGAATGGTGCGTCCTCATGTGTTTCTATGTTTCTGCTATTTTGATGATGACAATGAAAACAGCTACAGGAAGAAGCTTTGAAACCAAATCCCAATTCTGACTGTAAACCTGGACCACAAGAACCACAAAACAGGCAATGAGCTCAAGAGTCAAAGTGAGAAGACTTTGAACAGAAGTGAACAGAAACAGCAAAGAGATTAAATGTACCATGACAGTGTTTTTTCTTTTTTTTTTATAATACAACAATTAATATACTCTGCTGCCAGAGTTCAGGCCATGATTGAAGACATAATGAGAATTGGAGGTCTTAAACTAACTCAAAAGCAAATATCTCTCTTGGTTCTGAATCCTGAGGCCAGCCATGCAAAGCACAGTCTGCAGAGAAACAGAGGTTTGAAGGCGTCTGTCTGTCTGCAGCTATTTGATCCACTAGTTGACCAGCATCTTGAATAAAGCTAGAATGCAGCATCAGCCTTTTTAGGCTGGAACCGCATTGGCCTGGACTGCCTTCCACAGCATGGAGAATAGCTACACACACAGAGAAAATTCCCCAATAATGTGCTGTGTAATTTAAACACTGAACCCTAGGGAAAATAGTCAGCCTTTATCAAACTTCCAGCCATCCTGTTGTGGTTGGACTATTACTTTGCCACTGCAATTTATCATGTCATCTGTGCATAGTGCAGGAACATGAACAAACGATCCTCCCTTGAAAGTGTTCATATAAAGCGTTTATGGATTTTTGTGTAATTTCTGGGTTAACATGGTCCAGGGCCCTGTGACAACATCACAACCACAGGCGTGTTTATGCTCTGTGGGCTCTAAACCAAACAGAGACTGTGTTATGATAGTACAGCAATTTAGCAGGGGGAAAAGAAAGCTGAAAGAAGGTAAAGAAGGTCAACTGGGCTACAAAATAAGCATGCCAATGTCAGAACACACCCTATCTGACCAAGATCTTCCAGCAATAGAGTTGAGAAAGTGTTTTCTAAGAGGCTTCCATTGAAGTGAAACTAATAACTATTAGCCAAGACGGAAGTGCTCCAGAGCCTGACCAAGGCTAACCTTAATGAGATCTTGCCAGTCTATTCACGTAGCCCCCTTTCATATCCATGTTACAATGAAGGAAAGATGCTTACCTGATTCAATTACTCAGTTTTTCCCCTGCTTCCATTTGCACCAAGCAAATGTAGCCAGAAGGAGCCCTCTTGTGGATGAATAAAATATCAACATATCATTTTGCCTTGAAAGATGATGCTCCAGGTGTTCAAAACTAGAAATTCCCCAACAATCATCCATCAAGTTTCATATACATGAAAAAAAGTGGAAAGAGTATCATAGATAGGTCTGTCAGGGTGAATTCCCCACAGCTGTTTTAGCAGAAAGAGCACTGTAAGGTGGCAGAGAATTATCACATACACGATCCAATATGCAAACCAAACCAGCAAGTTCCTTATATGAGCTTATATATTCAAGACAGGTTTGTTGGATGAAATCTACAGCACAATTAATCAATGCGGTCTTCTTTCCAAAAAAAAAAAAAAGAGTTGGGAATCACCTTATACATTGGATGTTGGGCAAAACTGAAAAAATACAATAACACAAACATGAATATAGCACAGTGTTTGAGGATATTTACATACATATTTTTAAAGCCACGTTTAAGTACAGAAAATCTATTCTCGACAGTTTGTTTATTTTAAACTCTAACCTGTTTTCCTACCTTAGAAGTAGAGGAAGTCTTACATGATATTGTAAGCTGCAACTTTAACACTAAGAAAACATAACATTTACTAGGTGTTTATTTATAATGGACTGTCCTTATTTTAAAGCAAAAGTAAAACCAAAATAAATTACATGAACAGCAGTTACAGCAGAAATTGTTTGCATAAACTCAGTTGTTCAGATGCAAACGAAGTCATTCAAATTAGTTTGATGTGAAATGGGGTATCACAGAAAAGCTCCTTACAGTGGTGGAGAACCACGAGTTACAATGTCTACAATGTAAATATTGCTATTTTATTTACTATGCAAAATGACCTGTGAACCTACAGATGTTTTCCATGTTGCTGACAATAATAAATTAGTGGTAAATGTGGGGAAAATTGTTTTCTTTGTGTAGTATTTTGCCTTACAGCACCCTCCATTTACCTCCTGTTCATGAATGTTTCATTGACCATTTAATGAACATAAAACATTGAAAACACTTATATTATTTGTCTGTGATGTAGTTTTATACTTTATCATTTATAAAAACAGAAAATGGACTTAATATATTAGTTCTATAAGACTTTTTACAGCAGTTAAAAATGGGAACCGCTGACAACCACTATTAAACAATCAAACAATCCAGACTTCTGGTTCCCATCACCAGCAACGTGAACAATATTTCTCTAGAATACGAGGAATTCACATCAGACCAAGAACATCCAAATAACTTAATTATGTCAAAACACTGAAAACTGTTCTAGAAGGTATGTGACTTTGGTCTGGGCAAGAATGCCCAGATGTGGTTTTACTCACTCATTTACAACCCTGTGATTTGTTTTCCCTTTTTTGGTAAGATCATGAATAATTTGAGCTCTGCTGTTTTCAGTTAACAGCAAGCCACTGCAAAAGCTTACACTGAAGCCATATACACATTTGTGTAATAAGCTATGTCTAATCCTGTCTTTACTGACTACTTGCTTTCAATTAAGAAGCTGCTAATTAAGTTGGTAAGCCAACTTCAGTCTTGTTTAAAGGTGAACATCAGTCATGATAGTTTGATTTCTTAGAAAGGTTATGAAAAGTACCAAAATTACCTTTACAATAAAGTCTCCACAGAGTCCTCCATTTCCATTCCTGTTGCTTTGTTGTTGTTTTCTAGGTCAAAATCTGACCTGGTGTATGCAATTTTAAGGGGGCATAAAAAAAATATCAACCATTTCATTTACCCCCCCCCCCCAATGTGAGATCTGTTATTTGAAGGAGGAACAACAGTGTTTGAAGTTTGTGAGTTCAATGTACTGAGCTCTTCTTATTCATCTACAACTATGTAAATACAGGTTTTCATTTTTGAGTATCATGGATACTGTGCAGTACATATATGCATAATGAAAGTACAGTCTAATATCAGTACTGGTATAAAACTCACACTGCATTCATTTTAGACTGTTAATATATCAGGTTTTAACTCTAGAGTGCTGTAGTTAAACCAGGCCTTGGTCTGTCCAATGACCCCAACTCAAATATAATATTAAATATAGTGCATGGAAGATTCTTTCTTACAGAGATGTCAAAATAATTTCACATGTAAAGACACATCTCATGTGAAATATGTGATTTTTGTTTAGGGGAATAACTGCATACTATCAGTTATTCTACTCGAACCAACAGAATTAATGGCATAGAATACTGTATGTGCCATAGTGGGATAGACTGTAAGCACTCGTTCTGCACCCCCTGCCGCTGCATGTCATCTGTTTACATGGTCGCCATGTCGACGGCAGAGCTGCAGCATTCCTGACCCCTTCGTCTCCTGCCCTACTCTTGAGTTTAACATTTACTGCAGACCACCAGTCAACTTAGACGTCAAAGGCAAACGGAGGCACCTTCTCCTCACAAACTTAACATTAAATAGCTTGTCTTTGCGCATGAGCTTCCTTTGTACACCACCCCCCAACCCCATCTATTTCTGGATTATTATGCCTAACATTCATTATGCAGTCATTCTGAAGGCCACCATGAAAGCACTGTTCATTTACAAGGCAAATTCCCAGAAATGTACTTCCTCTGCAAAATGCTCAACACCAGCTCTAAACAGAAGACAACAAACAACAAACATTTAAGAGAAGCCCACCGTTAGTATCCTCATTAGAATCAGGGCAAAGCACCCAAAAGGCATCAGCCCCTTAATCATTAAGATACAGTCTGTGGAGAGGAAAATACTAAAAAAACTAAAGTCTGTAAAGGCCAGAAAACAACAGACAACACATTTTTCATTTTTTTCAACAAAGCAGCCTTTTCTGTTGAACAATGAGTACACAGGAACAGGTCTGTCGAGGATGTCTACTTATAGCTGGAATTTATAAGAACAACACATCCGGGTACTTTGCTCTCCCACCTCGTTTTGTGTGAAAGGAGACTCTCAAATAAAATAAAAAAATAAAAGAAAAAGAAATACAGATTGAGGAGTGTCCTTTCAGTGTGCCTCTACAAAGAGAATTAACAATCCTACACAGTTGCCGAAGGTGTCATATCCTGACATATACGACTACCTTACTGTAACACCAAAAAATGTAGTTTTTTTCGACAGGGCGCCAACAGCCAGAGCCGCAAAAAATGTCATTTGTCCTTACATCGCTAATATCAATATCGTCGCTGTCCAATGAAAAATATGCATCTCCATTTTTGTCGAATTTGAGTTTTCTACATCATTTGAACACGCTAACGGTCGTTTGCACCATGTGAACATTTCATGTTGAACGGACCAATAGAAGGGCTCCAAAACAGCTTGGAAAAAAATCTGGTTCCATTTACTTCCATTGAAAGTAAAGTATGTTTTTGTTTTCTCATGTAAAGTTGCAATTTTGAAGATACTCGTTTTTCATTGGACAGCGACGATATGCTGAAAAGCAAAATAACTAGCGCCTTGCAAGTATAAGATAAACTACAATACAGACAGTAGTAACTCCATCATGTCAGCTAACAAACCCCTATTGTTACAGACTACAGATGAGATTACCTTGGCTTTTCACTCTTCGGTGTAGTGCCCTTTCAGTCCACCAGGGGCATCACTAGAGGTTCAACGCTGGGAGGCTAAGCCTGTAACAGCAGGGTCTGGGGGCACGGTGCCTTTTGAAATATTTGTATCCAGAAATGTTCCTTATAAACCTGCACAGCACAAAATGTATCAAAAAGGAATATTACCACACAGTAGATCTGCCTCTTCATAGTTTGCTTTAAGCTCTGAATAAGTATGACTTGTACAACATACTCAGATCAAGCAGCACTAGCTCCTGCCTCTCTGGTACATTACAGATCCTACAGATATTATTCAAATATACAGATTATAAATCAATTCAGTCTCTTTACTTTGTAGGCATATTTAATAAGACAGGTGACAGAATTCCATAATCTTAGCTTAGCTTTTACTGAAATCTTAACTCTTTCTCACTTACTTCTTGATCTGATCTGCTGATTTGGTTCTGACAGATTTAAAAGAACCCAAGATAAGAAGTTGCAGCTCCATTGAAGGTCAGTCAAACGAGAATCTCAACAGTTAAAACAAACAAATGAATCCCTTGACCTTGAATTATTAAGGTCTACCTACAGGTTGAGGAACTGAGGGACATACATTTGTAAATCAGAAATGTGTGGACACAGCAGGTAAAAACACGCTGCTTGCCCTTAATCATGTGAGTACGTTTTTATGAATCAGGTCCAATGCCTCTTGTGCTGTAGAGGTAAAGCTCATCATTTACAACTCTGAAAAACACCGCGCCTGAAAAAAGCGCATCAAGCTGCTCTTCTGAGGGAACATGCTACAATTAATCCAAGTTCATTTAACAAATCCCCTGAAAGAGCTGAAATCAGTGTTCACAGAGAGACAGAGAGACAGAGAGAGAGAGAGAGAGAGACAGAGAGAGAGAGAGAGAGAGAGAGGGAGAGAGAGAGAGAGCGTGCAAGACTGGGAGTAGAAGAGCGAGACAGCAAGAGAGAGATAGAGGGCAAGAGAATAACAGATGCAGTCAAAATGAAAAGAAATGGGTACGGATAAAAACTTGAGAGGGAATGGCAAGTAGGTTGTGAAGGAGGAAAAGAAAATTGAGAAGATGAAGCTACAGAAAACAGTAAGGTGGTGAGATGAAGGGACAGTCTACGCCAACGACAGAAGTGTTACACTGTGCATTACCAAATAATACAAATCACCATTAATAATTTATTGAGAGGATACAGGGGCGATTCTCAGGGGCTTTGCAGAGATTCAGGACACAGAAAAGGCTTCAGCCAACTCGTGCTTATAAAACTTTTATTATGGTATCAATTTTTGGAGGGGTTGTTGCCAGTTTTTTGGGAGTTCTGTCGTTTTATGAAAGCTAAAGAGATTTTTGAACCATTGATCTTCCTCGGCAAACCAAAAAAAAAAAAAATACAATAAAAATACACAAAAAAAGCCACAAAGAGGAAACATAAATTTTGACTGTTTGAAAATATTCATATTTACAAAGCGCTCCCCAAAATACATTAATAAAAATAATAAACAAGAAAGCACTAAAAAAAGGTTCTAAAAAACACCCCACCGCACATTAGTGAAGTGTTTATATGTGTCCTGTACAACAGTGATTCCCAACCCTGCTGAGTGTCACTGTACAAAAAGCTACTCCTCTCCTGTTCCAACATTCTTATTTTCACACAGGAAAAGACAGCAATTAGTCTATTATTAGGAGGAGGTGTACTCCAGGATCAAGGTTGGGAAGCACTGGTGTAGAAGACTGATCACCTCTATTTCTGGGTCAGATTTGCATTTGGAACTGGAGCAGTTACTTTAACCCCTTAAACCCTGTAGACCTGGCTTCTCTTCTTTAATCTCAACTGCATACATTACATGGTACTGTCCCTGTAGTTATTAGTAATTATTAGTAATTAATAGTATCAAGAGTAACAAGCCGCAAGATTTAACCAACAACTTGTACGCTTTGAGTTTAAGTGGTTAAAATCTTACACAAAACACCCACACGGCAGATGGCTCCTCAGTTTTGTGAAGTGGCGTGTAGGCTAACAGCAGTCTCCAAAGGAGACTAGACTGAGCTGATAGTGAAAAAGAGAGAGTGTGAAACTTGCGCATAAACAATGAAACATCTATAAAGATGAGTACTCTGTGCCTGTGCAGTTGGAGGGCAATGACTGTGCAGCTCTGTTTTATGGAAAAATACACGCAGTAATGTGTTTTGAATGCGCCATTTAACTCCAAAGTGTACGTGTGCATTCAGTGAAGGTAAAGCATTAGTGGGTGAACGGTAAGTGGAGTATATCATCTATCAGAGCCTTTTAAAGGCCATTGTGCACGCTGCTGGAGTGAGCATGAAACAGTTTTCCAAAGCTTTAGTAACTGATACCAGTCTCCAGAACAATGCTGCCCCTGGCCAAACAAACCCCTTAAAGAAGGCCCCCTCGTGCCAATACACAGCCAGGGAAAGCGGAGGGAGCTGTGCACTGTGGGTGTCAGCTCTGAACCCTGGAGGGGTCAGGGAACAGTGCAGCCTGCCTCAGAGTGTCCATCATTCACGGTCAGCTGGACTGCTGATTAGCAGAGGACTCTTTAGAGATGGAAAGAAAGGGTCAGCCCCCTGGAGCTCCACGTTGTCAAGAACATGCCTCTGAATGACAGGAAGGCCTGGGTAGATGCAGGAGAACCATTGATGACATGACAGGCACTAGATCTGGGGTGAGTGTGTGTGGTGAGATCAGAATGAAAGTCAATACCAGGAGTTTCCGCCAGCAGTGCCTGATGTGTCCTTGGCTCTTTCACTGGAGTCCTTCATACAGGAATATATATATTTAAAAAAAAAATTACATTGCTCTACATACCATAACATTGCTGGCTGAGGCATAGCACAGTCACAACCTTGTATGAAATGCTAAAACGTTATTCCTGAATGAAGCTCTTCAGAAACACTGGACAGCATTTCAGCATATAGGACAGGCTGTCCGTTGCCAAAAGCAGTAATTAAAGCCAGTGGGGCAAATTATTCCTGAGATACTGCAGGCTTGCTTTCATTCCCTCACCAGAATGCCCGCATCCTCCTACGTGCACACAGCCAAGATTCTCTAGATTGTCTTTTTCCTCCCTTGAAGTGGTGCTTTCACACATATCCGAACACTCGTGGCTCAATACAATTGGTAGGTCATCAGTAGCAATGCTGACTTGAACAGGGGCTTAAGGTAAAATGTGGTCACATTAGCAGGAGAGAGTGGGCTGGTTCTGGGTCTCTCAGTTTTCAGTCAATTTCCAGGTCCATGAGCTTGCTGCGGGGTGTGTGCATGGGGTTTCTGGACAGGCAGCAGTTGGCGACGAGAAGTCCAAGAAGAATCGACAGGGCGCCAACAGCCAGAGCCGCAATTACACCGTACAACACTGGCATCTTCAGAGACTCCCACACTAAGGAAACACAAAAATATAGGTCATGCACAATGACTGTAAGAGGACCCAGATCACTTTAACAACCCCTTAAATGGCAGCTTATTTATTTAGTTGGGATTAAAATTAAGATTTAAATAAGAATTAAAATGAATCCATAGCTCTTTTTTTCTTTCCATAACTAAATGCATGTCAGAGCTCGGTCTCTGAGCTAGCTTAGGATTTTAATAGGAGGTCAATCATATTATAGGTTAATCCACTACCTTAAGGACAGCATTTCGTTTTAAATTCAATTATAAATTGTGCTTAATATGAACTAAACCTAGCTAGCATTGTGCATGTTTGTAATTGTGTGGTAGGTTCCAACCAGACTATGTTAGTTTAGTTTTTAACTGAAACCAAACTACAGGACTGACTTAGCTAACAAACACAAGAAGTCAACAGTTAACAGTAGACTGTCTGTCTGCTACCTTTAACTACACTGTAAACGTCTGTCAATTTTTATAGTTTACAGTAAGTCTGTACAGTAAAACACATGTACAAGACTCTGTGACCCTAATGATAACTTGGATGCAGTTTTAGCGGCTGTAAGAAGTCTTATTTTTAGAAATTATTAGAGGCTGTAAGAAGTCTTATTTTTAGAAATTATTAGAGGCTGTAAGAAGTCTTATTTTTAGAAATTATTAGAGGCTGTAAGAAGTCTTATTTTTAGAAATTATTAGAGGCTGTAAAAAGTCTTATTCTTAGAAATTATTAGAGGCGGCTGTAAAAAGTCTTATTTTTAGAAATTATTAGAGGCTGTAAGAAGTCTTATTTTTAGAAATTATTAGAGGCTGTAAAAAGTCTTATTCTTAGAAATTATTAGAGGCGGCTGTAAAAAGTCTTATTTTTAGAAATTATTAGAGGCTGTAAGAAGTCTTATTTTTAGAAAATATTAGCGACTGTAAGAAGTCTTATTTTTAGAAATTATTAGAGGCTGTAAGAAGTCTTATTTTTAGAAATTATTAGAGGCTGTAAGAAGTCTTATTTTTAGAAATTATTAGCGACTGTAAGAAGTCTTATTTTTAGAAATTATTAGAGGCTGTAAGAAGTCTTATTTTTAGGAATTTTAGAAAAACGACTGATTTCAGCTTTGTAGGTGTAGCACTAAAACTAAAACAAAACTTGGAAATAATGGATGTGTCTTGGCTACATCTGAAGCAAATGGAAAATTGTGTAAATTATATTTTTTCATTGAAACACTCCTTTAAAAAATAGTTTTTAATACTATGCTATACTTTGTTAGGGACATATCTGAGTGAAATGCCTAAAATAATAAGATTTAAAAGAAGGAGAAGAATGTAAGTTATAAATTGATGTTAGCTCTTTCGCTAGCTCCGGAAAGAGTGACAGGGTGATAGAGGTCTGTCAAGTAATAACATGTAGAAATAGGAAAATTCCTTACTTGCTAGTTGGATGGAGAGAATGATTGGGGAAGAGGTGAGCTCATGCCCTTCACTCCAGAGTCCAGTAGCAGAGGAGAGGTACCAGGGCTTAGCTTTGCAGTAATACTCTCCTATATCCCTGTCCTGAGTACGGTACACACTGAGCACAAACGTGTTCCCGTCTGTGCGTTCCAGACTACACTCTGTGCTCTCGTTGCCCCCACTCTTCCTCACCACTCCCCAGTGATCCACGCTAATGAGGGGCACAGCACCACCGTTCTCCATAGCGCGAGCTGGAGTCTGGAACCAACGGACGTCAAAGGACACATCACCTGAGAGGGAGCAGGGGAGACAGAAATGAAAACCAGAACACAGAGAGGAAAGTTACTTTTAAAGGGTTCTAGATATCTCTCTATATCTTAACTACAGCATCACTCAAACCCGGCTCTGGACTGAAGCAAAGATAAACACAAACTGTCTTTTCAAGTGTTTCAAAACATTTCTACCTTACTGTGAAGTTAGATAAACACCTCTAGTACCCAGACAGAGAAGCTCCTGACAAACTCAGGCAGGACAGAAGCAGGCCTCTGCCTGCACCTCCACTGCTATGTGAGGAATCTTCACAAAGGCCAAGATAAAATATGAGGAAAGCTCTGTGCTGCTGTCTGTCTGTGCTCAGTTCACCTCAGCAAAGTCACTCTGTCCTAAATGGACGCCCAGAGGTCGGCTGCCTGTCAAAAGTTTGGAGACACCTACCTCTTTGAGATGTTTCCAACACAAATAAGCGCTTTTATTTCAATGGTTTGTAATTACCCAATAACTAAAAGATTATAGGATAATTAGGGTTTGAGGAAAACAACACCATATGTGGAAATATCTGGGGCAAATTTGTGACTGTACTAACTTGTGAGCACTGCCATACTGCGTGCCATACTTTTAGCTCCCTGTTGCGATATCAGCACTCAAACCTTTTAGATGTTTAAAGGCTTTGCTGTTTGGTTTGTTTTTGAGAACATAATATTCTTAGGAGCTGTGGGGAAACCAAGCAGACCAACGATGCAACTGGTCCTGTATCAAACAAAGAGAATAATCTTGGAATCAGGACTACGCGCAATGTGGCGTACACGGTGCTGAGATAGCAACTCTATTTTTAAACTGAAAAATGTAAAGGAATTCTAGGAGATGCAGGAAATAACATGTTAGAACAAAACAGTCCAGTATGAGTACAATTACACTAAATATCAGTTTAGTCAAACTGCATGATGTTATGATTTTATGACTTAAAGATAGTAATGGAGTAAAATTTTATAGAATAGTTGGAAAATTAAAACTATAAAAAATTGATATTATCTAGGCTCAGCTCCTCACACTAAGGATAGGAGATATATACTTACAGTATAAGTAAACAGCTGCTTTATGTTTTATGTTTATATAAAAAACATTTAAGGTGTCCCCAAAGTACATATTTAGCCACAAATCCCCTGCACATCCAAAAACTCTAGCACTGTCCAGTTATGGTCAGTGATTTAAAAAAAAATGACGATGCTTGTGACGAAGAGAGGGACAGACTTGCCGCTTGCACTTACAGAAAGACTGGGACTGGACCGAGGCCTAGGGCAGCCTCATTTGTGCTAATATACTCTCGCGTCAGTAGACAAGGAATGACAAGGACTCCAACTCTCACTTGGTTCCGGAGCTTCATAACACACACATCAACTCCCACAGGTCAAACGGATCATTCCCTATCTGAAACAACTAATTGCACGTCAGATCTCTTTGAATGTTGTCAGCTAAAATCAGCGACTTCCTTCCTTCCATTGAAAAAAGAGCTGGGCCCCAATTCTCCTCGCTCGAGTGGATGAGGAGCCAAAGGACGAGAGAAGCACTTACCAGTCCCACAGTTTGCATTACACCAAATGACTCATTGCATGGAATTAAACACACCCCAAACTACTCCCTGTTAAATCTGAGTAGTAGAACGGACCACGCTGACTAGAACTTTCCGGGATACCTAGCGGACAATTAAACAAAACATTTCACTTTATTGTACTGTTTGCTCTTTATGGAGTGGTGAGCGCCGTTGTTTCTGTTACATTGTACAGCCCTGCTAATGGACCGTGAGTACGTGCAGAGAGTGAAGCAGACGCAGAGCACTCTCAGCAGGCGCTTTCTATGAACCTGAGATAATTTCAGAGCCTAAGGGAGCACAATGGCCCTTATTCTCAAACTCAGTGAATAACAACTAGGCCAAAATTAGCCCCGAAACAAGAGTGGCAATTTTGCATAGAGCTTCTGCAAAACAATAGAGCCTGACACTACAGAACATTGGCATTAACTTTAGTGTGTGATATTAATGAGGGCTGAGTTTACAGTATAGAGAATTAAACCACTCAGAAACCCAGTTACAGTGGCAACAGTGACTTGGGGCGTTTTCACACCAGCACTAGTTAGTCTCATTAAAACAGACTCTGGTTCGTTTGCACTCTTGGTGCGGTTTGTTTTGGCAGGTGTGAAAACAGTAATCGTACTAGAGTGCGGACCAAAACAACCGCACAGAGACCCTCGAGAGGAGGTGGTCTCGGTCCGATTCCAAACTCCGAACTCTAGAGCGGTTCGTTTGTGGGGAGAACATGATCCGACCTCGATCCGACCCAAGTATTACGTGTACTCCACAAGTTTAATCTAAACAGCTCCAGCAGCCAGGTGTGCTTTGCATTATGGGATGCGGCAGATTGCGTGAACAGAGAACTGGAGAACTGTAGCAGCTAACAGGCCTAGGACAATGAACCGAGGTCTCTCTTGGACTAGCAGTGAGGTACGTTGTCTACTTGATATCTGAAGTGAAGGGTGTTCTGCAGGTGTACTGTAGTTTGGTATACTATCAGATTATTATTACAGCTATGAACAAATGCTGTCTCTGCCGCTGCTCCGTGCTACGCTGTACAAGAAATGTGTAGTAGTTTGGAAAAACCGGATCTTCTCCCTGTGTTTACTTTCTTGCTCGCACTCCAGATAGCTCTGACCAATCAGAAGACACAACGTGCTCACATGTTGGGGCACATTTTGCTGCATTGCGGTTTTTGCCTGTGTGAAAACAAACTTAACCGATGGGGGGAAACGCTCCAAGTAAACGAACTCATTAACTGATCCGGACCAGTGAAACGAACTACAGACATACGGAGGTTTCGGTGAATGGTTTAAATTTAGCACCTTCAGCCACAGACGCAGGTCCTCTTCTTTGGAAGGCGGCTTTACAACACTCTGATCTTTATGTGCTGTGTTCATAACACTGTTGTTTAAGCCAAGTTTTCATCCTCTTCTAATTGTTGTGACATATGCTAGTCATTTTATATGTTTATTGTCGTTTTGCTTGTAATTAGTATTAACGTATTCGCAGGCGCACCGGAAGTTCTAACACAAAGTAAACAAAGTGTTGTCATGGAAAATAGCGTGAATACCATCATGGTTTCTGAATCCAAAATGTAGCCAGACATCTGCTTTCAAGTTCTGGGGCCCCTTTACTTATGCTCCAGCAATGCTTAACTGATGTGCGGCCCCAGCCAGATCTCGTTGCGCGAAAAACAATGGCTGATCACGCGAGACTGGGGGGGTCTCGGGTTTATACAAATCAATATCAATATCGATTATTCAAATGAAGATCGATTTGAATCTAAAAATCAAATTTTTAAACACACCCGTAGTTTTAAAAGCACCTTTTGATTAGGAATGGGCATAAACACTATCTGATGCTTCAAGATATTTTCATGAGATCCAACATGATCCATCACAATATTTAGTACTTTCAGATATATTAACTTGGAACAGACAAAATAGCACCTGCTGTGCCACAAACACAGACCTATAATCAGCCTGCAATTACAATGAGTTCATTTTATTTGTTTCACGAAATGCACTGCACTAAACCCAGTCAAACGTGCCAAGTCATGCTCACTTTGTAATGAGATTTGAAGCTAGTGAGTGTTCTGTACTAACGATATCCATACTATGCTCAGAAAAGCATACGGTGACAAAACTACACAACTATACAAGCACATACCCTATTACATACACTCAAACTCTTCTAGCTGATAATGAGGCAGGGCAGTGCTGGCTTGTACCTTCGACTGTTAGGAGGGTTTGCATGCCTGGGGCCAAGAATAAACACTGGAGGAACATTCCCTCACAATGCACTGCTCGCCAGCCTAGAACAATGAGGCACGGCAATTTACACAACCACATGACGACACAAGTTTGGTGAACAAAGAGCAGCAAGACAGCACCACAAGGTGAAGTTAAAACATGCCCATAAGAGTAAAGATGTCCTAAACCTTTCGCCAGAACAAAGTGTTTCATTTCCCTGGAATCCAGGGTATCTGTATTACTGTATCAGACAACAGTTCTTATTGGGTTTATAGAGGTTTTTATTATTGTAAATAAAAGGAGGGCAAAAGGCTAAAATGCGCTAGTAAACATTTTTCCCTCTAATATATACGAACAGGGTGGGGTGGCCAATATGATATTTTTGGTTCTGAATTACATCACAACTTTCTGAGCACTCTATAAATATGGTCAGTAGTTAAAGAGCACTGACCAGCTGCATGTTTCATTACAAAGAGAGCACAATTAGTCCTGTTTAATAGGATTTAGTACAGCAAAGTATGTGAAACATCAAATCCTTTTTCTGTGATTTTTTTTCTCAGGCACTACTAGTAGAGCTTAACAACTGAACTACATGATTGTGTGATACACAATATTGTGACCATGACTTAAATTACTATTATTTTCTATAAATTGTGGTTCAGGCCCTTATTCTGGCCAAGAACACCAACATATCCATTTTTTTCTGGCTTGAGGATTAAATGCTAAACACAGACTGCCAGTTAGTTTTGTTGTATGTTAGTTTTGCTAGTCTGGTTGCTTCTGACTTGTCTAATTCATCTACAGACAGTTCAGGAGCTCTGCGCTGCTGGGTTAAACTGTGCAACTCTTGGGATTTGAAAACTGCACTCCATCAAATCATAATTTTAATATAAAAATGAATTATTCAGTTCCTTCAGCAAATGATTAATTTTGGTCTAGTTTCTAAAACATGAGAAAATCTAAATATTGTAACATTTCATGATATGTTTGCCATATGACCCACGTCCAGAACATGACCAAAAAAAAGATAATTATTAGAAATTATCTTTAGAAATTTTATTTTGAGTGGTAAAATAAACACTGAACAGACTCAATAACAAATCATAAACAGTTGAAATTCTGACCATTTCAACATCATCAACACGCTGTTACAGACATGCTGCCAACACCATCCTGTAACTGGAGTTGACATGAATTAGGTTTAGGGTACGAGGTTAAGGTTAGGGCTCTGATTGGGGACAGGGTGATGACTAAGAGTAGGTTTTGGATTAAGTTTAATTTTACTCTATGTAACATAAACAATACACTTGCTAAAGTAGATATCAATTAGGGTGTACTTCTGATACATTACTTTAAATTAAGCATGTTCAGATCCTATCACTGCTGTTATTGCACTGACATGAATTTGATGTGATGATTCTTTTAGATGTTTAATAATAATCTACAAATGACGACCCCAGATCAGAAAACGTTATGTGTTGTTTCTTGCATTTACTTTGATTTTCATTTGACTGCAGATGATATGAACCCAAGATACTTGATGTTTTGTCTGGTTAACTTAATTTCATTGGTTAATATACAACCATTTCAGCATTTCAGCCTTCAAAATATTAAAAAAAGTTGTGACAGAGGCAATTCATGGCTAGTAATGAGGTTTAAAAAATGCTTTCTATACTGTACCAACTTCTTCTGATTTGGGGCTGTACTGCTCAAATTTCAGTCAGCAAAGGCAAATTTAACAGCATCATATTTACCCTGAATACATATGATATCACCATTAGACTTTTTTTTTTACATTAAGATGCAAAAATCTTTTGTTAGCACAATCGCTCACAAAAAGAGCTAAAAAATAAGCCATCCTTAAAAAAATGGGTTAGTCTGTGGAATCTGTTCTTGTCTCACAACTGCCACAAATGCATCACTCCTCCATCTGGACAGCAGTTTTTTAACCACTATTACACCCAGTACAGACGCCGGACACAGAAGTGAGAGTTACTGTACTACACCGTGCACTGCCACCATCTCCTTGATGATTTGTGAGGTACTGTATGATATGTCAAACACTCATGAGCAAAACAAACAGTGCACAGTGTACTTGCCTGGGTTGGGACTGGTCCCCAGTGTAGACAAGACACACTCCATTTTGGCTGTCTCCCCAGGGAGGACCCTGTGTCTGTCTGAGTGAATGGACACGTTGAATACTGGACCTGTGAGGGGGAGGGGCACACAAAAAAGGGTTTTAAAGTCAATGCAGGCTTTCTTTCTGACTCCCCCCCTAAGGCAGTGAAACAGACAGACCACTGCTGCTAACAACTGGGGTATGTCTCCTGCATGTCCACAGCCCTGCTGAGTGTCCTGCTTTAGTCTAAGTCTTCTGAGGAGTCAATCTGTTGCTGAGAGGTTCAAGTGTGCTCATGTGTGATGCTTCCTTTACAGGATAACATAAATTAGCAGGTTGGGATTCTGATGCTGGACTGAAGTCCGGTATGAGTGTGAGGTTTGTGCACAAGGTCAAAATTAACTGAACACAGAACAAAGCCCTCTGTCTTTACACATCAGTGTCTCCACAGACAGTTCCAGCCCACTTCACACAACGAGCGAGGGAGCGAGAGACTGAGAGAGGGGGAGAGAGAGAAAGAGAGAGAGAAAATAAGTAAAAGTGAAGTACAAGAGAAATAAGGAGACACAAAGAGAGCAAGACAGACAGTAAAACAGACAGTAAAAAGATGAAAGTGAGACGGGGAGAGAGGGGAGTGGAAAAAAAGAGTAAACTAGAGAGAGACAGAATTAAAACAAATAGAGAAAGATCGGATAGAAATAGAGAGAAGGAGAGAAGTAAAGGTAGACAGAGAGCAAGACAGAAAAGCAACAGAGAGAGAGAGAGAGAGGGAAAAAAATGAAAGAGGGAGACTGATGAGAAAAGAAAAAGAAAAAAGGAAAAGAAGAAAAAAGAAGGAAATAGAGCAAATTACAAAAATATTTAAAAGACAGAAAAGAGGGAAAACAATAAAGAGCAAAAAAGGAGAACGTGGAAAGAGGAAATGGAGAAAAACAAAGAAGAAAGGAGGTGGAGATGACGAGAGCGAGAGAAGTAGAGATAGAGACTGACAAAGCAAGAAACAAGACGAAAAAGTAGAAGACATACAATACACTAAAAGGCAGAAGACAAAGAAAGACAGAGGACAGAGAAGAGGGGCAAAGAAAAAGGAGAGTAACAAGAAACGAGGGAGAAATTAGAAGAGAAAGAAAAAGACAGAAAAAAAACAATAAAGAACGAGACAGATGGGTAGATAAAAAGAACAGAGAGAGGAAAAAAGAAAGAAAAGAAAAAACTGAGGCTCAGAAGTGAGAGAGAGTGAGAGAGAGTGAGAGTGAGCGAGAAACAGACAGTGACTGAGCAGCAGGAATCTGGCCTGAGGGTGTTCTTATAGCAGGCCAGTGTGAGAGGAACAACACTGACCTAGCATCTAACTGCAGCCATCAGTGCTCATCAGTAACAGTCAGGGAGCATCTCCACTGGCCTGAGCGTGAATGTCTTTCGTGCATGGATACCTGTGTCTGCAAAGGAGATGTCTATTTTATTAGACTCCGCGCTGACGGCTCTGCTCCAGTCGCCGCTCTGATCTCGAGTCCAGGCAGTCACTTCACAGCAGTAGAACCCGCGGTCCGACACCTGAGCCCCATACAGTCGGAAACGATACTCCTGCTGCCCCATCTTCTCCAGGGCCACGCTGTCGGTGCGGCTCGCCGCCATACCATCCTCCAGCTGGAGCACAGAGTCTGGATTCAGCGACAGAATTTTCCTGGGGTTCCCTCCCTGCGCCTCCTCAAACCGGATGAGCACAGAGTAGCCGGGGTTCTGCAGGTTCTGACCCGTCACCCGACAGCTCATCTCGAACGTGGAGCCGCCTGTAGAGGCCTCTCTCACCCGATGAGCTACAACACTGAGCACTGGAGCTGCAACGAGAGCAAGAACCAGTCAAAAGGTCACATCCAAAGCATTCCATGAGTATTTTCCTGCTGTACTCAACTGCGCTCGAAATAGCTCGCGTCAACTGTAACCATAAACATGAGCAATCAAGAAAACAAATTAACCACTATAAATCACCACCATAGTGCTCAGCAACAACATTCGAAAGTTTGAGCACACCGGAACTGGATGCTTAATGGACTGAACAGTGGTTACTGTCTAGTCTCTGACAGAGAGACCATTGTAAGCTCAATCGGTCTTGAGAGAGATCTCATCACTGGCACAATTAAAAGCATTTATTCCCATTCTTGATTAGGTTATGGAAAAAGAGAGTCAATGAAGTCATTCATGCATCATCTACATTCATGTCTGCTTTTATCTATGGTAGTCTTGGTGCTCTGAGTGATATTGCTGCCGTGAGAAATACGGCTATTCTTACAATACAAAAGAATGATTAAAGAAAAAGTGACTAATGCCCTGCAAAGAACATGCATTTGTCCTCAGTTCGTTTCTTGTACACACTTGTATGGTTGCAACAAAACTATAATCTTGAAATCAAGAGGCGGCACACAAAAGAAACTGGTGCTTACTCTTCGGCGCCCACTGTACAGTGACCGGAGCGGACTTAATCTCTTTGGCCTTGTTCCATTCTGCCTGGCGGCTGCCACTGGTCCAGGCGGAGACACTGCAGGTGTAAAAGCCCATGTCTTCGTCCCGAGTGTGGAGAATCCGCAGCCTGAAGGTGTTCAGCTTACTCTGGGTCACTGCAATATCTCCTCTGTCCAGCCGCTGCTGATACTTCTGTCCTGACACCAGAATGCCATGCTCGTTGATAGAGGCAATAGTGCTGATGCTGGAAGACGCGTCTCCTGGCGTGTTCATAGCGAAGGACCAGGACACACTCAGGCGGCCACCTCGCAGATTGAGGAGGTCAGTCACCTCACAGAGCAGCTCAGTGGGGTCAGAGGTGAACTGGGGGGTCAGAGGGGCCGTCAGGGCCACCCTAAACTCTGGGTCTGTATGGGGGAGAAGAGGGAAAATTGTTTATTCTTATTTATTATAAAGGAGCAAAAGACATCATTAACTTCCAAGTACAGCTCAACATCACTGTTTCAACATCTTACAACTGCAAAGGTTTTGTTTATTCATGTTTACACCATCTGAAAGTCTTTAACACTATGAATATTTCATTACACTAGTAATAGACCAAAACTATTCAATTAAAAAAAAATAATAATAATTTTTAAAAAAAGCTCTTGTGTGAGGGTCCCAGGGGTGGGATTAGGGTTTTGCTTTGGTTAATTTTCTGTTCTTTAATATCTTAAGTGTTAGATTCTCTTAATGTATTATTATTTTTATCCACAGTCCTTTCTTTTTAATTTCTGCTCCAAGGTGGTCCCAGTCTGTTCATGTGCCTTTAGCATACAGAGGAAAAAAAATTAAAACACTTCTGAAAGTAAAGCACTACTGAAGCAGCACTGAGCCCCAGTTTTGCACGTCTTCAGCTGGTCACCTTGCTTTCGCGTTTGTTTTGAACAAACAGGAACGACAGCTGATGCCAGCCACTTGGCCACTGATTAAACATTAGTCTTTACACTGGACAGCCTGAGCAAAGGATTTACATTCTTTCCAGTTTCAGCTGTCACTGTTCAGTCTCTGACACACTCACACACACGCTCCCACATGCGGGTAGCCCTGTATACGTGAACCTAAGCCAGATGGCTTTATGGACTTTGCTCGTCTGAGTCACATAATATACTCGGCTGTTGTGTTGCTAGAGCAGACACACCTGTTTGTGTAATTGGAGAAACAGACTCCTTTTTGTCTTGTAGGTTAAAAACCTGAATACGGAGAATCTAGTTCTATTATGTCCTGTGTTTAGTGGAAGCGTATTACAGGTAAATTTAATCTCTATGCACTCTTTATGAATGAGTGTGTTTAACCGTTCACTACCATCATTTTATTATTAATCACTTACAATAAAGAAACGGGTTGTAAAAAAAAGATTTGGTTGTAATTTTAAGGTACAACTAGGACAACGCACATTGAACCAGTAACAATCATGAGACTTAGAGGACGATTAATCGCCATGTAAGTAACTGCGATTACAAATTAAACTGTTTTGGTTTTTTTTTCCTGTATGCAGCTACAGTGGTCATATTTGCTATATGGCATAAACAGAGGAGTCAAATAATGAAGTATAAATACTTCGTTACCCTACTTAAGTAGACATTTTGGTTATTTATACTTTACTGGAGTAATTTTTTTAACTGACTTTTTACTTCTACTTCTTACATTTACACACCATTATCTGTACTTTCTACTCCTTACATTTACAAATGTACTCCTATTTCATTTACAGCTTCATTCACGTACATTTACATTCCAGTAAAGGTTATTGATCGCATGCCTTTGAAATTTGATTTTTTGCACCATTACAATACTTATAGCCCACTAGTCATCATATCTTCCGCTTCATGCAACACATGTTAATGCTCAGTAGTACACAGATATGCTTCTTTAATATATTTACATTGTACTAAAATACATTCATTTTCAATGGGCGTACATGCGGCTGAAACAGGAAGCCTAGTGCATCCCAAATTTATCAACATTAACATTTTAATATAACATTATAGTCATTACCGCTTTTAGAAGAATGTTTTTTGGGGAGGTGGGCTAGTACACTATAGACATCTGTGGCGCACCTAAGCTTTTGTCCTTAATGGCATTTTTTCTTACTTTTACTTTAATAAATAAATAAATACATACAGTTTTAGAACACTACTAATCAAACGTTTTAGAAATCTACCAGCCAAAAGTTTTAGAACAGTTCTAAAATGTTTGGCTGGTAATGTACTGAACCGTTTGTGTATAGTGTATATAAAGCAAAAAAATCTGGTAGCAGTACCAATAACAAACAGTAAAAGTATGTGCAAGTGTAACAGTAAAAATCTGTACAATAAGTCGTTAAAACATCTTGCAAATGTTGCTTTTACTGTAATTTCACTAGTTGTTGTGGAAAAAAATATCAGAAGTATAACACCCAACAAATAACAACCAATAAGTTCAAGACAAATTTCTGGGGAAAAAAAAGATTATAATTTACATTCTATGTGGTGCAGTGTTCAAATACAGCACATTTATGGGTGTTTTGTTTTGTTTTTTTAGATGCATTTAGTTAGGATATGCAAAATACTGATAAAAGAACATTCAGCACTGAGAGTTAAACTAATACAATACAGCTTTGAGCTATACCAAAGTACTTCCTTCTAGTGAGAGTAACAGGAACTAACTATTGGAAACTGCTGTTTAATTTTTAATCCCACACAATAAGAGATGTACAGTTTGCACAGATGGGCAATAGAAAGGGAAGCTCACTGTCACAGTGATCTAGGCACTTAAAGACTGGGATCACACACCCTCCTTTGACCTGAGCCAAAGAAGGAAACAAAGTAGAAAATGAGCTCAGCAGCCTCGACATCGTCTGTAAATCTAGAATAAACAAACAGTACAAGTCACTGTTTCAGTGACGACTAACAAAAGTGGTGGAAGGGCCCTGCATTGTTTCCACACTTGTGGTTGCAATTTGTTGTAGAGAATTAGAAGCTGGAGAACCCTCATCATACTGGTTGACCACTACTGGGTCCTTACCACCAACTGCTCTACAGATGTTATACAACTGGCTCAAACCTCAGATTACGCTCCTGTTTGGATAGGCAAAGACACAAATTCCTTTGTTCAACACAAATGGCCAGTAGAGTGATTCTTATCTCAAACATTGTCCCCACTGCAGAGACACATGAAATAAAAACTTACTTCCTCATAAGCTAAGAGGAAAAACAAACAAACAAACAAACAAACAAACAAATAAATAAATAAATAACATAAATGCTGAGCCTGTTTCGTGATTTAGGTGAAACTTAACACAGTGCTCAGATCATTACTCTGCTTTCTGGCTGCCTGCCAGAGATAACATTAAACGTTAACAGCAGGCCCAACAGACGGAAACTGTTATCCACAGACACGGGAACAGCCAGAGAAAGCATTTGGTTGTATAAGGGTGCACATAATGAAAAAAATCGAACTGTCCTCACTGCTCTGGAATTCAAAAGTTTGATGTGATATATAATAATGGTTACCATTTTAAACGTATCACTCATGTCCCAGTTCGCACAGTATCTATGTGGAAACTGCAGATACCTGCCTAATTACACTGAAGTTAATCAGCAGTATTTTACTCAGGACTGCTTTTAAAATTAGGTACAAACAGGCCAATTGGAACAGACATCATTTACATATCAACCTTAAAGGCACTATAACAGAAAAAAAAAAACACAAAAAAAAAAAAAAACACAATTAAAGGCTGTTTAAGAACCACAAGCATCTGTATGGACCCGCAAAGAAAAACAATAAAATACAGAAAAATGTAGAATATGGGCCCTTTAAATTGTAGCTGTAGCATCCACAACAATTGAAAGTTGCCTTCTTTAAAAACACATTACATACAAATCTGATTATTTTAATGTGATTATTGTCCGACTGCGAGTTTTCTGGTATCAGTAAAAATAATGCTGGTCTGGCTATATATTATTTTTTTATTATTTAGGACCTGGCTGTTTTTTGCCTTTATATAGTGACGTCTGAAAACTGACAATCATATCAGTAAACAATATCTAGTCTACAATGTAAAGTTTTTCCCACACGTTTTAATAGATTATCAGAAACGTAGCCTCATAAAATCGAAATAATTATCAGCCACAAACTTTACATATCAGCTGAGCCTCCAAAAACACGACTGTGTTAAATTAAGAAAGAGTGTACAACAAAGTAATTTGGAAAATGCTGTTTTTTAAATATACTGTAAGCGTCCATGCCAAAGCCCACAACTCATGCTGTGATGTCCAGCTCTGAAAGAAGCACGGCTGCAACTGTGTAAATGTTGTGTGCGCTAGGGGAAAAAAAAATGTGTCTTCCTGTGTCCTGAGGCAAATTTCAGTACGATGAAGTCAGGGGCAATTATTTATGCACAAACAGCCATACAGCCCCAAATGCCAATTCACGCAAGACATGTTTGAGTTTTCAGGCATTTTCCCCAAATCTATAGTGTAAAGGGCTGCAGTGAATGTGAATGTAAGCTATGGAGGACTATGGGATATATCCAGCGAGGACTGAAATGATGAATAGATCTGATCAAAGCTCTCTTCAACTCAGCATCCTCAAAAGATTTATATGTTGCTTTCCAAGCAGGCAAGAAGCTCCTTATTTGCCCTCAACTCAAACAGAGCAAGATGAAAGGAAGACAAACACGTTATATCTTACTTCAAACTCAGTTCCGATAAACAGAAGGCCTAGGAAAAGGAAACTGACTCCGACTGCATGGTGACTGCAACCAACCATTTGACATTAAAAGATAGAGATGACCAAAATGGACGCTGCAGTCTCAACAGCCAGCATACCTTGGAGGAGATACAGGAATGTTTTTGTAATTCTTAACAGGGCCAAGTGAGAGCTGATTCTATGAAGCTCAATATAATCAAGCTCATGACTCAGGCTTGTCTTGACACCTCCCACTGCCAGCACGCTGCGCTTTTAATGTTTAATCTAGAGAAAGTAGAACTGCCTTTGACACAGCAGAGAGGGGGGAGGAGAATACCCCAACCAACTGTGCTGGAGAAAGGAAAAAAGGCTGAAGCAGGTAGGAGAAAAGAGAGAAAACGAATGAGAGGAACATGAGAATAAGGTAAGAAGTCAAGACATACACTCATATATATATATATATATATATATATATATATATATATATATATATATATATATATATATATATATATATATATATATATATATATATATACACATTGCCGCTCAAAAGTTTGGGATCACAGTGAAATGTTCTTGTTCTCAATGGCGTATCTTCCTTCCTTAACACAACAATGGACTGACGGGTCTCTAAAGAAAGTTGTTTCTTTCTGGCCATTTTGAACCTGTCAGCAAGCCATCAACTGCTGATGCTTCAGATACTAAACTAACCTAGAATGTTGTTCTCCCTTTTATGCTCACTTATTAGTAGAATTGAGCAAGAGTGTCCTAACAACCAATTAGCACAATAACATCCTTAACTTGGATTGGCGGCCGTACCAGGAGATTTAGACAGAGGACTGAGAATTGCTGATAATAGGACTATATGCAAAAATAGACTTTAATACAAACATTTTTATTCTTTAAAAATCATCTGATACACTTAAATTAATTGTGATAATTTTTTTGTAATTAAAAGTGATCCTAAACATTTGAGCGGTAGTTTGTATTTACAAATTGTTCATGGCTTGGTATGTGGTTCTAAAAAAAAAAACAACCTTTAACCTTCATATTGTTTGGAAAGTTCATTAACCTTTTAATAGGTTCTTCACATTCACACATGTCATTTACAAAACTGAAAGAAAGCAAAAGGAAAACCAAATCTCTTCCTTACCTAGCTGGGTTACCAGAACCTGGACAGGGTCAGAGGTTTTCTCTGCTGCCTGGTACCATCTCCCACTGCCCTGCGGCAACCAGGCCTTGACCCGGCAGAAGTACAGACCGGAGTCTGAGCGCTGCACTTTGGGCAGGATGAGCCTGAAAGCGTCAGGTTTAACCCTGCTCATGCCCACCAGCTCTGAGCCGTTCAGCACTTGCCCGTCACGTCCCACATGAATCAGCACTCGCTCGCCAGCCGAGGAGTTGACTGCTCTGACCAACCACGTCAGCTCCAGGTCCAGAGAAAGCAGGCCGCGAGCAGCTAGCAAGCAGGTCAGATTCAGAGTGTCCTCCACATTGAGGGTAACGTTCTTCTCCACAGTAACCACCAGAGACTGAGCTAAAACGAGGCAAAGAAAGGATGCTATTACAAACAGCTCAGCGGAGATAAAAAAGAATGCATGAATGGATCCTAGAGCCAGAGCATCTGTTATTACACAGACAGAGAACACAGTGTTTGACTTCAACCTGAAAAGTATTAAGTTGGCAGAGTGAGAGCAGCATGGATGTGTCTGCATACTCAGGGGCACTTTTAATAAAATGCACTGAAAAGGTTACAGCACAAACCCAGCGTTGCCTCACACTTTGGTGTCATTGTTCATGGTGCTTCATAATTACAGACAGGATTTAAAACGAGAAACACCGCCTGCTGCTCTCTGTCTGATGTCTACATGTGTTATTTCTTTCAGCATGGATCCCAGCTTAGGTCTTAAGAACTTAGGAGAGGTACTGCAGCACAGACACCAAGAATTTCAAGGGAACTCACATTGCAAGTGAAATGTAAAAACTAGTGGCTTTGCTGCTTATATATAAAAAATAAAACAAAGAGTAACAGTGACTAGCACAGTAACTAATGGAACTCCCCTCAATATTTACACAGTTTTAGTTTCAGTTGATGTAAGAGTGACTCAGACACAGCTAATCCTCATCTGCTCAGTGTGATCCATCTCCTTGGTATGCCTCAAGTACAAACCGGAAAAAAACTGTTACTCACCTAAGGGTGTGACTGTAACCTTCCCCATTTCTTCACTCCTTTCTAGGATCTTGTGCCAACCTTTCCCTCCTCCCGGCTGTCTCGTCCACTCTCTGGCTGTACATACAAACGCACCCTGATCCGACGGCTTCACCCCCTTTATGACCAGTCTATAAAAGCCACCTTCACGTAGGTCCAGAAAAAGTCCACCATCTGTATAACGCTGTGCAAAATCTTGGCCCACCTTCACCCCACTGTCTGGCCCAAACGTCAAGATATCTTCCAGTGAATTGGTCTCCTTTTTAATGGACCAGGTGATCGACAGGAAGGTATGCGCAGTGTAGGCCCGGCTGGCATTGCACTGTAGCTCCAACGGTTCGCCCTCTGACACAGCTGGCTGAGGAATGGCTGGAACCACTTTGAGAGTATCTCCAATCACTGCACACAGTAAATTACATTGTAAATTACATCTTTGTAGTTTTGCAGTAAAGAGTTGAATTTCTCAGAAGTTATAGCACCCAAAGTAATAACTACCTCAGGTTTTCTTCACTTCTTTAAAATGTAAAAGTCAGACACAACCCTTCATTTATTTCAAGACCATTCAAAATCTAATTAATTTTCACTGGCATAGTAGACAATTACATAGTCTTCAGCAAATCAGTGTATTTATTTAGCCTTTAGTGAGCACTTTGTCTTTATTACAGTTTCCAGTCTTTCCAAGAAACTTGCTTTCAGTTTATCAAAGAAACTTGCTTTCCTGAAATGGTTCAAGTTATGTTTCTGTTTCTCACAGTCCCAATTACAAATGTCAGTTCCTCAGTAAACCTTACTCAATGACCCTGATGTCCAGTTTTGTAGCTCTGTTTTTTCTGTTGTTTCCTTTGCTTTTTTTCCTACTTACAGCTTATAGACAGCTACATATTCTTTTTTAACTCATAACATTGACTTGTCCTCCCCCGAGTTTTTTTGCTTTGACTTGCTCAACCATTACGCCAGTGGGTTATTTTATATATCATTGCTCTCCACAGAAAAAACATGCATCTCCATTTTTGTAAATTTTTTTGTCATTCACATTGTGTGGAAATTTCATGATGAATAGATCAATAAAAATGCTTTAAAATAGCTTGAAAAATTCTGGTTCCATTAACTTACACTCAAAGAAAAGTTCACTTACCATTTTGGACATAATTGTTTTGCTGTGGACAGCGTCTATATGCTTTCTGCAGAAGTATTCAAAATGTACTGAACGTCAGTTTATCAGGAAGTAAGTAAATGAAGGGTGGTTTTAGACTTTTGTACAGTGCTGCAAACACCTCTATTGAATACACGCCTTTAAAAACAACAAAAAACCTTTTCTTCATATAACACTTCCTGCCATTTTCCTCAATAGGTGAGTAGCTAACAGGATATTATGTTATAGTTAGTCATCTATCATAATCCTTCTGCTCTACTTCAGAAACATGGAGCGGTATAGAAGCAAATACATGAATCAGAGTTATTTCACATTTCTCAAGTTCCTGTGGTAGTAAAACATTTTCCTTGTGGAAGATCACTATTAGGATATCAGCTTGCAAATCAAACATGCTCGTACCAAAATGGGCTACATCAACTTTGCACATAACACTGATCAAGCCTTTCTCCTAATCTCACATGTCTGTAAGTAAAATATAGTTTTATATATATATATATATATATATATATATATATATATATATATATATATATATATATATATATATATATATATATATATATATATATATAGAGTTTCATTTCTCTCTACTGAGGTCCGAGCACATTTTCTAAAGGTGAGTGATTCCTTAATCTCACACTCCTACTCAGTCCTGAACTACAAGTACAATTCACTTTCACATGTAACTGCACAGCAAACTCTCTGCTCTCCACTACATTCAAGTAAAACAAATATCTACAGCATATAAACTACACTATGAAGACCTGACAGAAGTGATATAACCCTCAGGACCTCCGAGAATCAAGGAATGCATAATGAAGAGATTTGGTGGAGTCTCAGCTGACCCCTGAGAGTTGCAACTCTATGTTGCTTTCTGTTACACATTATGGACTCTAAGGACCTATCAATCAATCCATAATAATTAGTTCACTGTTCAAAATTGTAAAGATAAAGACACCAAACACAGTAGAATCACCCACCGCTGAGCTCCACATCTGCCTGGTAGTTCCCACTGATGACTGAGTCTGTGCTGGGGGTACTGCAGCGATAGGTGACGCTGTCTGAGGCCCTGACCTTGGTAATAATAAGCTCCACAGAAGCATCTGAAAGTTTCTTGATACTGATGGCCCCGCTGTTGACCCGGTCCTTCATGGAGGGGTCTGGGTATGATGGATCAAAGGTGGAGATGAGCGGGACTTCTGCTCCATTATCCAAAATCAAGCTCCACTCAAACTCTTGATCTCTGGGTCCCTCATAATCTGAGACATTACAGCGGATGGACACAGACTGTCCCTCTACGCGCACCAGCGGACCGGCAGGAACCGTCACCACCCGGCTCTCGCACAGTGTAGCTGAAACAGAGAAAGAAATCAGTTATGTGCACAACTTTTTCCAGCAAGACCTACAGACTCATACAATTAACAAGTGGTTTAATAAACATCCACATGATTCACTAAATATTCCATTCGCCACACATTATTTCATTAGACAGTTTAACATAACATGTAATTTGAGCATCGGTGCCCAATTTTGCATATGACTGTATACGACTGCAAATATCCCGTCACAGTTTTGAAAGTATATGTGTAAAAATGTGTTCATGTTACAGATGGTACAATAGAAGAGATAGATGTACCCCTTATGATGGCTTCTCAAGAGTGATAGTGGATAAATTTGTATTACATAATTGCTAAAATTGCTAATGTTTTCATCTGTTGGGTTTGGCAAATAAAAGAAAATGTAGAAGTTCTAGCTTTTGACAAGTTTATTCGAACTTGAGCTGTGGCTATTATCACGTGTCTGTGTCTGTTAATATTTATTTGCTTAATTTAAAATATGTACATTTGTGTTTTAATTTTTGCCCAACTCAGCAAATAAATACAAATTCTGCAGTAAAATTCGGCTTTCAAAAAACTTTTTGAATCTTCTACCCTGTTCCACTTTTCACAACGCTTCACCCCAGCAATTCAGCACCACTCTGGGAATGTGAAAGCAAGAGTAGCAACTGCACAACCCTGTGCACGTGACTTAACAGGCAAACACAACTGACCAGCACCGCTGTATGTTGACAGGACAGAGGAACTGTGCAAATCATTCCCAACCAATGAGAGAGCACGCCGCTGACGCCAAACTACTGTTGGATTAGTATTTATAATAGGGTGCAGTTCCTCTGATTAAGCTGTGCCACTGAGGAACCACAGCTTTGACACCTTTATTCTGATGAAAGTCTAACCTAATTAGGCATCACAGTCACTGAGAGTCAACCGTAGTGAAAGAGCAACTTGCATCGTGTTTCTTTTCTATTTGCATAAACTGCAGCTAGACAACTAGATGTCACAACCAGCATTAATTCCAAAAATCCATTTATGGGCATGTTTATTATAAAAACCCTTATTTGGTCACGATTCCAACCTGAGGACAGAATGAAGAAACTGCAGCCACAGCTAGTGACAAATGTTTAGCTTTTATGGGATGGAGAGTGAAGTGTTCTAAAACAAGAGCAGGCAGAATGGCAGCCACAGTGAGGAAATTACTAACACAGAATGAGTCAAAGAATGAGCCAGGACACTGAGCTCCATGACAAGAGAAGCTCTCTAGAATGATGTAAATGCATGAAAGGAAGACAGAAGAACGGAAACAAGAAGACACACAATAGACACGCACAGACTTGTCTCCACATGAAGAGAAGGGCATGAGGTGGCAGCAAGTTTCGACACAGAGCAGCGGCAGAATAAGACAATGGTGAAAACAAGGACATTAAGGCTCGGTTTCGTGAACATGGATCAAGCCTAGTCATGTACCAAACTGTAATGTTGCTGGCATTTCAACACTTAAAGCGACTGATTCTCGCTGTATGCTTAACTTAGTACTGGAAATCCAGCCATGAGACATTTAAGGACATTCAGGAGTCCTGGCGGCCCTGCAATTGTTATTTGTTCTAGTACCTATATTCACGAAAGGTGTGGTAATGAGCTGAGGAAGTGAGTTAGGTGTGCTAAAGCCGTTCAGGGCAGCGGGTAAAGGAAAAAAAAATTTTTTTTTAGATTTAAAGTTGCAAAAAAAGAGCTGGGCATGGCGAAAGACTGGTCTGTCCACTAGCATGCACAGTGTCCGCCCAAACACCTCTAGGAATCAATCAGGACCTACTTTCTTTCCCCTTGCTAGGTGTGTTAAGCATAATTATTGATATACAACAACAACCAGCAACCAGAATAACCAGTCTTGCACATAACTCACACACGTTTTAAGTCACGTTGGTTGCTGGCACATGCTCGTGATCACAATCTCAAAATCATTGGCAAAGCTTTTTTTGCTGTAGTTCCGTTTTTACTAAGTCAACAGCTGAAGCTATCATAGTTAATACAGTCACACATCATTTGGAGTGTCCCATATAGATGATCAACAGGTACTTGAATTATTAACAAACCTTCTGCTGATACGTATGCAGTTGATTATCAACATTACTGTTAGGCGTAGGTGTACGTTTTGCTGCGAGGCTAAACAGAATCTTTGTTTCATTTAATAGGTATTTAGTTGAATGTCAGTTGAAGATATACTGAGCATCTACAGCAGACCATCCAAATAATGTGTTAGCATCAATACAGATATCTGACAATTAAAAATACTGAATGTAAAAGAACAAACTTTTATTTACAATTTAATTAGACTATCCCACTATTTATTAGGGCTGGGAATCACATAAGGCCCCTTAATACAATATTGTCACGATACAATATTACTACAATTTAAAAAAACATTGCAATACGCTAGTACTGTGATAGCATATGTTACAAACGATTAAGATTTAGTATCTTTTTTTCAACTGCAAATTGTGTCCCTAAAATAAAGCGGCCAACACCTATTTTACGTAACGAGAAAAAGGTTTCACTTAAATCATTTTTATTGCAGAAAAGTGGATTATTAAGCAGACATAAATATTGCTTCGATACAATATTCCCACACAAAATATCGCGATACTATGCTGTATCTAAGCACCACTCCCGACCCGCCCTTTAGATTAAAAACATTTTTAAAAAACTTTCTTCTTCCTTCTTTTACTGCCTTATTGTATCCGCCCTAGTGATCAGTACATGATATCCTAACAAATAAGAAAAACACAGCAACGACTTGCAGCTCCTAAACAAACACACCGAGGAGAAGCGAAGCCCAGAAACGTGACGACTACACGGTTGCAAGTCACAAAATAACTCCACCTTAAAAAAAATCAGGTAAGGCTAATAATGTACGGAAATATAACGTTAAGATAGATAACTTACTAAAGACCGTAAACACGATTAGGAGACCGAACTCTGCCTTTTCTGTATGCATGTTGAGAAGGCGCGTATTCCTCCGGTACCGTCTTTGTCAAACCAGACCGAGTAACGAACCGTGAATCCTGCTCCGAGATTTCTGGGACCTCGAGTGGTCGCCGTCTCTCTTTCTGCGTTGTGAACTTCGCTCGAGTTTTCCTAGGATCACTGCTATATCCACAGAGGAAACGCTTTTACAGCGAGTGCAATCCCAAAGTGCTGTAGAGGAGGTGACCGTGAACATGTTTCATGATGATCACCTACAGGGGAGTGCGGGACCGCCACCGCCGTGTCCGGAAGTGAGGGAGTCTAATTCCTGCCTTATTGGACAAGTAAAGACTCGAACCAAATTTATTTTCCCCACCCGTATTCCGACATGTCCCGCCTCCTGTGTGAGGAGCGCTGGCTATGATTGGTTGATAGTGTTTCACTCGCTGTACAATGATTGGTCCGATTGTCGTATGTCCTTCTACGAGGACTAGTGGCGCCTCTTCTGTCATAACGGTAGTCTGCACAAAGCAGTCCTCCAGATCCAGGATCAGATTTAGACATCCGTTACTACGTGCGAATTTACACACTGGTCCAGAACCTGAGTTGTAAATGCCGCTCCAGGATTTGCCAACTGTAGCCCAGAAGGCGGGGCTTGTCGCAATCCGGGTGCGAAAACAAATCGGTCCCTCTTATCGCCCCAGGTGAACTACAACTACCGCCCACCCCCACCACGCAGAAGCGGCGGAGAGTGAGAG
The DNA here is from genome assembly GCA_021613375.1 of Megaleporinus macrocephalus. Taxonomy (NCBI): domain Eukaryota; kingdom Metazoa; phylum Chordata; class Actinopteri; order Characiformes; family Anostomidae; genus Megaleporinus; species Megaleporinus macrocephalus. Next base: position 24,900,480 of record CM038709.1, on the reverse strand, counting down.
CGCAAAGAGGTACTAATTATCTCTCCCAGAATAACTCTAAACGTCTAGAGACTCTTTGCTCCTTTTAGCGCGAGTCCAACTTTCATCCTCTTTTCTGTGCTGCTGTGACTCATTTATGTCAAGGGAAAAACTCAAAAGCGCCAGTTATCATGTCTTTTCATCTTTTAACAAATGAGAACAATGTAGTGGTGGCACCAGAAAAGGGCAAAAAAGAGACCACCACTGAGAAATTAGGTTACCCAGAACCCCTAGCACTGTTAATAAAAGCCAGACAGGGGGCTATCACGTCCAGAGGCAGCTGGGTCAGAGTTCACGCTCCAGTAGCTGCTGGATCTTTAAATGGCTTTTAAAGCCTGAATTTATGTGTTTTCCGACCCGGATTACTCTCTGGATCGTGGCTGAAGATGAGTGAACTGTCTCTGGACACTGGATGTAGGAGCTGTGTGTGATGTGGGTTACAGTAAAGCTCGCTACCAGTTTGCTGGAAAAGCTCACATTGCTTACTTTCTCAAGTTAGCTCAAATTTCCAGTTCCACCTTAAATGGCGAGGCGCCAAAATGTACCTGCTGCACCATTTAAGGTGGAACCGGGAATTAAAATATTAAGCTAACTTTAGTCACGTCTTCTTCAGGTTTATGCTCAGTAACTGGTCCGGTGTGGGAATCGCGTCTCTGTTTTAATCCTTTTGTTGCCAGATGAAGGTTAAAAGTAATACCAGGATTTTAGCTGGTTGTGAGACTGAACTAGGGGTTAAAAAGTGGCCAGGAGTGGGAGAAATCACACTGGCTAGTGAGATGGGGGTCTGATTAGTGTCCTGATGCGTGAATGGTGTCACTGTTTCTAACCCAGTGGATTTTTGGCTGGTGGTCCTTAAAGTGGGTGAAATAAACTTGGACAGCGAGAGGAGGGTCTGCTGAGTGTTCTGATGTGTAAATCGTGTCCATGTTTTTAACTGTTAGTTATAAAATGATTTTGGGTGTTTTTCGAGCTGAATTACTCACTGATGCTGACATCACAGCTCGATGATGTAACGCTGGCTAGCCACGGCTTCCATGGTGACGTGGAAATGGAACTATATATCATCAAAAAGGATTCTCTTACTGTTACATGCTTAACATCATAATGAACACCAGAGGAAAGTGTCTCCCTTCCTTTTCATCCTCGATACACCAGACATCCCCTACAACACCATCAGCAAGACAAAGGAACTAGCGGTGGAGTTCTGTTTTTTAGGAGGCCTATAATCCAGTTATGATTCAGGGACAGGATGTGGGTACGGTTCAGTCTTGTGGGTCCACCTAGATTTGACGTGACTAATAAGGTAGAAGCTTTTCACAGGTAAGGCCAAAGCAGTCTTTTCATGTTATAGTGGCTGGTTTTGCTAGGGGACCAGCGCCATCCCTTGGCAAGCATTAAGTCATCACAGGATTGACTAAAGACTCTTTGGAAGCGCTGATAGAAAATAAAATAGCAACACAATTGGAGAAAATTATAATCAACTCAACTCAATCCACTAGGGTGCTCTAGAAGGAGCTATTGGGGCTCTTTTTATTTGTTATACTAAGGCATTATTGTAACATGCTACACAAATTTTAAGATACTATGCATTATTTAAAGTTGTGAAGTAATTATTTTGAGATACTATGTCATGATTTGTATATGCTAAGCAATATTTTAAGATAAGTTTTGAGATAATGTGTCAGGTTGAAATGTTAAGTCATTATTTTGTGATCCTAAAGCAATATTTTGAGACACTAAGTCACTGTTTTTACATAATTTTTAATTTTTTCATTTCATTTCATTTTTTTCATTATTTTGAGATACTATATTGTAATGTTGAGGTACTATGTCATTTTGTTATTTTGAGATCCTTTGTTGAAATGGTAAGTCACTGCTTTGATATTTTATGTCATTATCTTGGCATTATATGTCATTATTTTTAGATACTAAGTAATGTTTTGAGATACTATATCATTATTTTTGCATGCTGTCTGATGATTTTTAAATTAAGTAATATTTTAAGATGGAAAGTCAGTATTTTGAGATAATATGTCAATATGTCTACATATAGTCGCTGTCCAATGAAAAACAAGTATCTCCAAAATTGCAACTTTACGGGAGAGGCCAAAAACCTACTTCACTTTTAATGTAAGTCAATGGAACCAGAACTATTTCCAAGCAATTTTGGAGCATTTCTATTGGTCCATTCATCATCAATTCACACAACGTAAACGGCAGCTGTCGTGTTGAAATGATATAGAACACTAAAAATCGATAAAAATGGAGATACATGTTTTTCATTGGACAGCGACAATATGCAAATATCTTAGAGTGCTACATCATTATTTTGAGATAAAATGCCATCATGTCATTATTTTGCTATGTTAAGTCAATATTGTGAGATACTGTCAATATGTTGAGATACTATGCCATAAATTTGAGATTTTGTCATTATTTTTTACATACTGTGTCATTATTTTAAGATGTGTAACTTGTAGCTGCTTTGTCATTTAGTTAGTATAAGTCATTATTTTAAATACTATGCCATTGTTTTGAAATGCTATGTCATAATTTTGAGATATTATAAGATACTATTTGAATGTTTCTAGATGTTATTGTTATTATTGTTGTGTGATTATATGTAGATACTGTCTTACTAATTTGAGATGCTATTTCTTTATTTCGACGTGCTGTGCTCTGACATTATTTTGTGATACTGTGCCATTATTTGGGCATTCTATGTGATTATGTTTAAATGCTAAGAGAATTTTGAGATGGAAAGTCATTATTTTAAGAGTCTTTCCTATATTTCTAGTTACTATACTATTTCTAGTATTTGTATGGTATGTCATTATATTGAGATACTGAGTCATTCTTTTCAGATACTATGTTGTGATTTAGAAGTGCTGTGTCATTATTTTTATCATTATGTTGAAATCCAATACCATTGTAATTTTTTGAGATACTATGTCAATTTCATATTCTTAGTCATCATTATGAGATTCTGATGCCTTGTCTTTTTTAATTAAGTCATTATTTTCTTTAATATTCTGGAATTACTTTGTTATGTTATGGCATTATTTTGCCATTGTATGTGATTATTTTTAAATGCTAAGAAATATTTTGAGATGTGAAATCATTATTTTGAGATACTATGTTAATTTTTCTAGATATAATATATTATTTTCAGATGCTACATAATTATTTGGAGACTATGCCATTATTTTGTGGGACTCTGACCTTACTGTCCATTATTACTTTGAAATACTATGTCATTATTTTATAACACTGTGTGATTATGTTGAAATACTTGGTCATTCTTTTGAGATACTTTTTGGTAAATTTGAAGTTCTGTGTTGGTATTTCGGCATGTTTAGTCATAATTTAGAAATCCATTGCCATATGTTATTTTGATATACTATGTCATTATTTTAAGATCATAAGTTTTTATTTTAAGAAAAGGTATTAATTATTTTTAGTTACAGTGTTATTATTTTGAGATTTTAAGTTATTATTTTAAAATACTGTTATTATGATGATATACTATGTCTTAATTGTGAAATGCTAAAACATTACTTTGAGGAACTATGTCATTATTTTTAAAATATTAAATCATTATTTTGACATACCATTAAATTATTTTTAGATACTACGTCATTTATTTGTTATGCTAAGTCATTCATTTGAGATTCTGTGTTGTAATCTTGAGATACTATGTAATTATTTTGATATGTACTGTCATCATTTGACATTCTGCCGTTATGTAAAGACATGACATATCTAGATATTATGCAATTCTAATGCTAATTATGCTAATTTCATATAAATTGAGTCTTAGTGAAAATTTATATGCATCACCCTGTTATTGCATGAAGCGTTCAATAATGCCAAATACACCTCAGCACTTTATTGAAATCCTTCTGGATTTACCAACCTTAGCTTTTCCTTCAGACCCAACAGAGCTAGACAGGTTAACAGACTGCATAGAAAATACATTCCAATCAACTTTAGACAATGTTGCACCTATAAAAATTTAAATAATTCAACAGAAAAAGCTCTGTGGTACAACAACGAATTACGCACCTTAAAGACAGACAGTTCGGAAATTAGAGTGCAAATAGCGAGTGACCAAGCTGGAGGTATTTCACTCTGCTTGAAAGGACAGCGTTAGCGTTTACTGAAAGGCACTTATTAAAACACGATCAGCATACCTGTCCACACTCATCGAACACAACAAAAACAATCCTAGAGTTTTATTTAGCGCAATCACAAAACTTACCAAAAGCCAGGCAGGAACTGAACCTCAAATAACCGCCAACTACCGCAGCAACAATTTCATGGCTTTTTTAATAGTAAAATTGAGAATATTAGACAAAAAGTTCTACCAATACCAGTAACCGATCCCTCATCTGGTTTGGCTGAGACAGCACAAAATGTGGTTTTAGAAGAAAGACTACATTTTGTCCACTTCAGCAGACAGAACTAGAAACTTATCTCTTATTCAAATTCTGCTACATGCACACTTGACATGATTCCAGCAAACCTATTGAAACAAGCATTACCAGCTATAGTTAAACCCATTTTAACAATCATTCATTCTTCTCTTAGCCTAGGACATGTACCAAAATCATTTAAGCTAGCAGTGAATAAACCTCTGGTAAAGAAATAATCAGTCATAATTTCAAACTTACCATTTATCTCTACGATTTTAGAAAAAGCTGTAGCCCAACAACTCTGTTCTCATCTACATAAAAACAACATATATGAAAAATTTTAATCTGGTTTTAGGCCCCACCACAGCACAGAGACAGCTTTAGTTAAGATAACAAATGATCTTCTTCTTGCCTCTGATCAGGGCCACGTATCTCTACTGGTACTACTCGATCTAAGTGCAGCTTTTGACACTTTTTTTTAGATCAAGTTATTATCTTAGACCATATGTGTCAAACTCAAGGCCCGCGGGCCAAATGTGGCCCGCCACGTCCTTTTATGTGGCCCGCGAGAGCTTGAAAGGTCTTAGTGTCTAAAACTAAATAGGTCAGATACGTGCTTTAACCAAAAACTACATTTCCCACAATGCATGTTGATTGTGTTACGGCGTACTGCCACTAGACGACAGTGTAGTCATTGATGTGATAACGCGGCCGAAAAAGAAAAGTTGATGCAGGTGGACGGCTGTTTCAACAAAGATGGGAAGGCGAATACCTGTTCGTGCATCAAGGTGACAGACCGATATGACTTTTGTGGTACGAAGTAACATTTTTATTAAAGAGTCAATCTACGCCGGCATTTTAACACCAAGCACGGAGCTGAGTACGGCAAAGCTAGCCTTCAAGAAAAGCAACAGATTGCACAAGAATTAAAAGGCAAAATGAAGTCGCAGCAGAATCTGTTCACGAAAGCCAAAAACAATGCTGCTGTGAAATCTAGCTTTACTGTGGCTGAAGAAATCGTCCATACTTCAAAGTGTTTTCAGAGGGAGCGTTTTTGAAGCAGTGCATGCTGAAGGTCTGTGAGCAGATGTGTTCCGACGAGACTCAGACTTTTAAAAATGTCAGTTTGTCAAAAAACACCATCATTGACCGAGTTAAGGAACTAGCTGGCCGAGGAGTCACGCAGCTACACAGCTTTTTCGTTAGCTGCTGATGAAGCACAGATATGTGGAGTTGCTGTTGATGAAAGCACAGATATGTGGAGTTGCTGTTGATGAAAGCACAGATATGTGTGGTTGCTGTTGATGAAAGCACAGATATGTGTGGTTGCTGTTGATGAAAGCACAGATATGTGGAGTTGCTGTTGATGAAACACAGATATGTGGAGTTGCTGTTGATGAAAGCACAGATATGTGTGGTTGCTGTTGATGAAAGCACAGATATGTGGAGTTGCTGTTGATGAAAGCACAGATATGTGGAGTTGCTGTTGATGAAAGCACAGATATGTGTGGTTGCTGTTGATGAAAGCACAGATATGTGGAGTTGCTGTTGATGAAACACAGATATGTGGAGTTGCTGTTGATGAAAGCACAGATATGTGTGGTTGCTGTTGATGAAAGCACAGATATGTGTGGTTGCTGTTGATGAAACACAGATATGTGGAGTTGCTGTTGATGAAAGCACAGATATGTGTGGTTGCTGTTGATGAAAGCACAGATATGTGGAGTTGCTGTTGATGAAACACAGATATGTGGAGTTGCTGTTGATGAAACACAGATATGTGGAGTTGCTGTTGATGAAAGCACAGATATGTGGAGTTGCTGTTGATGAAACACAGATATGTGGAGTTGCTGTTGATGAAAGCACAGATATGTGGAGTTGCTGTTGATAAAAGCACAGATATGTGGAGTTGCTGTTGATAAAAGCACAGATATGTGTGGTTGCTGTTGATGAAAGCACAGATATGTGGAGTTGCTGTTGATGAAACACAGATATGTGTGGTTGCTTTTGATGAAAGCACAGATATGTGTGGTTGCTTTTGATGAAAGCACAGATATGTGGAGTTGCTGTTGATGAAAGCACAGATATGTGTGGTTGCTTTTGATGAAAGCACAGATATGTGGAGTTGCTGTTGATGAAACACAGATATGTGGAGTTGCTGTTGATGAAACACAGATATGTGGAGTTGCTGTTGATGAAACACAGATATGTGGAGTTGCTGTTGATGAAAGCACAGATATGTGGAGTTGCTGTTGATGAAACACAGATATGTGGAGTTGCTGTTGATGAAACACAGATATGTGGAGTTGCTGTTGATGAAACACAGATATGTGGAGTTGCTGTTGATGAAACACAGATATGTGAAGTTGCTGTTGATGAAACACAGATATGTGGAGTTGCTGTTGATGAAACACAGATATGTGGAGTTGCTGTTGATGAAAGCATAGATATGTGTGGTTGCTGTTGATGAAACACAGATATGTGGAGTTGCTGTTGATGAAAGCACAGATATGTGTGGTTCTGTTGATGAAACACAGATATGTGAAGTTGCTGTTGATGAAACACAGATATGTGGAGTTGCTGTTGATGAAAGCACAGATATGTGTGGTTCTGTTGATGAAACACAGATATGTGAAGTTGCTGTTGATGAAACACAGATATGTGGAGTTGCTGTTGATGAAAGCACAGATATGTGGAGTTGCTGTTGATGAAAGCACAGATATGTGTGGTTGCTGTTGATGAAAGCGCAGATATGTGTGGTTGCTGTTGATGAAAGCACAGATATGTGTGGTTGCTGTTGATGAAAGCACAGATATGTGTGGTTGCTGTTGATGAAAGCACAGATATGTGTGGTTGCTGTTGATGAAAGCACAGATATGTGGAGTTGCTGTTGATGAAACACAGATATGTGGAGTTGCTGTTGATGAAACACAGATATGTGGAGTTGCTGTTGATGAAAGCACAGATATGTGGAGTTGCTGTTGATGAAACACAGATATGTGGAGTTGCTGTTGATGAAAGCACAGATATGTGGAGTTGCTGTTGATGAAAGCACAGATATGTGGAGTTGCTGTTGATGAAACACAGATATGTGTGGTTGCTGTTGATGAAACACAGATATGTGGAGTTGCTGTTGATGAAAGCACAGATATGTGTGGTTGCTGTTGATGAAAGCACAGATATGTGGAGTTGCTGTTGATGAAACACAGATATGTGTGGTTGCTGTTGATGAAAGCACAGATATGTGGAGTTGCTGTTGATGAAAGCACAGATATGTGGAGTTGCTGTTGATGAAAGCACAGATATGTGTGGTTGCTTTTGATGAAAGCACAGATATGTGTGGTTGCTTTTGATGAAAGCACAGATATGTGGAGTTGCTGTTGATGAAAGCACAGATATGTGGAGTTGCTGTTGATGAAAGCACAGATATGTGTGGTTGCTGTTGATGAAAGCACAGATATGTGGAGTTGCTGTTGATGAAAGCACAGATATGTGTGGTTGCTGTTGATGAAAGCACAGATATGTGGAGTTGCTGTTGATGAAACACAGATATGTGGAGTTGCTGTTGATAAAAGCACAGATATGTGGAGTTGCTGTTGATGAAACACTGATATGTGGAGTTGCTGTTGATGAAACACAGATATGTGGAGTTGCTGTTGATGAAACACAGATATGTGGAGTTGCTGTTGATGAAAGCACAGATATGTGGAGTTGCTGTTGATGAAAGCATAGATATGTGTGGTTGCTGTTGATGAAACACAGATATGTGGAGTTGCTGTTGATGAAAGCACAGATATGTGGAGTTGCTGTTGATGAAAGCACAGATATGTGTGGTTCTGTTGATGAAACACAGATATGTGAAGTTGCTGTTGATGAAACACAGATATGTGGAGTTGCTGTTGATGAAAGCACAGATATGTGGAGTTGCTGTTGATGAAAGCACAGATATGTGTGGTTGCTGTTGATGAAAGCACAGATATGTGTGGTTGCTGTTGATGAAAGCACAGATATGTGTGGTTGCAATATATTTAGTGTTTTCAGGTTTTATGTGTTTATGCAGACATGTTTATTGTAATCAAAGTATCTCATTAGTTTGATGCAAGGCTGTTTTTAATCTGTCACATGTTCTTAGCAGCTCACAATTTTAGATTTTATACTAATTAAGCCTCATTTCAGTATGTCAAACGTTTTGATCAAAGTTAATATTATAACTTGTGTTTGATGTTATTTTTTATTCACTTGAATAGTTTGATCCTTGATTGAAGGATTTCAAAACATGACAAATTAAAAGGATTTATGTTATAACAGAGCAACAAGCAAACATATTTTTTCCATGTAACTGCAATGTTTTAATTGAATAAGTAAGACATTCAGAGTTATTTAACATCAAGGAGTAGTTACATTCATTATATATTACATTTGGTTACATTTTGTTACATTTATAAGTTACATCTGGCCCTTTGAGGACAGCCATTATGCCGATGTGGCCCTCGGTGAAAATGAGTTTGATACCCCTGTCTTAGACAGATTAGAAAATATGATTAGAATCACAGGAACTGCGTTATCCTGGTTCACATCCTATCTCACTGACTGGTTCCAGTTCATACAATTAAATAATGAATCATCTAATTATACAAGATGGAGATATGGAGGTCCACAAAGTTCTGTCTTAGGTCCTCTACTATTTATATTATATATGTTGCCATTAGGCTCAGTTATAAATAGACGTGGAATCAGTTTCCACTGCTGGGCTGATGATACACTGCTGTGCATATCAGCCAAACCAGATGATAAATCCAGATTAAATAAGATAGAAGATTGTGTAAAAGATATAAGACACAGGATGCTGTAGAACCTCTTTCTTTTGAACCCAGATAAAAACGAAAGTTCTCCTTCTCGCTCCGAGGGCTGCTCGGACGAAATGTTTAGATTTAACCACGCTGACTTCTCTGTAGTTCCTGGTTCAGTAGCCAAAAATCTTGGTGTGACAGTTGACTCAGATCTGACATTTAATCAACACATAGGTAATATTACAAGGACAGCGTTTCTATACCTACGAAACATTTCAAAGTAAGAAATGCATTATCTGTGTTTGATGCTGAAAAGTTGATACATGCCTTTATAACCTCAAGGGCAGACTACTGTAATGCATTGGTGTCAGGATGCTCCAGCAGGAACCTGAATATGCTTCAGTTAGTTCAGAACCCCCAAACTGTGAAATAATCTCCCAGTTAATGTTTGAGACTCTGACTCAGTCTCAACCTTTCAGTCTAGACTGAAAACATATTTGTTTAGTGTAGCTTTTGGTGATTTAATCTCTAGATAAAGGCAGGGGATCTGGGGGTTCATGGACACAGAGGTTTATGGTAAACTGAGATGTTGCTGCTGTTGTCCCACCACTTTATGCGATCACACAGGTTTGTTGACGGTGGAGTGGGGGGATCCCAGTCTCTCAGGGTACTCTCATGTCCATGTTACCTTCTGGTTCTCCCCTTTTAGCTTAGGCTGTTATAGTTAGATCTGCTGGAGTCACCAGCCACACTCTGAAATTTTTAATCTGTTTACTTTCATATTTGCCTGAGCTGAACTAAATTTCTTTCTTTACTCTTCCTGAGATAATGACTGTTCCCCCGTCTATTGAACCCTGTTGGAGGACTGACTATCAGGGCCTCCTTCTCACCCATCACCAGCCAGCTCTCCTGTCTATTTGTGTCAACTGCTACACCCTCAGTTACATCACTGTGCCATCCAGATGCACCAGCATTGAAATAGGATGGGACTGTTTCAGCTCCACCCACTTTACATAAAGCCTCAGTCATAGACTGCCTCAGTCATAGACTGCCTCAGTCATAGACTGCCTCAGTCATAGACTGCCTCAGTCATAGACTGCCTCTACCTGTGCAGCTTCTAAAGATTTCCAGATTTCAAGCAGAGACTCTTTTCTTTGGTATTTAGTTTATTACACTGTAAATACTGTTTGACCAGAGGAGGATGGGTCTCCCCTTGTGAGTCTTGGTTCCTCCCAAGGTTTCTTCCTCCAGTCTGAGGGAGTTTTTCCTTGCCACTGTTGCCTCTGGCTTGCTCACAGTGGAATATATATGTTATAATAATATTATTTGTTTTCTCTCCTAATATCTACCCATTTGTCCCTGTTTTATTCCCCTTTGCAACTTTTGTTTGCTTGTGTGTTTGCAGTTTGTTGTCCTCTCTCTACACAATGACAGCATATACTGAAAGAAATTTGTAATACCAGTAATAAAGATTGGTCCTCCAAAAAAGGGGGGGGGGGGGGGGGGGGAGAGCACAACACCTGCCCCCCTCCAGCGTTACTAAAGAGATGTCTCCCATCAATAGCAAAACCATTATCAGACCTGTTTCTGTTCTGCTCTGTATCCACTAAAGTCTATGAAATAGTTTTACTAACAACTCATCTGCCATCTTAACAACTACAAACTGTTGTCATCAGTACGGCGTCCAGGAAAAGCATTCTACCTCCATGGCCATGATCTAGATAACTGAGAAAATTTCCAAAGCACTTGTGTTAATGAAACAACCACTGGGGTCTTTTTTATTTTTTTATTGAGCTGCCTAAAGCATTTGATACAGTCAGTTGTAGCATCCTTTTACAGAAATTACAATATTATGGTATACGTCATATGGAGTTAGAATGGTTTGAAAGCTGTTTACCAAACAGAAAACAGTGTGTATCATGGCAGAGTTCTTGTTCAGAATGGAAAAACATAACGTGGCATTCCTCAAAGATTGATACTTGCCCTGTTATTCTTAATATATATAAATGATCTGTTTCCTGCATCTTGTTTACTGATGACACCGGTATTTATCCTTCTGATAACGATGGTAATAAACTAATATCATCTGTCAACTCTGAATTGTCCAAGATTGCACACTAATACCAAAAAAGTACATACATGCTATTTAATCCCAAAAACAAGAAGGGTATTGAAACACTTCCACCGGTGCATATATTTAATCATACAGTATCTCAAGTTCTTTAAACCAAATTTCTTGAAGTTGTTTTAGATGACAAACTGTGCTGGAATAAGCACATTAATCTAATTCCAAACAAATAGCAAAAAATACTAGTGTAATCAGAAAAGTCAAATTTCTCCTCCCAAGAACAATACTTTATTTATTTATTTACAACTATTTATTAATATCTGTCGTATTTTAATATTATCTGAGTCAGTACATTCAAAAGGAAATCACCTGTTTACATGTACTTCAGAAATGCTTTGTTAGAATGGTCAGTGCATCAGATTATTATTCAAGCTCTCACCCATTATTCCAGAACCTCCAGATACTTAATGTCTATGAAATCAACCAACTTCAAATCTGTCAGTTTGTTTATTCTTGTATACACAACATTTTGCCAGATTGCTTTGAACACAGATTCTGTACAATTTTCAAGAGCACCATTACGCCACAAGATCCCCAAACCAACTCTGAACAGCTTTCTTTAGGACATCACTTGGACAGTTCAATCTGTCTCATCATGGAACTTTGATTTGGACTAGCATCCCACATCATCTAAAACAATGTAGCAGTCTTAATAATTTCAAGAACAGCACAACACTGAATCACTCACATACTGCATTTTCTGTATTATTTCATCTAATAATTTACTGTTTTTGATCTTCACTCATTTTACTTGTTTGTTTTTTCTCTTTGAGGGAATAAACTTTGTACAAGCCCTTCTGGCCTTTTTTTTACTTTCTTTTTTTTACTTCTACTTTTTTTACATTCTTAATCTCCCTACTATTGTTGTATTTCCTAGATGCTTCTTCACTTGTTTACTGTGTAAAATATAATTTTCTAGATATTATGCAATTAACATGCTTCATCATATTTTAGAAAATATAACATTGCTGAGATGTCATTATTTTGACATGCTATGTTATTCCTTTGCAATACTGTCATTATGTTGAGATACTATGTTGTATTTTTGTACTACGTCGTTTATTTTGACATGTTAAGGCATTATTTTGAAATCCAATACCATTATTTAAAGATGATATCATTATATACATTATATTATATAGATACTGTGTCATTATTTTGAGATACTATGTTGTAATTTTAAAGTATTGTGTTTTTTAAAGATATGTCATTATTTGGAGATTTTAAGTTATTGTTTTGGGATGATCAATGTGATTATAATTAAATGCTAAGAAATATTGTGAGATGGAAAGTTATTATTTTGAGATATTGTTTCAATATATTTCGATTTTATGAAATTAAGATTCAACATCATTATTTTAAGGTACTACATCATTATTTTGAAATACTATGCCATTATGTGGAGCTACTACGTCATTATGTTGAGATACTTTTTTGTAATTTTGAAGTACTGTGTTGTTAATTTGAATAATTTATTTAAATCCAATGCCATTATTTTAAGAGGCTCAGTTATTATTTTGTGATAGTATGTCATTACTTTTAGATACTAAGTCATTATTTTGAGAAGTCTTTATTTTGTAAAATTATGCCATTATTTTGAGATGCTATGTAGTTTATTTCTCATTCTGTCTTTTTTCAAACATTGTTTTGAAATACTGTGTCATTGTTTTGAGATTTCAACTTATTATTTTAAAATACTTTCATTATGATGAAATACTATACCATTATTGTAAAAAAAAAGTCATTATTTTGAAATATTAAATCATTCTTTTCACATACTATAAAATTATGTTTAGATACTGTGTCTTTTTGAGATGCTAATTTATTTGTTATGTCATTAATTTGAGATTCTGTGTTGTAATTTTTGTAATTTATGTAATTATCTTGATATATTATGTCAATATTTTTGAAATGAAGTTATTTTGTTGAGTTTGTTTTATTTTCATTTATTCATTATTTTCAAATGCTATTTCTTTATTTAGAGATACTGTGTCATAGTTTTATGCTGCTACATCATTTATTTATTTATTTAGTAATTATTTTGACATACTATGTTTTTTTGAAAACTGTCATTATTGACTTTTCTTAGGCTTTCTATTTGTTTTTGTTTTTTAAATGCTAAGAAGTATTTTGGGATAGGAAATCATTATTTTCAGATACTGTATGATTCTTTTCAGATACTGAGTCATTTTCCAAGATACTAAGTTGGAATCTTGAGGTTCTGTGTTGTTATTTTGACGTTATTTCATTATTTTGAAATCCAATGCTATAATTTTGAGATGCTCAATCATTATTTCAAGATGCTAAGTAATTATTTTGAGATACTATGTCATTTTTGAGATGTCACTTTTCGAGGTACTATGTCAATTTGATATTTTAAGTCGTTATTAAGAGATACTGATCCTGATTCATTATTCTGAGATGCTAAGTTATTATTTTAAGATGTTAAGTCATTATTTTGAGATACTATGACATTATTTTGAGAGATGGTGTCATTATATTATTAGGCCAAGTCATTAGTTTGAGAAGTCATTTTTTACTGTTTTCATAATTTTTTAACATACTCTACCATTTTTTGGGATGCTTACAGAGTATTTTGAGATACTATGTTGTTATTTTGAGATACTGTGTCACCATTGATATGGCCAGTCAATATTTTAAGATGTGAAAATATTATTTTGAGATACTATGTTATTATTATGTGACGTATGTCAATAATTAGATATACTATGTGATTAATTTGACATGTTACGTCAGTGTTTTCAAGGTTCAAGGTTCAAGGAGACTTTATTGTCATTCGCATCACATGTGGTACATGGGGTGGAACGAAATTGTGGTACCCAAGGACCCAGTTTTACCCAGACAGCAGTACTTAAATAAATAAAATAAACATAAATATATAAAATATATGTAAAAATGAAAATAAAACAAACAGGAATGGAGAAGGTAGCAGCAGAGTGTATTAAAGTGACTGGTGTCGTTAAAGTGTCAGTGCAGTGGTTCCACTAAGTGCCGTTTAAAAGTCTTACAGCTTCCGGAATGAAGCTGTTCCTCAGTCTGTTCGTTCAACACTTAACGCTCCGCAGCCTCCTGCCTGAGGGGAGCGGGACAAACAGTGAGTGTGCTGGATGAGTGGGGTCCTTCATGATGCAGGTGGCCCTCTTCCTGCATCTGGAGGTGTATATGTCCGTGGTGGTGGGGAGGCTGACTCCGACAGACCTCTGTGCAGCCTTCACCACCCTCTGCAGAGCTTTCCTGTCTGCAGCAGAGCAGCTTCCGTGCCACACGTTGATGCTGGAGCATAGAACGCTCTCCACCACACATCTGTAGAAGGAGGTGAGGACCGAGCTCCCAAGCCCAGCTCGCCTCAACCGCCTGAGGAAGTAGAGCCGCTGATGTGCCTTCCTGACCAGGCTGGAAGTGTTGTTGCTCCAGGTGAGGTTGTTGCTCAGGTGAACACCCAAGTACCTGTAGCTGGAGACCACTTCCACCGCAGACCCTCCGACATGCAGGGGGAGGTGGGCATGTCTGCCCCTTCTGAAGTCCACAATCATCTCCTTCGTCTTCATTATGTTGATGCAGAGGTTGTTCTTTCTGCACCAACCCTCCAGGTGTTCTACCTCCCGTCTGTAGCCAGACTCATCACTGTTTGTGATGCATCCGACCACTGCCGTGTCGTCCGCAAACTTCACAATATGACAGCCTGGGTGGATGGGTGAGCAGTCATATGTGAGCAGCGTGAACAAGAGGGGGCTCAACACACAGCCCTGAGGGGAGCCAGT
Source organism: Megaleporinus macrocephalus (assembly GCA_021613375.1). Classification (NCBI taxonomy): domain Eukaryota; kingdom Metazoa; phylum Chordata; class Actinopteri; order Characiformes; family Anostomidae; genus Megaleporinus; species Megaleporinus macrocephalus. Next base: position 24,885,347 of record CM038709.1, on the reverse strand, counting down.
GCTGAGGATTGTGGTGGAGGAGGAGAGGTTGTGGATCCTCACAGACTGCGGCCTGTTGGTCAGGAAGTCCAGGACCCAGTTGCAAAGAGAAGAGCGCAGACCAAGTGAGGAGAGCTTATCTGTCAGTGTCTGGGGTATCATGGTGTTGAAGGCGGAAGTGAAGTCCACAAAGAGCATACGGACATAAGAGACCTTCTGCTCCAGGTGGGTGAGGGCAGTGTGGACCACAGAGGAAATGGCATCGTCTGTGGATCGGTTCCTCCTGTAGGCATACTGGTGTGGGTCCACAGTGACGTCGATGGTGGCTTTGATGTGGGTCATAACCAGTCTTAGTGACTATCGGCGTGAGAGCTATCGACCGGTAGTCATTCAGACCTGTCACTGTGGAGCTCTTGGGGACCGGGATGATGGTGGCGGTCTTCAGGCAGGTGGGAACAGCTGCCTGGGTGAGGGAGACATTGAAAATGTCGGCCAGGACCTCGGAGATCTGATCAGCGCACTCCCGTAGTACTCGTCCGGGTATGTTATCCGGACCAGCACTTTTCCGGGGGTTGATCCTCCTGAGGGTCCTCCTTACCTCTGCTGGTGTCACACTGAGGGGTACTTCTCCAGGTGGAGGGGTGAGTCTTATGCTGGGCGGGGTGTCAGGGTCCTCAAAGCAGGCATAGAATTTGTTGAGAGCCTCGGGCAGGGAGGGGTCTTTGGAACATTGTGCATCTCTGGTTTTATAGTCTGTGATGCACTTAATTCCCCTCCACATGCTCCTAGGATCCTGGGAGGAGAAGTGTCCCTGGATTTTCAGAGCATATGCAGCTTTGGCCCTCTTAACACCTGCGGTCAGCTTGAGATGCTATGTCATTATGTTGTGATGCCATTTCTTGAGAATCTGTCATTATTTTGACAGGTCATTGTTTTTTATTTGTTATTGTTACATCCATGAACTGTGAAATGTTTGACTTTAATAAAGGTGTATTATATTGCTACGCTTCTTGTGTTGTGCTGCCATCTGCTGGTCTGTTTCTCTCTCACACTCTTCCAGGTGGAGGTACTGATTTCAGATCTGACCTCATTGTGTGTTATGATTGATTGTGGCATGAGAATTTGACTTTAAACAGCAATGGCCACGTGATGCAGGCAGCCCGCAGTGTCTACACCTTGTGTTCATTTACAATGAGCTGTATGTTTTAATACTGATGAGTATTGTTTTTGTTTTGTGATGTGTTTGTGGAAAAGTAGTAGTAACAGATCAGCTTTGATAAAATACCAACTAGGCTTGATGTGTCTTGATAGTGGCTTTAGTTCACTATTCTGTAAATAAATTCTCTTTTAAATTGAATATGTTTGTTTGGTAACTGCTTTAATTATTACACACTAAGAAAATTAAGTACAGATTTGTACTTAAGAGAGTACAGCATACGCAAAGAACTGAACTGGCATCAAAAAACATACACAACATCAATGTTTATATCATGGCAATTTAATATATGATCACGACAATGTCTGAACATGTACTCCAATCATAAAAAAACCCTTGCCAATTCTGCATTCACATGTTTTCAGACTAGATATTTCATTAAAACGAAAAGATTGTCATCAACTAAAAATGTATCAAGAGCTTGATGATCCAGTTCCTTTACTGGATTTTGTCCAGCCTTTGTCAACTGTGACACGATATGCATGGAAATGACCATCAAAAAAAACTCGTAGCAAAATTTTACCACAGAGAATGTTCAGTATGTACTTCATCTTCCAAAACAATGGGATCATTTCAGTGTGCAGATGGCCTATTACAAAGGCATCGTCAAAGGAATATTTAACGTTATTTACTGACACAAGAGACACAAGTTAAAGCACCTTCCCTTGAAACTGTATATCTCTGACAGCATCACTAATTTTAGGGCCTTCTGTAGCTCTGCTGGAAGAGATGAAAATGGTGTGCTTACACATTTGCTGAGCATTTCATGTAGGAGTCCTTTAGAGGAAAACTTCCAGCACTGTTTCATCTGATGGCGGCTGCTTAAAGTCAAGGTTATGTTTCTGAAGTTTAAATTTTTAAATCTTGTGGACTTGTTCTCTTGCCATCCATCTTCAGGGAGAACACTGACCACCTTATTAGACTTGGACAGGTAAGAAACTGGTGCCACATAAACTGACACAGCCACTCTCAACAGAAAGTCAAGTTTGTATTTTTGTGTACCAAGCCACACTAGCACCATGTCATAACTCCATGTATTTTGTAATTGTTACAGCTTTTACTGTTTATTGATGTAATAAATATTCACTCATAATAACAGTAATTCAGCTAAGTTGTGAAGATGACCACAGAAAGAAAAGGTAGTGATTTGTATGAGTGTCACTCTGTCCTGTTTCTCTGTAGAGTGAACCTGCAACACCATATCCAACAATTCAGCTGAAAGACCAGGATTGGAAAACTGCCATTTCCAGATGAAGTCAGAGTGTGGTGAAGGTTGATGGAGTTGAGGTGTTGACTTGTACTGCAATAGATGAGGCCTTCATCGCTACCTTCTGTATGTATTACTCTTTCAACATTGCATAACCTCCATGGCTGAGAAATACCATGACGTTTCTCCAGAGGTGCATTCTACACAGTTTGTCCATGCATGTGGACAAGTGTGTTGCTTTTTCCCTGCTTTAAGTGAACTCTGAAGACATTAGGCCTACATGTCTAGGCCTTAATGTTGAAAACACATTAGTATTAATAAATTTAGAAATTTTAATAAAATGTACTGAAACAGAGCTGTGACTGGCGCTTTTGAGTTTTTCTCTTGCTATAAATAAGTCACTGCAGCACAAAAACGAGGATGAAAGTTGGACTTGCGCTAAAAGAAGCAAAGAGTCTTGTAACGACCCTGTCTAGGGGTAAAGGATTCTAGCAGCTTGGTTGTGTAAATATTACTGTAAAGAGGTATGTTGAATTAAGAAAACCACACAATGCACAGAAGAACAGTGAAAAAACATGTATTGGGCTTAAAGTTAAACTTGACAAAGACAAACACCGGTACGAACTTTAGGAGTGACCCTAGCCAAAACAATAAAACCCCAGTTAACTAGACACTCAAACAACCACCTAACCACAAATAAACAAACACAAAAACAGCATGCTACCCAAACTCCCTGACTATACAAAAACATACACAAACACCCAAACCCCAAAACAAACGGCGGTCACTCCCTACCAAGAATTAGCATGGACAGACGTGTCCCCACTGACATCCAGCGATTATTAAATTGTCCCCACCAGTAATTTGATCCCCTTCAAAAAAAACCTGATCTGTCAAAGTCTCATTAAAAGGGTTAAATCACATATGGCCAGTGTGATTGGCTGTGTCTTTCCCGGCTGTCATGTGACACTCTGTAGCTACTTTTAGTTGTTAGTAGTGGTGTGCGATACTGCAAAATTTGGTATCGATCCGATACCGAATAATTACAGGGCAAGTATCACCGATACCGATGGGGAATCACCTACGTGAAATAGTAGGTTATATTTATACCCTACCTACATGTAGCAGATATGAGCTATTTGTTATGATAACAACTGTATTTATATTATTATTAATAATAGCCATATTTTATAATGAAAAAATAATAATAGAAATCGTATTTGATATGAATAATTAGCATTATTACTTTATTATTATTATTATTATTATTATTATTATTATTATCCATCCATTATCTGACGATTTATCCTGCTAGTCCGGGTCACGGGCGTTATCGGGCGAAGGTGGGGTACACCATGAACAGGTCGCCAGTCCATCACATGGTCAACACACACTCACACCTACGGGCAGTTTAGAGTGAGGATCAACCTAACATGCATGTGTTTGGACTGTGGGAGGAAACTGGAGTAACCGGAGGAAACCCACTAAAGCACGAGGAGAACATGCACACTCCACACAGAACGACCCGGACCAGGAATCCAACCCAGATCATCTTACTGTGAGGAGACAGTGCTGACCACTATACCACCGTGTCACCATTATTATTATTATTATTAGTAGTAGTAGTAGTAGTAGTAGTAGTAGTATTGTTATTATAGCATGTTTTTTATATTGTTGTTGTTTTTGTAAAACAAGAATATACAAGCTTAATAACAGAGTCGAATCTCTTAGTAGCCTGCAGTGCCTTTCCCTGCTGTCACGTGACACTCTGTAGCTACGTTTAGTTGTTAGCAGCGCCAAAACTGTCAGGAAAACTTTCCAGTCATATGAGACTGTGCAAGACTCAGGTGCAACGTAGGTGACACATTAGTGTTAAAAGCGAGTGAGGATGGCAGCAAAAAAGAGGAAGGTGTACATAAGGCACTATTTTTCAAAGAAACGCTCAAGTCCCTCATAAAGTTAATGGCAATGCTAGGCTTTGGCGCACAGCATACAGCAGGCTAAATCGTCTGTAACTCATCTTTAACTATGAATAACATGGAAATTAACTGTTCAACAAACTGCCAGCTGTTCAACATTATATATTTTATTAATTAAAATATGAATTGTTATTCAGAATAGTTTAAAAGCACTTAGAATATCTTATGTAGCATACAGTGGCGGCTGCAGAGAGGGGAAGCTCATTGTCGGCTTACACCATAAATTTGTCAGTTTATTTATAATTCTGCCCTCCGTTCCTTTACAAGAAAATGGCCTGTACACTTCCAGTCAACCAGCTAAGTTTGTCATACCAGGAGAGTTAAAAATACCTGTTACCTTTCCCTACTTTTTGCACCAAATCAATCGTAGGTGTTTATCTGACCTGCTGTTTAATTCTAACCTTCTCCTCGTAATGAAGATTATCAAATGGCTTTGCTAAAATCAGGTCGATATTATTAGCATTGACTGCCATTGTGTGCACCTTGCTAGCTGGCTAGTTCACTCTCACCTAGCCAAGAGTATGAATGATTGATTGAACGAAACGATATTAAACTCGAACAAGGAAATGTTACACTAAAGCAAATACTATGAGTGTGTTTTATTTACACAATGAACAATAATAATGGTCAGTAATTTCACCAAGCAAATACCAAGAAATGGATTGCAGTTTTCTTTCGATTTTACTCGCAAAACCTGCGATGGTACTGAAGCTCTCAGTAATTAAGTGACTGTGTATCTCTCAAAATAGATGTCAATAAAAATGGGATTCAGCCTTTCGACTGATCCAATCGTCTTGCAGAAAGGGTGGGTTGGTGGAAAAATACAGATACTCCCGGGGATAAGGTGAAACGATGATAGAAATGTAATACAGACAAAACAGATATACTGGAAATAAAATAACTGGAATTGAAAATAAAATGGCCTGACTTATAGTCAGTCTAGGCAATATGAGTCCCTTGTCACAAGACCATAGAACTACCCCATGTGACAAGCTTTTCAACAGCACCTCAGCTCAAGGTCAATACTCTCCAGCTAGCTTCCAGAGTACTGGGATTTTCTCCTTGTAGGACAGGTCCAGCCCTGGTTGAAACCATTGCATCCTGTAGAGGGACAGTCCTACAAGGATGGGCTTTCACTTAAAACAAAAGAAGCAACAACAATTTAACATAACAAAACAGAACAGAACATAAGGCCTTACTAAACAGAAACGGTGCACACATACCTTCACCTGTTCTTGTCTTACCCTTAACACAACATTTTGAATTGTTCTAACATGTTCTTAGGTGTCAGGAATCAGCATCATCTGAATGATCACAATGTTTTACATGGCACACTGGGATTTTTAATTTTATCCCATTGTTAAATGTGTCTGTATGTGACAAAACAGGGGAACAGTATGGCATTTCCTTAAAAGTGAAGCAGACCTTGTAAGGACAAGTAGCACTGACTTCCTGTAAATGCTTCATTGCATTGCTGAGCTCTCATTGGCTGAACAGTCAGTAAATGGTTCTGTGGTCACATTTTTTTTGTGGTCACGTTTTTTTTAAATGTGTTCTTTCTGCAAAATGTGAAAATGGAGAGGAACAGACATGCCTGGAAACTCTTAATGTTTTTAATTTTTTCTCTGGGTAAGTTAAATACGTTTTGAATTTGTTTATGCAACCTATTGTATATATTTATGATTTCTATAGGGTTTAGTTATAAAAATGGACTTTGAACAGAGAACATGAGAGAGAAAATACTTCAGTAAAAATATAAGTGCTGGGTCAAAACCTTTCTCAATTAAAGTGGGAGCATGGAGCCAAAAATGTACTTGAGAGAAAGTCAACAAGTGTGTATTTAAACATATTCCAGTGTATAAATACAAACTTTTTTTTTGTGCTGCAGCAATTCACTGCTAGCCAGTTTAATCTCTGTTCAAAATAATCAATGTAATTAGAGAGGTATTCAAAACAACAATGAGACAAACAAAACAAATATATTAAAATATATTTCCTGTCATTTTTACTTAAAATGCCCAACAAATGGTTGTTTAGACATTAGAACACTTATTAGTTACCGACTTTGGTGAGATCATCTTGTCTCATATCTGCAGCTGGATCAGTAATGGAAGAGGTGCAGCTTGCTCTCGCTCAGTGACTGTGAATCTTCTGGTCAGCTCTGGAGCTGAGACTGGGTTATAATCACAGATTGGACTGGTAATCTGGAATACCAGGCATTTTCCAGGTGGGCCGACGCACCTTTAGGCCAATACAATGTAATGTAGCTTCTTTAATAACAAAAAAGACCAACAAGCAGCACATAAAGCAAACACAGTACTTATACTCGTTGTTTAAACTGACAGTGGGCTCGTCCAATCACTTCTCTTACTAGGCCCTCCCTTCCCCCTCTTTCCTCTCAGGTCAGAATATGTGACTTAAGAGCCAGGGGCGTAGCAGCAACTTCTGGGCCCTGTACACTCTCAATGTCAGTTACAATCTACAATCAGATCATATTATATTGATGAGTGGTTCTTTCATTCACCACCTGTGTTGATGCATTTGGCCTACTAGCTGTTGGGCCGACTAAACCATTTTGCGCCTCCAAGAGATTGCCCACAGAATGTCCAATATGTTGAGAGGACTGTGACTTAAGTTCATTCCCTCAGTTCATATCAATATATTTGACATTTTAATTAATAAATAAAACACCAAAATAAAAACATCACACAAAAAAAAATCTGGATTTTCATGGGCCCCTCTCCCTACTCGGGCCCTGGGTAGTCAGGTCCACTTTTCCCCCCACTACCACGCCCATGCTTAGAGCCGAAATCTGTAGATGAATCTGCAGTGGAGAAACAACAGTGTGGTGCAGAAAAGTTGCAAGACGAAAAAACTAAAACTAAAAATATTTTTTAAAATGTGCAATAACAAACATAACATCTACTGCACCTAATATTATGTAGTAGTCAGGCAAGGGAGAGCTTCTGATAGTCTTAACAGTCTACAGATGCACTGGTCTTCCTCAAGGTGGCACTATAGCTTTAGTTCACCCAGTTGGTCTATTACAATAGGACATAGCATGTTTGTAAATTGAAAAAATTGAAAAAAAGGCACTGTCTGCCTTTCAAGACAGTGCAGGCTGCAAGACACAGAGACAGCTGCCTTCAGTTTCAGACACAGCCATCGTTCAAATGCAGCACATCCAGTCAGATTTTAGAGCCTGAACAATCAGTTTTATTAAGGTAAACTTTCACAGACAATCGAACCGACAAAACAAATAGCAAAAGCTTGAATAACAAGTGGGGTTTTTTTGCCTAGATTTAACAATTGAGGTTGTGCTTGCATCTGGAACACTAATTGGAAGGTGGTTCCAAAACTGGGGGGACTCTGTATGAAAAGCATCTACCCCCTGATGTAACTTTATTTATTCTAGGTACTAACAGTAAGCCAGCAACTCCATTTAAGTGGAGGTGTTCATAGTAAGAGATCAGTTCACTCAGATACTGAGGAGCGACACCAGAGTTTTATATGTTAATAGATAAATTTTGAATTCAATGTCAAATTAAACTGACAACCACTGCAGGGAAGAAAAAACTGGGCTAATATGGTGGCTAATATTTTTTTTATATGCAGTCAACTTAAAAACACATGTTCATATTGACTCTTATTACGTTCATGTTATCTAAAAACATTTCTTGCAATGACTGAAAAGCTAATTCACCATACTTAAGAAAATGTGTTGGACCACTGTAATCCTTTGAGAAATTGGCATAACTCAAAAAGACTAATGCAAAATGCTGCCTTCAAATTTTTTTGTTGGAGTCTGTCTAGCCGTATACAATAGTTAACTATATTTACAGAGGCTGTTTTCTGTGCTGTGGCATGACCTAAAGCCTGGCTGACATTTTCACATGTATTGTCATGTAGAAAGAAATCATGTTGCTGATTATGTAGTGCTCTCTTTGTGGTTTTGCGCAGAGAGAGCAGAGAGGAATCAGGAATCAAGGTTATAATTTGAATGAAGGTACACTCTAAAAAATTAGCATTAGGCCAACAACAAAATTAAGCCAAACCTTTGCATTAGTCTTTGAGCCAATTTCTGATAGAATAATGTTGATGCAACACATTTTTAATATATGAAGTATGTGAATCTATATAAACTTAATTTTTATCTTATGAAGTATATATTTAAGAACTGGCTAAATGCCATCTGAATTACTTTTTAGAGAGTACATGAGATAAACTTGAAGGTTGATTTAAAAAACATCATATTGGAGTTAAATTAAACGTGTAAATGATCATTATTTGTAACTTAATCAGCTTTCACTTCATGTTAAATCAGATCTTTGTAAACTCGTGGAACATGTTTATGTGACTGTTGTACATGCAGAGAGTTTACAAAGCAGCAACAAATAACATCATAAACATGATCAACAACATTCAAGAAAAGAGGATATATGGAGCCAAATGAGCAGCCCAGTCAGAGTAATTAGAATGCCCTATATATGTATTGTTGTATAAGTATTGTTAATAAACTTCACCACATTTTCACTGCTCATGAGTAACTCAAACTTAAATAGTTCATGCTGTTCACATTTTTTATGATTGTTCCACGTAAACTTGACCATTTTACTAAATGTGAGATCAGTGACTGCTGGTTTGAGGCACAATACGAGCTGCTCTACACTTTCTTAAAAAAGCTAATCTATAAACGGAGGTACAAATAATACATATAAATTAGAGATAGACCAATCAGCGTTTTTGAGGCCGATTTCCATCACCCATCACCTTTCAGCACGATCAGCCGATAGCCAATACCGATCGAGGGCGGGGTATATGCCATAACATGGCTACATGAAGTTATTTTAGCAGCATCAGCATCATATTTTTAACAAAATTAACAGTAAATAAACAAAGTAAATCAAACAAATATCCCCAATACTGCAATCATTAAATTTAGACCCTTAATTTATAATGAAAAAAGCTAAATAAATAAATGCAGTAAAAACTGCAGTCCTTAAACGCAGACTCTGGTTATTTTAAACGAAAATCTGTAATCATTAAATGAAGATCTTAAATTGTTGCTGCTGTTCTGTTCGTACCGGTCAGATCTGGTCTGCACCGTATTTCGGGTTATTAGTTTTGTGCTAGCTGCGCATGCTAGCTTTGCTGTTTGCTGGTACTCACTGTGTTCAGCTGCCTGCAGTGCCGTACCAGGTTAGTAGTGTTAAATGTCTTTGTCTTAGTTCCTCAATGAGACACGCTGATTTTACTAATTTAAAAACGTCCTGGATGAGTCTGCGTCGCATACAGTAAAACACTGCCAGACAGACATGCTTACTTTCAGCTTGTGCTTTTCTCCCGACGTCGCTGCTTTAGTCAGTCTGTGGAAAATGAAAGAGTATGTATTTCCACCTAGCGGTTCAGATAGGAATTGCAGGGAGGGGGTTCTCCTCTTCCTGGATGAAACGCTAGCTGGAAATACAGAAATTAGGTTCATTTGTTTAACGCCATCGATCAGCTCTCGGGATCGGCTCTAAATTGGAGAAATATCGGCCGATCACCGATCGCATAAAATCGGCCGATACAGATACATAGCCGACCAATCCTTCCATCTCTAATATAAAGTGTTTTTTCTTCTTAAATTCTTCTTAATGTTTTTTTATTATGTCTTTGTTTAATTATGTGCTCCTAAGACATGCAGTTCGAAAGTAATGGAAATTAATCTGCTTATGTTACTTTAATATAGTAATTCTTTGAATTAGATACAGTTATATTTGTTTTTAAAGTAACCATCCAAACCCTGAGTAGCAATGATAAAATATAAACGTCATATTATAGTAGGACAACAACCTGGCCATCTATGTCTCTTCTGTTATTACTGCTAGTTAGTACTGCTGTCTCCTCTGTTCAGCAGCATCACGTTTGGCACTGTAGAGCCTCTTCTTTACAGCAGTGCTCAATGCTGTGTTAGAACTCAGAAATTATTGTAAAAATGTTAAATGTCTATTAGCCTGTTTTTTTCACAGCTGAGATCTTAATAACTTAATAGTTTAATACAGCTCCACATATAATCTGTCACGCATACGACTATTCCTGACACTGACTTACTTCCGAACTCCATTTCCCAGAATGCACACCCGGATGACGTCACACCCACATGTTCGCTTCAAGCCAATCGCTTCAAGCTCGCTTCAAGCTTGACGTCACACCCACATGTTCGCTTCAAGCCAATTCGCTTCAAGCTCAGCCTCACCGGAATTCTAAATACGCACAGCTGATTGTCATTACGTTCACCCCATATAAGCTTCACACACACACTTTGCGAAGTTTTGCTAACCTGTTGTTGCAATTCCGAGCGTTTTCCCTTGTGGTCTTGTTGGTCTATTCTGGTTTTGACTTATTCCGTTTCTTGACTATTCTCTTTCTCGATTTCTCTTTCTGGTTGTGGTTGCCTGTGTCTTATTCTCCCTTGGCTCTGATCTCCCTTCCGTACTCTCGACTCTCCCCTCGGATCTCCCTCATGATTTGGTCGCCTCGCTCTCTGCTTTTTTGGTTACGACTTCTGCCTGTCTCCTGGTTTACGATTCTCGCTCAGTCCCGTTTTGTGTTTTGTGCGTAACTTTTAGCTCTGCAAGCGTCGTGCTGAGTGCTTTGCCTATGACATAATCCCATCAGTGTTGTTCCAACATTAAAATGCAGCTATCTGATGGCAATAAAAGATAAAAAACACAATTGAATTAATTTAAATATTTAATTGTCCTATAGATAATATATCATCCTTTCTAAGTGAACTACGGGAACCCTGTTACTGTAGCGCATGTTACTCTAAATACAATAACAGAGTTGTAATGTTAGCTTTTTCTCAGAAACAGATGCAGCTGTGGAATGTAATGTTACTGTCAAAATGAAGAATATACTAATATATTCTTGAATATATTCATCTTATTCTAATAATATGGGTAACAGGGATGCACTGGGCAGAGTGACACACTCAATCATTGCTGAAAATATTGGAAAAAAATACAAATAAAAGGGAGCGCTTATATTTGGTCTTCTTGTTGTGTTAGCCAATGTGATTCCCCTGCTGCACTAAATAGATTTTGGTAACAGGGTTGTGTGGATGTGGGAAACAACTTTAGTGCATAATTACTATTATTAAAAATATGTTAATGATTAAACCAATTGTCTTAACAAATTACAAGAGAAATATATCAACAAAGATTAAATGAAATCTTCTGTCCTTATGTGAAGAAGTTAATATTATAAAACTTCTGATAATGAAAGAATAGTTGAATGAATAATATGGATGAATTAATGAATTAATGACAATTAGGTCTCTTCTTGGTCAGATTGACTGCTGGGAATTGTTAATGCAAGTTATTGTTTACCTCAATATTATTAGATAACATAACTTCTAGACACATGCCGTCTGGTGAGTTGTTCAAAACCACATTAATCCACATGCCGGAAATTAACAGACACTGTCAAATCTTTGTCACAATGTTGTTCCTACAACGTTGTCAAGAAGTGGTGCTGTGTACTTTGGCTCAAGGTCACTATTAAATAATGGTGTTTATGGTATTGTGCTAAGTGGCAGTTTCCATGCAGATATAAGGGAACATGTGAAAGATCCTGACAACGTTACCACTATGTTGTCATAACATTGTCACAACGTTCTGAGGTATTACATTTTAATGTTGTGACAAGGTTGCAGACGCCAAAGCAATTGTCATATTATAATCATGTTTGCTGAAACGTCTTTAGTGTCTTCAGAGTTAGACTTGACTGTTCAGAATTTTAGAGAGAGAGACAGATATCCGAAGTGTCCTGGAAGTTCCGGAGTCTCCCGGAATCTAGAACGAGCGGCCAAGAGCACTCACAAAGGTGCACGCAGCCGACACAGACTTTTTTCCCGATCGCGTGTGGGAAACAGATATAGAGGGAGATGAAAGCCATACTTGCTGTGGTAACCACCTAGAACCTTGTGGTAACGTGCTCCCCTGGTGTGCATAGTCATGAAGCGCATGCAAAAGAAAAGGCAGGGCCTTCCAAAAAGAGACAATACAAAACTAATTTCTCCTCTGACTACTCGAAAATGTACCCATAAAAGTGAAAAACAATTAATGTTTTGCCCCGTGTACTGTTTGCCATAGTGATTCCAGCATAGCCCACAGCGAGCTAAGTGATTGTAAAAGGCATGCTGAGGTGAGTTTGTGTGGCAAATATACATATTACCTTTGTTGTAACTTAGTTTCTGCCGTCAGAATGAAGAGGGAGACCAGTTCAGAGAGAAAACTTTTTATTCGAAGGACTGCAGTACCGACATTTCTCTGAGCTCTCACACCCCGGTATACCCTGCTCTCAATCGTGTCTCAGCTGCATTGTCTTTTATAGGCCCGCCTTCCTGCTCCTCCTGGTCCATGTACACCTGGCCAGTCATTTTCTTGGGTGGACAGTGATTCTCGAATAGAAGTTCCCAAGATAACGCTGCAGGGTCTTGTTCTCGTGCCATGCAGTGGTCACTCCATGGTCCATCTTCTTCCAACCTAAAGACAGAAGCTCAAGTGGGCCAAGCCTGAGGTCAGTACTGTAAAGAAGTGGACCAGTAAGGCTAAAGAGAGGCTTCAGGACTGTATGGAGTTGTGTGTGTTTGAGGACTCTACAAGCAGCTTGGATGAATACAGTGACCACCTACATCAGCTTCTGTGAGGACATCTGTGTTCCGACCAGGACACGCATTAAATATAATAATGACAAGCCCTGGTTTAACGACATACTGCAGCACCTACGGCAGTCCAAGGAGAGCGCATTTAGGAGTGGGGACCAGGCGCTCTACAACAAGGTTAGGAACACACTTAACAGAGAGATCAGAGCTACAAAGAAGAGCTACCTTCAGCCGTCTGGAAATGTCTACACAACCTCTCAGGCTACAAACGACCCCCCCACCAGACAATGGGGGGTCGTCAGCTGGCTGATGACCTAAACACCTTCTACTGTAGGTTTGAAAAGCCCAGCTCCACTGAACAATACAACACCACTTCACACCCCTCTGACTCTCAGCCATCCATACAGCCTGCCCTGAAGATCTGTGAAGCAGACGTCCACCGACTCAAAGAGTGAGGAAGGCACCAGGCCCAGAGGGAGTGTCACGCTCCTGCTTGAGAAACTGTTCAGACCAGCTTGCTCTTGTCTTCACTAAGATCTTTAATAAATCACTGGAGCAGTGTGTCGTACCAGCATGCTTCAAGCGCTCCACAATAATTCCCATCCCAAAAAGCCAACCATCTCAGGACTGAATGACCACAGAACTGTCGCACTGACCTCTCTGGTCATGAAATCATTTAAGAGGCTGGTTCTCACCCACTTGAAGGAGATCACTAACCCCCAACTAGACCCCCTGCAGTTCGTGTATCGGGCCAACAGGTCTGTTGACGATGCAGTGAACATGAGTTCTGTTCTTGGACTTCAGCTCTGCCTTCAACATGATCATCCCTGGAAATCTACACACCAAACCGACCCACCTCAGTGTGCCAGCCTCCACCTGCCAGTGGATCTTAAACTTAGCAGCAGGTGAGGCTGGGAAAGATCACCTCAGGAACCAGGACCATCAGCACAGGAGCTCCACAAGGCTGTGTTCTCTGGCAGGTGGTCCTCTGGAGCAACCACAACAACCTGGAGCTGAAGACAGCCAAAACAGTGGAGATGAGAGTGGACTTCAGGAGAAGCCCTCCAACCCTTACAGCACTCACCATTCTCAACAGTACTGTAATGGTTATGGACTCCTACAAGTTCCTGGGCACAATAATCTCCAAGAACTTGAAATGGGACTGCAACATCAGCACCATCATCAAGAGAACTCAGCAGAGGCTGTACTTCAACCTGCCCAAGGAGCTTATGGTACAGTTCCACACCGCATCCATCACAGTGTGGGGCAGCTCAGCCACCAAACACCACACCCACAGACTGCAGCGCATCATCAGGTCTGCAGAGAGAACCATCGGTGTTAAGTAACCCTCCCTACCAGACCTGCACATGGCCAGAACCAGGAAGCGGGCAGAGAACATCATCCGTGATCCGTCACAACCTGGACATCGCCTGATCCAGTATTTTCCCTCAGCTCGGCGTTTCAGCCAGTTGAGGTTTAAGACCTCCAGACTACAGAGAAGCTTCTTCCCACACGCCATCACTCTCATGAACAGCTGAACCTTACAACACTACTTTCTGGATACAGTCTACTACATACATACATCCCTATCCAGATGTTCTCTCACTCTTCTTTCTCTGTACTGCACTTTTATTTATCTGAGAGTCTCAGAACACTCTGTACCACCGTCTCAACCAGTGACTCTTCTGTTCTCCATATTTATATCTAATGAATTCAGTCTGCACTGTCCCTTACTGCTGCACTTAGCACTTTACTTTAAATATACAACTCTGCACTTGTTAAGTTTACAGGTGTGTCTGTGTGTGTGTGTGTGAGCGTGTGTGTGTAGGAGGATGGCTAGGTTGGGTGTGTTGGATACTTCTGTAATGTCAGTTATTGTGCACTGTGATGTGGGGTCGGGGTACCTCAATGAAATTAGTTTTTGCAACTTGGAATGTCTGGAGAGATGTGAAAGTCAGGTGGTGCTGCAGTCTGTAGTTCAGATTAGCCCATAAATGAAAAAGTGCAGCTTAGGGCTGGCCAGGAAAGGACAGGTCAGGAGAGTAGAAGTTAACGACGTTTCCACAAAACTGCTCGATTACAGTATATTATCTTCGCTGTCCAAAGAAAAACAAGTATCTGAAAAATAACAGCTTTACAGTAAAGGCCAAAACCTTTGCTTGGAATATAAGTCAATGGAACCAAAAATTGTATTGGAGAATTTCTGTTGTTCCATTAATCATGAAATTGTCACACAGTGTAAACTGCAGCTGGAGTTCAAATGACTCAATAAAAAAATAAAAATCGACAAAAACAGAGATACATGTTTTTCTCTGGACAGTGACGTTATACTGAGAGCAATCCTAAAATCTAAATCTGCATTATGTGTCATGTGTTTAACACTTTATTATTCTGTGAACGATTATGTTTTTTACGGGTGTGTATGAAATTTGACTATATCCAAGACTCTCGTGTCCAGATGTAGGTTAATAAGTCCGTCTGCAGTTCAGAGGCCTATAAACATTGTGTAGAAGTGTGACACCCTTCTGTGTCTGGCTTTGTACTGTGTTATTGTGATGTATACTCTGTCCTGTAACTGTTTATTTATTTCTGTTTTTAAGGTAATGCAGTTCGTGGTGAGGTTATCCCTCTCAAGTCCGGGACAGATTACACTTTCAAGCCTCCCATTAAGGGAATACCTCAGTCCGTTTTGTGGAAGTACAAAGGCAACAAAGTGGTGGAGTTTGAATATAATGAACTTAAATGGTATCGACTTGAAGGTCGAGCAGAGCTTAATACTAAAACTGGAGACTTAACACTTTCAAAGCTCAATACAGGGGACAGTGGTCTGTATGAGTCTGAAATCCTGGTGGAAGGAGAGATACAGCCATCCAGGCATGATATTAAAGTGATTGGTAAGTGAGTCGTTTATTAAGATCTACAGAAATTTAAACCTCAGAGAAACATGCACGTAATTAACTTAATTAACTTGGTTAATTAAATTAAATTTGGTGCTGGTTTGAGAGTGAAATGCCCCCTATGCCTGAAAAGCTTTGACATTTTAATCAAAATGAAAAATTTAACTGTTAGTCTTTTATAAACATGATTACTTGTGTTCTACAGTTGTGCTACAGAAGTTTTGAGAGTGAGATTTTCCAGTTTTACAACTCTCAAATCCCCCTTATGATGATGTAACTAGAAGGTTAGGAGGACTTTTGAAAAACTACAGCTGCAGTTTGTGGATCTTTAAATGATTACAATTGGTAAAATAAATGGCTCAAAATGACAGAAAGAATGATGATAACAGCAAGATAAGGGCTATAGTTAGCAGTTGGTAAAGCTGGGCTGGTCTTCAATAACAAGTCTGACGTAAATAGGCATTTCCAGGGCCAATGCCCACAGACCTGCAAATCAAATGACAACTTAATTTTTTTCACAGTCATTTCCAGTTTATTTAGGTGCCATTGTGAGATAAAATGGCTCTACATTCTATCAGCTCTAGATCACTCGTTAACTAATCCACCTCCAAAGCTCTAGTGAGCTGCTCAGGTTCTGACTTTTTTTAACATGCTGAGTTCTGTGTTCCTTGTTGTTTGAGTCTAAAAACTACTGAGTTGTCATTCTAGTACATTCTTTGTGATGAGAAAAAGAAGAGAAAATGTCTGCAGTTAATAAGGTATAATAAAATTCATAAATGAATTTAGAAAGCAAAAAAGATAGGTGACATAGGGCTCTACTGTTAGCTAGCTAGCCAGTCAAGCCAATCTTAGCACCCACTAGAAAAGCTTGCTATGCTCCTACATCGTCATGTTCTGGTTATTATCTGATTTAATGTACTGTCAAGCTAGAGATAGTTAGCATTAGCTCCGCCTTAGCTAGATAGCTGAGGGCGATATCTTTTTCAGCCCTTGTCTGACCAACAAGAGAATCCACAGTTATGGTAATGTTACCTAGCTAGCTAACATTAGAGCCCACTGGTACTGAACTTAGATTTTCTTCATTAGCTTAAAAATTGTATCTCACCTTATCAACTGCAGCCATATCCTCCTCTCTTACACGTCACAAGTGCTAGAATGACAATTGGGCAGTTTCTTGCCCTCTTATTTGTTTAATTAACAAGAGCCTCAGTCAGTGCAGTTGAGGCTTGGGTCTAGTGATGGTGTGTTATTTCCTAATAAGTTGGTTGTTTGCACGTCTGGAGGTCAGGGTCGACTTTTAGCCAATGACTAGCCAAAAGATTAGCCAAAGTCAAAATGTTAGGACTCGACTCTACTCTGTCAACACTATGTTTTTTTGTAGCTGGTTTGAAGAGCATTCTGAAGGAAGAGAGCCTGAGTTTAAGTAGTAGAGTTTAATTACCAGCTTGACATCAAATATGAATTTCTATGGACCTCTCAGTATTTCATGAATACAACACGATACAAAAACACATACACTGTGTTTTAGGGGAAGCCAAGGTGCCGAACAGTGAAATTTTAAAAAGTGGTTAAATATTGGTGGTTCATATAGAATTACAAGCTACATATGATTTTTCATGAAATACTGCCTAAAATGGGAATTTTGACCTTTCACCTTCAGATGCACTTCCAAAGCCCAATGTGACCTGTGAAGTGAACGACACAGATGCAAAACTCGTTTGTTCAGTGGATTCTTCAGCAGACTTTCAATGGAATGGGCCACATGTCGAAGAAAAACAAGGGCAGACAATCACTGTACCAAAAGAAGGAAGTCGTGAAACAATCTTCATCTGCATCGTGAGAAATGAAGTGAGCTCTAACAGCTCAGAATTCCATTTGAAGGACTGTTTCAGAGGTAATGCTTCTTGTTTTATTGTTGATAGTCTCAAACTTTTAGGTTCAGTTTACTAACATGTATGTATCATTTATATTGTAGTTAGTTTATGTTTCATTTACCTTACCATTGTTATTTTTTGCAAATGGAAAGTCTCGTGGTGGCACAGCCATATCTGCTGTTCTCATCATTATCATAGTCATTTCTTTACTTGTCGTCCTTTTTCTGTACTTCAAATGCAAAAACGTATCAAAGATCATGGTACTGCATATTCCAAAGTACTCACTCTCCAAACATGTGTTTGCTACATGTATGTTGACTTTGCCTAATAACATTGTTTCTTTTGGTTTGACCCATGCTCCTCCTTCGTTCCTCCATTCATTTACAACAAGACCTAGCAACCACTTGGCAACCCTGTAACCACTCAGCAAACACCCTGTACACCATACAACACCCTAGTTACATCTTAACAACCAACCTTATACCTTAGCAACCACTTAGCAACACCTTAGCAACTTTCTCCTCCTTCTTCTTCTTCTGTCTCTCCTTTTCCTTCTTCTTCCCCTTCTTCATCTTTTTTACTGTATCTTGGCCATTATTGTCTTGTGATCCAAAGGTAATAATACAGGTTGCCTGTGCAAGTTATTGTGTACACTAGTGTTTCGCTGTAAACAATAAACACAGTTCATCCTGTGCTAGTGGATAATTGTATGCTGCTTTTCCAGTGCTACCTTCATATCCATGTCAAATAAATAAATTATAAACTATATGTTTGTTCTGGTAGTGCCCTTTTAAACCCCAAACTCCAAACAGTGTATCATGGATTTAAGACATGAAATTAAGTGATTTATGATTAAATTCCATAAACCACTCCATATTACAGCATATACAGCTGTGTTAGGAATGCTATATATTATGTAGTGGAATTAGGGGTATTTATTTAATCCACCAATTAATTAATTGAATTAATTAATTTAGATGAATCAAATTTACCCTTATAAAATTTGTTTTCTGAGCTTGAGGTTGGTTTGAGTTAAGGGATCCACACACTGGTAATAATATTGAAAACACACCAAGACTAGCTTATATAAAAAAGGGTTTATTTAGATGAACACATCAACAAGGACGGATATGGGAAATGGAAGAAATAAAGAGATTAAAAAAAGTAAAATAAAGGAACAAAGACTAAAAGAAAGCATTACTTGCTATATAGAATATAAATATGCACTCTGTGAAAACGGCTTCTCTAACAAAGGAACCCTGATAGCACTCGGACCGGACCACAACAGATGTTTGCATGCGTGTGCCTTACTGCGTTTCCGTTTGTGGTAAAGCGGCTTTGTTGGCCTCGGCGGCTGCGCAGACATCGCTGGCGCGGCGGTCTCCGCTCGACTGGACGCCGGTTTTCTGCTTCGCGCGGGTCACGTGGTTCGCGCACTTGGGCTGCAGGGGCAACGCGCTGGTTCGCTCGGTGACGGGGGCGTGCAGACCTCTACTGCGCATGGGCGGTTTGGTCGCTTCGCGCGCCTCGGTTAGATGAATGAAGCACGATTCACGTGCGCACGGTGAACCATTCACCAAACGAAACTTAACTTGAGTGACGGGGCTGTGTAGACCGTCTCGGCTGATCTTCATTCTATGTGAAACTACAGTCTTGTGGAGCTGTTGCGGGTTGACCTTAGTTTAACCCCTGTCGGCTCCCTTGCGGGCGGCTTGGTTCTAGCTGGCCGTGTCGTGACTTGTGGTCTCTCAGGGCCAAAGCCCCGGATGGAGAAAGAGGGCGTCCTTGGAGTTCTAACAGCTTGCGGTCTGGCTCTAAATCAAGAGAGAAGTTTCTCTCGTTTATAGCCTTCCTGAAGGGGGAGGGGTGACGTGGAGGCCGCCCTCTCATGCATATGCATCACTCGTGTTTTTCACATACAGTCATTCGCGCAAAGTCGAGCACACAATTGACTATATCTTAATTGGCTGAGGCCAAAGCAGGCATCTTTTAAACTTTCAATCTAGCTTATACACCAGAGGAGAATGCTGATTTAAACAGAATTAAAGAAAAGAAAACAGACAAGCATATTATGGTACTCTAAAGAAAAGTGCACAGTTACAGATGATTAAAAGACAACACTTTTCACTGTGTTAATCTGAGCTGCTGCATATGCATTGCTAGACTTAAAGAGTTTATCAAGTTTACTAAATGAGATATCACACTGATAAGTTCAAACAATTCACTCACTTTTACCAAGGAGAAACTCTGGTTATGAAAAATACAATAATGCAAAGATTAATTAAACTTAACAATTATCTTAAATGAAGAATGTATGTCTTTGAGTGTCTTTAAAGATTAAAAAGATACATAGGTGGAAAAGATCACAGTGGATGCATAATTAACTTTACATAAGGGATAGCATACATAAAGAAACAATTCTACCAAAAAGTCCAGATCATACAGTTCTGTCTCTGTTACACTGATGCGTCAGCAGGGTGTCTGGGAGTCGTAGGGTCTCAGGCTTGGGGGCATCCTGTGGAATTCCAAAAAGGGTCTTTATGGACTACTATGGAGAAGCAGTTTCATAGATTACATAGTCTGAGTGGGGGCAGAGAGAGAGAGGTCATAAATTGTTTTAGCTCTGTTTTATCTGACTTTTAGGCAGAATGAAAAGGGGGTGGGTTTGTCTGTGCGTGCGTGTGAGAAGACTTCTTGTCTCTGGTCTGTTCTGAAAGAGGATGGTGGGGGTTTCTTCCACGTGCAGAGACCATGTGGAGCCTTATAAGTTCTTATTGAGTGAAGTGTCTTTTTCACTATCTCTTGTTTGGTTTTACCACATTACACTGCATGGTGCATTATTATCACAGGTGTACATTTTTGACCTTCTCTCTGTGAGCACAAAGTGTGTGGTGTTTTTTACAGAGCAGCAAGTTAACCATCCACAAACCCCACCTCATTTTATCTGCTTTGTTGTACGTCTGAGGTCCATTTACCCAGTTATTCCAGCTTTCCATATGTGTACATTCCCTGAATGCTCATCCAGCAGTAAGGTAGATAAAACCTTCTTTAGGTGCATCACGAACACCACAGCACTGTCTACAACACGACCAGAATACAGTGGTCGAAAAATGTATTGAACACGTCACCAAGTAAACATATTTCTAAAGGTGCTATTGACAAAATTCTCAATTACCAGATGTCAGTAACAACCCATCCAATCCACACATGCAAAGAAATTAAACCATATATGTCCATAAATGTGTAGGTGTAATAATGAAAAATGACACAAGGAAAAGTAAAAATGTTCAAATGAACGCTGTTCATGGGTGGGAATCACTCCCCGAACTTCATCCCCCATATCACTTAGCTTTCATTTGACTCTGTTGTTAATCAAGCTGAATGTGTAACTTTTCCCTTTTCGCTGACCATGATGCAGTCTATTTTCTACAAACAAAGCAGGGATCTGATTTTTGTTGATTGTATTTTGATGCAGTAATACTTATTTTATGGTAATACTTTTCTGCATAAAACAATATAATGTTTTGTGTTCAGTTTACAGTGCACTTGTACTGTCTTGTATAATAAGACATTGAAAATAATCATGCTCCACTGGTATGACAACATGATGACAAATGTACAGTGAATGTTTAATTTCTGTTAACGTCATTGTTATTTCATGCAGGTGGAGCCAGTTCGGCCACATCTGTACTTCTTGCAGTTTCCCTCGTTGCAGTTCTGATCGCTGCTCTTCTAGTTCTGTTCTACTGCAGCTGCTGGACCAGGAACAGAGAAGAACAAGAACTGGATATGACTTTCACCACATGAGAATATGTGGGCTTAAGTAAACAGTAAAGAGAATATAATGTGAGAACAACATACCAGAAAATCACCTCTCAGTGTAAATAACAAATAGATTTTACACAGTTTTACAGAGAAGTTTACATTTTAAACAAAAATCTGCTGTAAACATTGTTTTCTAAGTAGGTAGTTAAGTTCTTAGAAACTTTTAATAATGTATAATGTATATCATCCCTGTCATATCCACATACATCTGCATAAAGAACACAGTAACTGTTCTTTTTATTTTGTGTGACTATTTCATGATCATTGGTACTTTTTTTTTTATCCAGTGTTCTAATACATTTTTTAACATTTTAAAATTTCAACTGAAGAGCTGGGTGAAACAATATTGACTCTTGTTTCTGTAAAAGATTGTCTGCAAATTCACCCACAAAAATTGTCCTGGGCTACCTAGTAAACGGGTGACTGCGACCGTACAATCCGGCGAGTCGGGGAGCTTACAAATTGTTGGTGAGCTCTTTTAAATCAATCAATAATGAACACGTAAACACTGATATTTACAGTGTTTTACTGTTACATAGGCAAATAAGCATTTTTTACCTTCAGGTGAGATATTAAATTAAATTTAAGTTTTTAGTCAAAAACTGGGTCTAGGCCCCTGTTTAGCAAAAATCAGTAGCAGTTATTGAATTCATAACCATCTGAAAAGCATTTACTACCTGCTTCAGAAACACTCTGCAGAGCACTTCCTACTAAGTCAGATTCACATTGTTGTTCCAATGGTTTTACTCTGTTATCTTAAAGTTAATGTTAGCTCCTTATTTACATTTCTGTTTCTGTCCTGTTCTAAATTATTTCATAAATAGAACTGGATGTAACATTTGTAGTTCATCTGAGCATTCCTGTGCCTAGCTTATACTTCAGCTCACAGCAGCCCCAAACACTTCCAGCTTACCGGAAATCCTCCTGACTCTCCCAATTACACTCTCTAGCACAGATCATGAGGTATAACTCACTGGTTTTCTTTGTGTACATTTCCAGTCTCACCTACAAAGTCACACTCTTCATTCTGGGGTTAATTTAAAGGAGTGTGGTTTGCTTGTTTGTTTTATTATTATGGTACCAAGAACACGGAGCATTCTTTATAAAAAAGAGAAATCTGCAGGGCTGAGCGAAAGGCCTGCCTTGGATTACAGTGACCTTCTGTCAGTCATTTTAAAAGACCTTCCCATACACCTGTGTTTCTCAACCCTGCTCAATGAGCCCACTGTCCTGCACATTTTAGTACTTTTCCTGCTTTAACACAAACACTTGAGAAGAGCAATCTGTAAGATGACACAACCTTTTACATTCAAACATATCTGTAGGAGGTGTCTACCCCTATACTAGAAAATGCTGGTCCCTCCTCTCCCTCTTAACTCCTCACCAGTTTAGAAGATACGCTCTAAGTCTAGCATCAAATTTCATCCCTTTACTAGTCAGTACAGAAAAAAGACACTAACTAATACTCTCCCAAAATAATTCTAAATGTCTAGAGACTGTTGTGCAGTGGGCTTTCCTGTCTTTGTATTTATGTGTCCGTGTGTGTCTACTGTGTTTTTTATTACAGTTTCCGTTAGGGATGCACCGATACCACTTTTTCCTTACCAATACCAATACCGATACCAGCTTTTCAAGTATCTGCTGATACCGAGTACCGATACAGATACCAACTCTGACTTAAATGACCGATATATGGCTATAAATCCAGATATTTATAGTGTTCCACTTTTTATACGATGTATTTTTTATGTCTTATCCTGAATAAGATATAATAACATTGAAAGAACACCATTTACTAGTTGAGTTAAAAAGTTTCAGAGCTATGAAAAAATAAAAATTGGCACAATGCAGAAACACGTGCAGCCATTTAGTCAATAAGCTTCGTGGTATCGGCGCTCTCTATTGCCGATACCGATACTGTGTGTAAGTGCCAGTATCGGTGCCGATACCGTATCAGTATCAGTGCAACACTAATTTCCGTTCAGTTCTCCCATGTTCCAGTCCACGTTTTCCTCTCCATTCCGGTTCCAGCCTACCTCCATCGTCCCATTTAAAATGGCGTGGCATTGGCGTTCGAGAGATAGATTTATGGTTGTTGTAATATTTGTTCGTTGTGCTTATTCTGATTGATTTTGACCTGATTTTTTTGGTTATTGTTTTCTCTTTGCTCTGTGATAAAGGACTGATATACTACCAGTGGCGATTTCTCTAAAACTGCAAGAGAAACTCAGCTTCCCCTAAAATGTCAAAAATTAAATGGTCAAATATGTACAGTTGTGATGACATTTTATTGATTACAAATACGTTATAACATGTTCATCTCCAATACGAGTTCGTTCAGAATCAGCTACTTATCACAAACCAACTGACTCGATGTTGTTAACTTCGCATACATTCCCGTAGCGTCAACGAATCT
Source organism: Megaleporinus macrocephalus (assembly GCA_021613375.1). Classification (NCBI taxonomy): domain Eukaryota; kingdom Metazoa; phylum Chordata; class Actinopteri; order Characiformes; family Anostomidae; genus Megaleporinus; species Megaleporinus macrocephalus. The sequence goes on along the minus strand of CM038709.1, from coordinate 24,861,304 downwards.
GCCGGTAGAAGATATTAGGCTTGTTCGAGATACAGCTGCGCCTGGCCTTGGTGGTCGGCGAGAGCAGCCGGACGCAGTTGGGGGAGAAGGTTAGAAAAGACCCTCAACTCGGACAGTCGCCATCTGTAGCCTACGTAAACAATGGCGGATCTCGCGATTTTTGCGCTCTTTACAGCTGATGAAGTAGCGCAATAGAAAAAAAGTAGAAAGAAAGAAAAGAATTAGAAAGAAAAATAGATCCACATAGTGACGTAGTGCTTTTGAAGAAAGTTACAAATCATGAGATCAGATCAGAAAACTTTAGAAGAACAGAGTATAAATCTACAGCACGTGAGCCTCTTAATGATATGAAATGCTAATTATGAAAAAAGAACTATGTTAAATATCGCATGAAAATGAACTGTCATGCTACTAGACATGAAAGTATTAGTGTAAATATGAGGTATTTAAATATATTTTACAATGAAAAGAGCCAAACGTCATAGGTGTACGCGGAGCTTCTAACCAATGAGAATTAAGCCTCGCACTCGCAAGATGTTAACGTCGTATGTCATTGTGAAGCGACGGTGGCGCCGACTCAAGTCGGACAAAAAAAAATAACCCGCATGCACCGCACCGAGCCAGGCGGCGACCAGGCTGCGCGGCGCTGTGTGAAGTCGAACAGGCCTGTTCACTTTAACTGGACCGCATGAAACTTTTTTTTTTCATTGCTTCGAAATTCGGCACTCATTGGATAAATGATTTTGTCCCGCCCCCGGACACTGAGCGTCTCTGGAGGGTAATAGAGCTATGGGCCGGTCTGGACGCGGAGCTTCTGCAAGGCGATTGGAGGATCAGTCGAAAGGCTGAATCCCGTTTTGATTGACAGCTATTTTAAGAGATACACCGTCACTTAATTACTGGGAGCTTCAGTCCCATCGCGGGTTTTGCGAGTGAAATCGAAAGACAAACTGCAACCCATTTCTTGGTATTTGCTTGGTGAAATTACTGACCATTATTATTGTTCATTGTGTAAATATTTGCAAAATTTCCTTCGGGATCAGTAAAGTATCTATCTATCTATCTATCTAAATAAAACACACTCATAGTATTTGCTTCAGTGTAACATTTCCTTGTTCGAGTTTAATATCGTTTAATTAGTTCGTTCAATCAATCATTCATACTCTTGGCTAGGTGGGAGTAAACTAGCCAGCTAGCAAGGTGCACACGATGGCAGTCAATGCTAATAGTATCGACCTGATTTTAGCAAAGCCATTTGATAATCTTCTTTACAAGGAGAAGGTTAGAATTAAACAGCAGGGCAGATAAACACCTACGATTGATTTGGTGCAAAAAGTAGGGAAAGGTAAAAGGGATTTTCAACTCTCCTGGTATGATAAACTCAGCTGGTTGACTGGAAGTGCACAATTAATTAATAAAGTATATAATGTTAAACAGTTGACAGTTTGTTGAGCAGTTAATTTCCATGATATTTATAGTTACAGACGATTTTAGTCTGCTGTATGCTGAGGGCCAAAGTCTAGCATTGCCATTAACTTTCAGAGAGACTTAGCTCCTTATGTCCACCTTCTTTTTTGCTGCCATCCTCACTCGCTTTTGACACTAATGTGTCTTGCACAGTCTCATATGACTGGAAAGTTTTGGCGCTGCTAACAACTAGTGATGTGCAGATCGATACTGAAATATCGATACCTCCAATACCAGATCTTTATGCTCTAAAATCGATTCTCAAATCAAAATATCGATACTTTGGATACTTAAATCATTTTATGTTTACTTCTGCTATCAATCTGACTGCTAACCTATCTATGACAGAAGCTAGGATTAGCTTTCTAGTATCAGTTAACAGGCTTCTTATTATGATGTGCCGTTCTACCTTAAATTGTTGTAATATTTAACCGATATGCAAAATCAAGATATGCAGAAATTATCGAGGGTATGTTAAGCATGTTTCCTGGATCCAGTTGTGCAGATATCATGCCAAATTATGATTCTCCAAAGAACAGACCATAAAAATCATCCACTGGCTAGTTAGTTTACAATAACTTTACAGCCTGGGAGGTGTTAAATGTGCACAGTAACAGATCAGAGTGAAATACAGAGTTTAAAAAATGTATGATTAAACGGCATAATGAGGTGGATAGAGTAGCCTGAGTCCATACGGCAGCAACTGTACCGTTTCCCTGGTAAAAAAAAAAATGACTCAAGTACAAGTAAAAGTCCCTTTCTTATGAAGTAATACAAAAAAAACAACAGGTTAGTACTTAAAATTTTGAGCATTTTGAGACGTGAGATGTGTGACCAACTGCAAAACAGATTTGTTCCCCAGCAAAATATTACTAAATTCTCCACATGAAAAAAGTTAAATGTATTTAAATACCAGAAGATTCATTTTTTATGATTATACAAAAACAGTATTATCATTTAAAAATCTGTTGAAAAGTACAATTTCAACCAATGTTGATGATAATGCTCAGTGAAAATACATTAGTCTGCAACCGGAACATGCAAGGACATTTTGAATTGCTCTAACGTGTTCTTAAGCATCACCCATCAGCATCACCTGAATGGTGTAATATCCGTTCAGCAGCAATATGATTTTGCAACTTCAGCTTAACACTGCCCTCTATCAGTCTAACTGTAGAAAATGTGTACCTGTATGATGATCACAGTGTTTTACATGGCACACTGGGCCTTCATTTAATTACTTGTTATAGACAGCAAAAGCTACGTAAAACATTCAAACCTTAAGGAAAAAGTGAAAACTGGCCTTGCCATCTCATATTTCACAGTAGCTATTAGAAGTTTTACTTGATCAGCAGGCTCTCCAACATCTGGGGTTAACATTGTGTTAAATATGCACTTTACTCACAACACTACTAATCACAGATATAATATTTGGTTAGTTTTTTGGGGGGCATGTCTATGAAAATGTAGTAGGTGTGGGTGATTTAATTCGGTCTGAATTGAACAATTATGTACTGTTCATGTTTACACAGCTACAACTACAAAAATGTCAAGGTTGACGGCCTAGTGTACATCCCAGTGTTCATTTCGTTGACGAAATATTTTCGTCATAGTTTTCGTCAACAAACCTTTTTTTCATGATGAAAATGAGACGATAACTAACTAAAATCTACATAAAGGCTAAAAACTATGATGAAATCGATTGACACTTTAGTCAACGAATAAAAAGGAGACGAACATGTTTGGCAGGGACGACATCCAATCAGAACTGACACGTACACAAATTTGGTCTAAACCCGGGAAGACTGTACGAGCCTGTGACCTGTCGCTACTCATGATGGAATTAAGTTATCTAGATAGTGTCAGCAGAGAGAAACAGAGTTTAGAGTTTGTGTTTAGAGAAAATCACCACACCACGCTGGACATCAGCTCTCCAGCACCACCGTCAGCTAGCTTTACCGCTGCTAACGCTAGCTTAGCCTTGCTTAATTGTAGTCCTGCACACTGTCCTGTACATTACAGAGCGTGTCCTGCTGTAAACGCTGTATTAACTCAGTAAGGGTAATGGTCAGATTAGTTGGATCAGGTCAGATTAGTTGATCAGGTATGTGGGAAGCAGGTGAAACGCTGTATGTGCAGAGCCAGAGTCGGGAAACTAGCTAGCTAACTCCAACCATCTGCGTTTGATGATCATGTCCCACATCTCTCCGTACACACTAGAAAGTGCACGAAACAGATTAGCTAGTTTTATTTACAATTAATCAGTGCACGTAATATGCAGTGTGTGTCTCTAGTGAACACTGTGATCTAGAGATGTGGCAGTTTTTCATTTATTAATTTACTGTTATGCTAAAATTTATTTGAATTGCACAATTAAAAATATTTTCATAGTAAAAAATGATAATTGCAATTAATGTAGATTAGTTAACCACAGAGCAAGTAATTTAATTAGATCGACAGCACTAGTAACAATTATTAAATAAATAAGAGATAAATAAAAAGGTGATAAAATAACAGTTGTCTATTATTCACTCTGCAGTTATGGAAGACCTTAGATGTTGTTTGTTAAATCTGTTTATATGTGTATTGGTCTTTCAAACATGAATAATATTCCATAACTGGCTAATAAATGTTTAATTTTGTGTAAGTATATATAATGATTTAAATAATTGAAGGGAACTGGAAAAAAAGCATTACATTTTACACCCTTTACATTTTAGTCGACTGAATCGACTGTAGATTTAGTCGACTATATTCTTATGATAATTAGTCGACTAAAACTAGACTAAAACTAAAAACTATTCAGATGACTAAGTTATGACTAAAACTTAGTGACATTTTAGTCAAAAGACTAAGACTAAATCAAAATTTGCTGTCAAAATTAACACTGGTATATCCTTGGTCTAAAAATGTTAGTGCACAATTCCTGTTTGTTTGCTTGGTTTTTCCCACTTCCCACTGTAAAACGTGTGTGTGTGTGACAGAAAGGGGAAACAGTCTGGCATTTCCTTGAAATTGAGCACACCATGTAAGGACAAGTAGCACTGACTTCCTGTAAGTGCTTCTTAGTATTGCTGAGCTCTCATTGGCTGAACTGTCAGTAAAGGGTTCTCAGGCTGTGAGCGTGACAGTTTTGTGATCACACTTTTTTTAAACGTGTTCTTTCTGCAAACTGTGAAAATGGAGAGGAACAGACATGCCTGGAAACTCTCAATGTTTTTCTTATTTATTACTGTGGGTAAGTAAAAAAAAATATTTATTCAACCTACTGTATATATTTATAATTTCTATAGGGTCTAGTTATAAAAATATGTCTTATTCTGAGTGAAAATATGCAATTAGAAATAGGTAAGAGTGAAAAAGGTACAGAGAAAATACTTAAAATATAAGTACTGTGTCCAATTCTTTCTCAATTAAAGTGGGAGTATGGAGCCATAAATGTACTTGAGTGAAAGTCAAAAAGTGTGTATTTAAACATATTCAAGGGATTCAAAAGTTTTCTTTGTGCTGCCGCAATTAACTGTTAATTAATTAGCAGGTTTAACATGTGATTACAGAGAATTTTGAAACAACGAGACAAACAAAACAAAAATATTGAAATAAATTTCCAACAAAGAACACTTAGACATTAGAACATTTATTAGTTACCGACTTTGGTGAGATCATCTTGTCACATATCTGCAGCTGGATCAGTAATGGAAGAGGTGCAGCTTGCTCTTGCTCAGTGACTGTGGCTGTTTATGGAACTTCTGGTCAGCTCTGGAGCTGAGACTGGGTTATAATCACAGATTGGACTGGTAATCTGGAATACCAGGCATTTTCCTGGTGGGCCGACGCACCTTTAGGCCAATACAATGTAATGTAACTTCTTTAATAACAAAAAAGACCAACAAGCAGCACATAAAGCAAAGCTGTACTCATGCTCGTTGTCTAAACTGACAGTGGGCTCGTCCAATCACTTCTCTTACTAGGCCCTCCCTTCCCCCTCTATCCTCTCAGGTCAGATGATGTGACTTGGAGCCAAAATCTGTGGATGAATGTGCAGCAGAGAAACAACAGTGTGGTGCAGAAAAGTAGCAAGACGAAAAAAAAACATTACAAATATTTTTTAAATGTGCAATAATAAACATGTTTGCTACAACCTCAACATCTACTGCACCTGATTTTGTGTAGTAGTCAGGCAAGGGAGGTGGTGGGTGGGAGGTGATGAGTGAGTCATAGCAGAACTGTTTTTCTGGCCTAGTGTATATATGTCAATGACCTTGCTGTGGTTAACATATCCTCTGAATAGAAAACAGCAGCACTGTCTGCCTTCAGACACAGCCATCGTTTGAACGCAGCTCAGCCAGTCAAATATTAGAACCTGAACAATCCGTTTAATTAAGGTAAATATTCACATCCAACTAAAGTGTGCCAAGTCAAGGTTTATTTATACAGAGCATTTTACAGCAGACATTTCCACAAAGCAGCTTTAAAGAAAATCCAGGTCCAAGCCCACAAAGAACAAGCCAGGGGTGACAGTGCTGTGGACAAATATCCTCAGAGCAAGAGCAATAAATCTTGTGATGAGCCAGACTCACAAAGGGGAACCCATCCCCCATATAGTAAAATAGCAAAACATGTACAAATACAGTAAAATTAAAATGTATTCATCACTGAATATTAAGAAAAGAAAGAAAGACGTTGAAGCCCCATCAGAGTAGCAATGAGAATTAGCTTAGTGTTTTGTAAGAAAGGAGTAGAAAGGACTAATAGGCAAAGGTGTCAAAAGTATGCACATTCATTACTCTAGTAGAAGTATAGATACTAGGGTTTTGTCACGTCACCAGCCAATTCTGCGGCACAGGAATCCGTTGCTCACTCTCAGAACTCCATTTCCCAGCAGGACTTGGGGAGTCACATGACTCCGGACACTCAGTCAGCTGACCGCCACAGATCGAGCTCACCTGAATTTTGATAATTACTTGGACTATTTAGACATGGGTTCTAGGCGCTCTCGTTGCGTAGTATTGTGCCTCTCTCCGTTCTGTTTTATTGTTTTTTTGCTCTGTTGCTCTGTGCTGGGTGTCTACCTAAATCAGCCTTCTGCAGAGCGTCTGTCTGTTTCTACAATGCTACAGGTTTAAAGATATTGTAGATGTTAAAGTATAAACTAAAGCTTTTTACTCCAGTAAAAGTAAAAAAGTACTGCTTTCAAAACTCCTTAAAGTGTAAAAGTAATGTAAGGGAAAAAAATTACATTAAGGCTGACACCTCGAGTGCACTAGCCCACCTCTCCAAAAAAAGAATTCTTCTAAAAGTTATAATGACTATAATGTTATATTAAAATGTTAATGTTGAAAAATTTGGAATGTACTAGGCTTCCTGTTTCAGTCGCATATGTGCCCATTGAAAATGAATGTACTTCATACAATGCAAATATAATAAAGAACCATATCTGTGTACTACTGAGCATTAACGTGTTTCATGGAGCGGAAGATACGTTGACTATAGTTGTCTATAAATATTGTAATGGTGCAAAAAGTAAAATGCATGTTATCAATAACCTTTATTGGAATTTAAATGTACATGAATGGAAACAAGCTGAAAATGAAACAGCAAACCTGCCAACCTGGGAATTTTTTTTATTAGCTTTTTGTGTTTGTGCGACGCAGCACAACACGGCATGGCAAGGCACAGCGTGAGGCCAGATACATTTGCACCCGGGCAACGGGAATCAGTGAATGCATGCTTATAAAAAACTAAACCACCCCAATCCAAAAAATTCACTCGAGCACAGAAAGCAGTCAAAGGTGATTCACATGGCACGCGAGGACAGCTATCGAATCGAGAATGAAAAAAGACAGTTTGAGCGCGATATGACGATAAATACGCACTCAGAACTTCTTTCTGTGAGTTTCACATTTACACTCACAGGAGGGATATTTGCACACGCGAATTGTTAAAACTTGCAAGTTTATATTTTGCATCTTGAGTTTTTGAATCATTGACAATTCCCACACCCTGCTAGTTACCTTTAAAAACTGTGTTTGTCCTCCTTTAAAACCAATCAATGTATGAAAATTGTTCTGATGGCTCTCCGGCTCTCCGCCTGTAGCCTGTTTGAAGAATTTACAACTAGCACTATGATTGGTCAAAGTCTTCTTTTCCCAACAGGTTGCTGCCCAATGCGGTTACATCTATAGACAAGTGCTCGAATTCACAGACAGTTGAACTCCATCCATGACTTTCGGTGCATCGGAAATCGCCTACTTGCCTACTACTCAGTAGGTGAAATCAGTAGGCGAGCGCGGCTAGTATGTCCGAATACTCAGTAGGCATCGAGTAGTAGGCGAACGATACCCGGATGACCTACTGAATTGGCAGCCATTTTTATGTAGGCGAACACAGCACACTGCGCTATCCCATGATTCACCTGGAGCCGTGGATGAATTCAGAGTGGAGAAAAAAACAGTAAAAAGCGGATCGTCGGCTGTGTGTATGTATCTACGGCTAGTGTGTTCCTGCTACAGAAGTTAGCGCTACTGCTGAGGTAAACATTGATTACATTCCTCCCGTTTCATCTTCTCTGAGCTACAGCTCGACACAGTCTGAGTACATATTCAGACAAAAACGCAGATCAGTGTCACAAAAAGTATCTAAATCTGTCAGTAAACTGAGCTTTTAAATGAATAGCGGGACTTTCATGGTGGTGGTCTGACGTCTTGCATCACAGGACGTCCGAGCTTGTGAGGCTACTAAAACGCGTACTGAAATTACCTACTAGTCTGTCACTTGAGAAGTGACAAGTCGTAGCAGCGTAGTTTAATGTCGAAATACGTATCTGCTATGCAAAATGCGTAAAGGTTGGCAGTTCTAAAATAGTAGTAACAAAGCTATTTTTAAAATGTAAGAAGTAGAAGGTACAGATAATGGTGTTAAAATTTAAGGGGTAGAAGTAAAAAGTCAGCTGAAAAATAATTTCTCAAGTAAAGTATAAATAACCAAAATTTCTACTATGTAACGAAGTAATTGTACTTAGTTACGTGACACCTTTGTTAATAGGTTTGTGAAGGCAGGAGAATATATGTGATTAAGTAAGCAAACAAAAAGGAGATGCCAGGGTCTTGCAGGTGAAGTTTTCCACAAAGCACTGGAAACTGGACAGCAGGCAGTTCCATGGCAGGCGAACTCGTTCAGAATGCTGGCCAGCATCTGGTCAAGGCAGACAAAAGTAGCATCAGATTGCAGTATGGGCAGTTGTTACACAGCAAATACATGAAGGCTCCATGAGACTAAACAAGCAGGTTTTTAGCCTAGATTTAAAAACTGAAGTTGTGTTTGCATTCTGATCACTGACTGGAAAGTTGTTCTAAACCTGGGGGGCTCTGTATGAAAAGGGTCTACCCCCGATTTAATTTTATTTATTCTAGGTACTAACAGTAAGCCAGCACCTTGAGATTTAAGTGGAAGTGTTCATAGTAAGAAATACGTACATTCAGATACTGAGGAGCGACACCATTTAGAGTTTTATATGTCAATAGATGAATTTTGGATTCAATGTGAAATTTAACTGGCAACCACTGCAGGGTAGAAAAACACTGGGCTAATATGGTGGAATTTCCTAGTTCTTGTAAGAACTCTGGCTGCAGCGTTCTATACCCCAATGAATATCATGCAAATTCGCCACTCTATTGCCCCGACAGATATAAAACTATAATGCATTTTCAGTAAGTTTAATCCAATTTTTTACACTCAAAAAAATATCTAAACGATAAGAAATTAAGTTTTATAAGTGTTGTTTCAACACACTATCATGACTAACCAGAAAATAAAATGTTTAATTAAATAATAAAGATAAAAATTCTTAATGTTCTTATTTGTTGGAATTTTCCCACTTGGACAAGTTGGAATTTCCCTGCTCATGCTGGACATCACAAACCTTATTGTGTGGATAAAAACATTTTTATGACCCACACAACTATTTTCCTTCTTTGATTAACTTCATGTTTTACCGCTAAGTGTGGAAGGTCTCTAGGCACTAACCAATTAGCTGTCATGCCCTGCCCTGTTTCTCTGTCTATGTTCATGTTTACATTCCCTCGTCCTTCCCATGTGCATGTGTTTACATTCCTAGCCATGTGCTTAATGGTGTGCTAGAACTCTTTTTTATGTCTATTTTAAATGTCTATTAGTCTAGTTTTAAATAGAGTTTAGATCATTTTACCTAATAATTGAATCCATGTTGTTTCAGCATTAACATGCAGTTATCTGGTGGCAATAAAAGAGAAAATAATTAATTCATGGAATGTGAAATGTAATGTTACTGTCAAAATGAAAAAACCCTAAAGTTAATTCATCTTATTCTGATAATATGGGTAACAGGGATGCACTGGTTAGAGTGACACACTCAATCATGGCTGGAAATATAAGAAAAATATTAAAAATACAAGGGAGGGCTTATATTTGATCTTCTTGTGGTGTTAGCCGATGCGATTCTCCTGCTGCACTAAATAGGTTTCGGTAACAGAGTTGCGTGGATGTGGGACACAACATTAATGCATAATTACTATTACTAAAAATATGTTAATTAAACTAATTTTCTTAAAAATGACAAGAGACATATTTCAACAAAAGAAAAGTGATATTTTGGCCTTATGTGTATAAAAAATATTATAAAACTCCTGATTATGAAAAAATAATTGAATAAATGAATAATATAATTGATTGATTAATGAATTAATTGATTAGTAAATTAATGAATTAATTAATGACAAAACAATTTGGTCTCTTTCTGGTCAGACTTGATTGCAGGGAAACGTTAATGCAATTATTGTTTACCTCAATATTATTAAACAGCATAACTTCTAGACACATGGTGTCTGGTGAGTTTTTCAAAACCACGTTAATCCACATGCCAGAAATTAATAGAAACTTTTTATAACGTTGTGAAGAAGTGGTGCTGTGTACTTTGGCTCAAGGTCACAAGGTCCATATTAAATAACGGTGTTTATTGTGCTTAGTGGCAATTTAGCAAGATTCCTTCCAGATATAAAGAAACGTCTGAAGGATTCTACCACTGGTCAGATAACATTGTCACAACTTTCTCCAGAATTACATTTTAACGCTGTGTTGTAGACACCAAAGCAATAGGTCACATTTTTGTCACATCCTCGTCTTTTTAGCTGCAAACAAATCGAAAGTAAAACAGAGGAAACAGAGAAAATGGCGGAGGTGAACGTGAATCCAGTTCGGATGCTCTTTGTAGTTTTAGTTTTTTTCAGTGTGGGTAAGTGAGATCCTCAGTGTTAAACTTCTTAACTGCTTATAATGTCAGAGAGAGAGAGAGATGAGAGATGAGAGATGAGAGTGAGAGATAGATGAGAGAGAGAGAGAGAGAGATAGATGAGAGTGAGGAGTACCTGCAGTTATAGTTCAGATCAGCTCGTAGATGAAGAAAACGCACGTGCTGTCTGCACTAAAGGTTCAAGTGCGCGTGTAAACTGCGTTTTACGGTAGCATCTCGCGCTTTCACTACATCCATCCATCCATTACCTGCCGCTTTATCCCGCTAGTCATTTTGGAGTTTTTGTTTGAACAGTGAAGATAATATACTGTAATCGAGCAGTTTTGTGGAAACGTTGTTGTTAGCTTCTCCTCTCCTGACCTCCTTTTCGGACCGTCCTAAGCTGCACGCAGTCACGCCGTCTGCACTAAAGGTTCAAGTGCGTGTCTGAACTGCGTTTAGCTGCTCGCGCTTTCAGTACAGATACTCAAAATGAGAAAAAACACAAGTCTTGCTACCTACTTGCAACTTAGTTACTTACTCCCATGTCTGCAATGAGTACATGAGAAAGTGTTCTTCAGAAATATGGTGGTCTGATATGATAACACTCTGGTCCTCTTTTATAGGACTTTATTGAACTGAGTTCAGAACTAAATTGTCACAAGTTTGCTATCCCATTATTCCAAATTTCTATTATAATACTTGTTTCTCATACTATAAATACATGAAAGAGTTTTCTTCAGGAATATACTGGTCTGATATGATAACACTCTGATTTGTTTGTTTTTATAGGACTTTAAATTGTGGTCAGTATAAAACCGAATGTACAATGTACAGACTGTTTAATATCAGAGAATGTCATTTCTAACGTGTTTGACTGCTCCACATATAGGTTTTAACATATATTTCTATTCTGGTACATGTGTGTATGCGTTAGACTTGATTTAGTTATGTTTATTAGGCTGCAAGATTTTTTATTTTTTTCTAATTTTGAGTATTTGTACGGAAAACGCGAGCTGCTAACGTAAAATGCAGTTTAGACACGCACTTGAACAGATGATGTGACCGCGGTGCAGCTTCAGGCGGGTCAGGAAAGGACCAGTCAGGAGAGGAAAAGCTAACAATAACGTTTTCACAAAACTGCTCGATTACAGTATATTATCTTCGCTGTTCAAAGAAAAACTCCAAAACTACGGCTTTACAGGAGAGGCTAAAATCCTACTTTACTGGGAATATACACTACTCACAAACAGTGATAGGGATATTTGGCTTTCGGGTGAAATTTCAGGATGAATCTAAAATGCGCTCTGATCTTTACAGGTGAACTTAATGTGACCTTCTCTAAACTTTTGAATGCACATGTCCAGCTGTTCAGTGTTTCAGTACTTTTTGCACAACTTGCTGTTCTCTAACAAGGAACTTAATGGCAAAATTCACAACAGGTGTTTGATCCATGAATCAACCAGTAAATATCCTGGTTCAATTAGAATTGTTATTTAAACGGTCCTCCTCATCATGCTGTTCACATTTTGACATCACGAGACCAAGAGGAAATTTAACAGTTGATCAACAGTACCTCGCATTGTGTGGCTTCAAACAGGATGTTCCTAGAAAGAAGTGGCCTCTGAGCTTACAGCTTAAATTGAGATACTTTTTTTTGCACATTGATCTTATACTGAGAGCCATAAGCCTAAGATCAAAATCTGCAATATGTGTCAGCGCTAAAGACTTTAAGTAAGTTAATGAAGTATTTGTACACCTCTGCTATCTCCTATACTTCACACATACACAAACACCCACACATACAATTCTTTACCAAAAATCCATAATTCCCCTGCTAGGTTGCCATGGAGACCCCCCCACCACATATGTTATACTGGTATGAGTACATCAGACACAGCTGTGCTGCTGGACTTTTTAAACACCTCAGTGTCACTGCTGGACTGAGAGTAGTCCACCAACTAGCAACATCCAGCCAAAAATGTCCTGTAGGCAGCGTCCTCTGACCACTAATGAAGGACTAGAGGATGACCAACTCAAACTGTGCAAGAACAAATGAGCTAGTGTCTCTGACTTACATCTACAAGGTCGACCAGCAGGGTAAGAGTGTTTAATAGAGTGGACAATGAGTTGTCTGTCTGATCCACTTATACCAGCACAACACACAATAACTCACAAGCACCACACCAGTGTTACTGCACTGCAGAGAATGATCCACCACCCAAATCATACCTGCTCTGTGGGAGTCCTGACCAATGAAAAATATAGTAAAGAGGGCTAACAATATCTGTAACTGTAGAACTACAAAGTTCACCTACATCACCTTCAGCTGATAAAATATGCAGGTATTATAGAAACAAGGTGCTGGTTTTAATGTTCTGGCTGGTCTGTGTATGTGCTGTCCTGTAACTGTTTATTTCTGTTTTTAGGTCATGTAATTTGTGATGAGGTTACCCATATTAAGTCTGGGACAGATTACACTTTCAAGCCTTCCATAACAGGAAACCCTCAGTCCATTCTGTGGAAGTACAAAGGCAACAAAGTGGTGGAGTTTGAAAATGAGAAACTTGTCTGGTATCAACATGAAGGTCGAGCAAAGCTTAATACTAAAACTGGAGACTTTATACTTCTGAAGCTCAATACAGAGGACAGTGGTCGGTACGAGTCTGAAATTCAGATGGCGGAAAGACAACATGTTTTAAACTATGACATCAAAGTGGTTGGTAAGTGAGTCGTGTATTAAGATCTACAGAAAGTAAACCTGAGAGACACATACACTCTGATAATTACCTTAATTAACTGGTAACTAAGTGATTGAATACATTAAGCCAGTTTTGATCAGTTACAGTGATTTGGTGCTGGTTTGAGAGTGAAATGCCCCTCATGCCTGGAAAGCTTTCACATTTTGGTCAAAATGAAAAACGTAACTGTTACTCTTTAATAAACATGCTTACTTGTGTTCTACAGTTGCGCTACAGTAGTTTACAGAGTGAGTTTTTCCAGTGGCTGTTTTCAAATGATTTATTTTCATTTGGTAAAATAAATGACTCGAATGACAGAAATAATGATGATAACAGCAAGCTAAAGGCGAAAGTTAGCAGTCGGTAAGCTGGCTTGATATTGGATATCTGATTGTTAAGTCTGACAAAATTTCAGGACGCGACAGGTTTGAGACACGCACAGAGATAAAGTTAAAGGAGCTTTATTAAAGGGCGTGGAGTAAAAGGCAGTGTCAGGTCAAAACCAGCAAAGCATGAGGCGAAACAGGGGCTAGAGTCAAAACATCAGGTCACTAAACTAGGGCAAGGCAAAAGGCAGAGTCGAGAAAATGGAAACAAGATAATACACGGGCAAACAAACCGACAGGGTAAACGGTATGCTGTGTAATGCTACGAGAGACAAAACTTGGCAATGAACAGATAACCCAAACAGGTGACCCAAACCGGTAGTGACTAGCAAGAGAGTTCTGAGAGTTGGAGTTTCGTTGGCTTGTTCTTGAGAGACAACGGAGGACAAGACACGAAAATAGTCACTTCTGGGGCCAAATATGTGATGTATTTGCAGTCAGTCGTTGTTCCTATTAATTGATTGCGTGAGGCGCTGTTTTACTTCAGAGATTTTACTCCCTGATTGCTGCAATAAACTGTGCTAGAAGAAGTGTAACAATCATCCCAGCCTTTTTCTCTGTGTAGCTCGCTTTCAAACTTATATTGATAAGTTTAATACAGAGACACTGTTTGGTAAGCTAGAACACGATTAAGCTGAAAACATAATAAAATATGCCTGGGTTGACTTCTGGCCAATGACTATAAGCGTCTAAATGTTTGGACTCTTCAACTTGTCAACGGTATGTTTTTTTTTTTTTTACTGTACTTGGTTTGAGGGGCATTCTGAAAGAGGAGAATTTAATAAGAGTTTAATTACCAGCTTTAAACAACGCCAGCAGTACTTACCAGTAGCTGTACCACAAAACTTTGCTTAACAATGCACAGGCAATTTTTTAGGTACAATCTTTCCTTTATTTTATATAATAGTGTCCGAATTTGTCATGACAGTTAAGACAGTAAGAATACAATCAATACATTATGAATACATTATGGACATTTGGTCTGGAAGAGGTTTTTTTTTACAGGAGTTGCGATCAAATATGAATTTCTATGGACCTCTTATAGCAACACAGGGAAACAAAGACACAACCACAGAAAACCACAAAGCAGGGAGAAAAACAGAGGCAATATATACACAGGATAACAAGAGGGAACAAGAAACACCTGAGAACAATGGGTGGGGCCAAAGATAGGAAACAGGAGAGGGGCAGGGACAAGGAGCACATGACAAAACAAACAGAAGCACAGGGCAAAAAACGTTAACATAATCACATGGGACAGACAAGGGAATGTAAACAAAGACAGACAGGCAGGAAAACAGGCCAGGAAGTGACATCCATGCACACAGCATGATACAAAAACACATACACTGTATTTCAGGTGAAGCCAGTATGCACATCAGTGAAAATTTAAAAAGTGGTTAAATATTGGTGGTGCATCTAGAAACTAGAATTACATGCTACATATGATTTTTAATGAAATACTGCCTAAAATGGACATTTTGATCTTTGACCTTCAGATGCACTTCCTAAGCCTAATGTGACCTGTGAAGTGAACGGTACAGAAGCAAAACTGGTTTGTTCAGTGGATTCTTCAGCAGACTTTAAATGGAATGGGCCCGATATTGAGGGGGAACCAGGGCACACAATCACTGTCTCAAAAGAAGGAAGTTCTAAAATGATCTTCATCTGCATCGTGACAAATGAAGTGAGCGTTAACAGCACAGAATTGCATTTGAAGGACTGTTTCAGAGGTAATGCTTCTTGATTTACTGTTGATTGTACCAAACTTCATGTTTTAGGTTTAGTTTATAGTTTATAGTTTACAATATAAATTATACAATATAAATTATACATTCAAAATACTGACACAAGGCAGTGTCAGTATTTTGAATGTATAATTTATGCTGCAGGTCATTTGTTTCATTTACCTTACTATTGTTATTTTCTGCAAATGAAAAGTCTGGTGGTAGTACAGTCATAAATGTTATTGTTCTTGTTGTCACTGTATGTGTATGTTGTCAAGTATGTGTTTCCTAGATGTATGTTGACTTTGCCTAACAACATGGTTTATTTTGGTTTGACTCACTCACCTCCTTCATTCCATCATTCATTTACAACAAGACCTAGTAACCACTTGGCAACCCTGTAACAACCACTCAGTACACACCTTGTACACCATACAACACCTTAGTTACAGCTTAGCAACCAACCTTATACCATAGCAACCACTTAGCAACCGTTTAGCAATCATCTAGCAACTTTTTAGCTGATGATGTGCAATTACTCTCCATTCTCTTCAGGAAATGAATTATTCTCAATAGTTGTTGTGCAAAGCATTGCGCAACCTTTACAATACAGTGGTTTCTCCTCCTCTTCCTCCTCCTCCTTCTTCTCCTTGGTTGGTTGCAATCACCATGCAGTAGGAGTCAATATCACTTTTCTAGGCACTCTGTACATCAGAATAGGGTTTAAAGTAGAAATATAATGTTTGTCTTTCTTTCATCTTCCACTGTTTTTGGGTTGAGGGAAAATAAGAAGTTTCTTGCTTGCTTGGAAAGCGTCATATAAATCTTTTGAGGATGCTGAACTTTGATCAGATCCATCCATAGATGTATCCAATATTCCTCCATAGCTTACATTCACATCCGCTGCTGTATTTCCAACTCTTTCACTGATTTCAAAACACTAAAACACAGGTTAAATTCTACTCTGTATAAAATAGAACAAAACTTATCACATTTTAGGTGAATTCTAGGTACCCTATGTAGAAAAGTGATTAAATCTTACACTTTTGTACACTGCATCCAGCTAAGACATTGGGTGAAATTAGTCAGGCCTCTCAAGAAGTGTAATACAGGTAATATATATGATGAAAAATGTAAATGAATGTGATTTAAATATTGCTGATCAATCACATACTTTTATTCTTTATGCAAGTGGAGTTGTTTCTGCTGTCGCCTCATCTATTTATTACTCTATTCATTTCCTTAGCTCTGCTCTGAATACATGTGAAGTCACTGCTGCTAACAGTGTTAAAATGAACGCTGTTCATGGGTGGGAATCATTCCCTGAACTTTATCCCCCATATCACTCAGCATTCATTTGACTCTATTGTTGATCAAGCCGAACTTTTCTCTTTCACACACCTTACACATACGTATATACCTTTAGTTATACTTGGTGTATATACATTTAAATATCTGATATCTGAATTCTGATTTGGCTTGACTATAGGAGTCCATTAGAACGATGAATGCTGTACTGTATAAAAGGTTAACACACATTGTTTGTTGACCATGATGCAGTCTATTTTCTAAAAACAAAGGAGGGATCTGATTTTTGTTGATTGTATTTTGATGCAGTTATTACTTATTTTATGGTAATACTTTTGTGATGTTTTCTGTTCAGTTCACAGTGTACTTGTATTGTCTTGTACAATAAGAGGTTGGAAATAATCATGCTCCACTGGAATGACAACATGATGACAAATGTACAGTGAATGTTTAATTTCTCATTATTGTTATTTTATGCAGGTGGAGCCAGTTCTGCTTCTGCTGTACCTCTTGCAGTTTCCTTCGTTGCTGTTCTGATCGCTGCTCTTCTAGTTCTGCTCTACTGAAGCTGCTGGACCAGAAACAAAGAACTGGATATGAATATGTGGGCTTGAGTAAATAGTAAAGAGAATACAATGTGAGAACAACACACTAGAAAAGCACCTCTCAGTGTAAATAACAAATAGATTCTACCCAATTTTACAGAGAAGTTTACATTTTTAACACAAGTCTGCTGCTAACATTGTTTTCTAAGTAAGTAGTAAAATTAAAAGTTCTATTAGACCATGGAGTATAACTGCTGGTGAGCTCTTTTAAATGAATAAATAGACCATTTATTGTAATGAGAAATATACATATACAGTATTAAGCGTTTTTTTACCTTCAGGTGAGATATTTGTTTCAAATTCTGCTTAAATTAAAATTAATTTCTTTTAGTATTTTTTTCTTTTAGCATTTATTTTCAGAAAATATCTTTCCAGAAATCTGGGTCTAGACCTGTGGAACAAAAGAAAAAAACACCATCAGTAGCAGTAACAGAATTCACTTCAGGGCCCATATGAAACATTTTGACACCTGCTTCTGAGACGCTCACCAGGAAATAACCAGGAAATTTCAGCAAGATCTGACATACTAGACATTATCAAGATTTACATCAACATTACTAAACCCACAACTAAAGACAATGAACTACTAAGAAAACCACACTACCTGCAATGTGAAATATAACAAATAGCTGAAACAGAGACTAAGCAGTGAAGGCTAGAGAATTTAGCTTATTTGGTATCATCTAACTGGCTCTTCACAAACACACTATTTTTAAGAGTAGAGCACAAGGGAAGTAAGTCAAGAGTGGGCTTGTTAAAACACGAGTAGGGCTAGAGTCACTTGTTTTCAGATCAGCACTTACATGACTACTTCAGATAAGTTCACCCCAAGCTCTAACTGCATTTCCGGTGTTACACAGCCATACATACAGTCACACCCTCACATTTTGTAAATATTTTATTATATCTTTTCATGGGATAGCAATGAAGATATGACACTTTGATACAATGTAGTCAACGTACAGCTTATATAACAGTGTAAAATTGCTGTGCCCTCAAAATAACTCAACACACAGTCAACAAAAGTGAGTACACCCCAAAGTGAAAGTGGCCAAAATGTGCCCAAAGTGTCAATATTTTGGGTGGCCATTAGATTCCAGCACTGCCTTAACTCACCTGGGCTTGGAGTTTACTAGAACTTTACAGGTTGCCACTGGAATCCTTTTCCATAACGAAGCTGGTGGATGTTAGAGACCAGGAGGATACTTGTTATTATGTTGGAATACTGTCCTACGGCTCAGTTTCTGAAGGGAGGAGATCATGCTTTGCTTCAGTATGTCACAGTACATGTTGGCATTTATGGTTCCCTAAATGAAGTGTAGCTCCCCACAGCCAGCAGCACTCATACAGCCACAAACCATGACACTCCCACCAAAATGCTACATGACTGTAGGCAAGAAGCACTTTGTACTCCTCACCTGGTTGCCACCACACACGCTTGACGACACCTGAACCAAATAAGTTTGTCTTGGTCTTATCAGACCACAGGACAGTAATCTAATGTCTTTAGTCTGCTTGTCTTCAGTTGTCTTATTAGACCACAGGACAGTAATCTAATGTCTTTAGTCTGCTTGTCTTCAGTTGTCTTATTAGACCACAGGACAGTAATCTAATGTCTTTAGTCTGCTTGTCTTCAGTTGTCTTATTAGACCACAGGACAGTAATCTAATGTCTTTAGTCTGCTTGTCTTCAGTTGTCTTATTAGACCACAGGACAGTAATCTAATGTTTTTAGTCTGCTTGTCTTCAGCAAACTGTTTTCAGGCTTTCTTAAGCATCATCTTTAGAAGAGCCTTCCTTCATGGACGACAGCCATGCAGACCAATTTGATGGTCTGAGCACTCTCAGGCTGACCCCCTACCCCTTTAACTTCTGCAGCAATGCTGGCAGCACTCACATGTCTTATTTTCAAAAGCCAACCTCTGGATATGATGCTGAGCTTGTGCAGTCAGCTTCTTTGGTTGACCATGGAGAGGCCTGTTCTGAGTGAAACCTGTCCTGTTAAAGCTTTGTATGGTCTTGGCCACCATGCTGCATAATCAGTGGTCCCAGCCACATACATGTAGACAAAGAGTATAATATCGTGTTAACCTGGCCACACTGTCACATGACTCTTACACATCACTCTTACATGTATACGCACATCCATGTCATGATCCGCACCGGTCTAACAAGAATCAAAGCTTTGTTGTTCCAGCTGAGTTCAGTCTAGTCTCAGCCAACAATGTTCAATAAACTTTGGATGATGACACAGTACACAGTAGAGCATGATGTAATCTGGATATATATGTGAGCAGCATTACAGTCAAAAATTATTTCAACAGCTCAACGATTTTTTGTACACTCTGTATTAGCTATGTCACAAAAAATCGTTGAGCTGTTGAAATAATTTTTGACTGTAATGCTGCTAGAAGACCATACTAGTAGAAGTGAGGTGGTCATAAGTGTGCATATGTCCGCTGTGTACGAAATGTAGCCTCATATATAAAAAATGCTGCCTTCTCACACAGTTTTCGAAGGTAGGAAGCATTGGTGCAGGAACCAGGGGGGATGGGGGGAAGTGTTCCACCCAATATCAAAAACAGGTAGATTTGTCCCACCCAAAAATTAAACCACAGAAAGGCAGAATTCACACGCTGTAGACATTGCATGTACAATTCAAAAGTTTTCTGACAGCAGTACCATGTAATATGGAGTATCTTGTTTAGTTTGTAATGTTACCTTTAATTGTTTATCTAATAATAAACAGAAGTACTGATAATGTTGTATTTTGTTTATTTACTTGCAATTTATCGTAATTCCACAAAAGTTGTTCTACGTCACTATACATATAGTAATTTACTACCTTACCTACAGTGGAATCAGCTTATGGGTAATATTTTAGGGGATAGGGTGGGCTTTGATTTATATTAGCAAATGTTGCTTGTTGAGGTTCCTCAGTTTGGCTGTAGGTACTGTAGATGTATCATTTACTGCCTTACATATCCCATAATCCTCCAAAATACCTAAAACAGAAAGGAAAAATAAACACATATTTGAAAGAGAGAATCTCTATGATTCCAAAATTTTAAATCTTGTTTACATTAAGGCTTTTCATACATCTAAGAGAAGCAAAAAACAAAGACAGTGATTTCGAGGAGGTTCTTAGAAATTGTACTGACTTAACAATGCCTAGTAGTTCATTAGGAGATCACTGGCGTTCAACGAAGACCTCAGAAGTAATGCCTTCACTAGTAAACACATTTAGAATTAAGTGTTAACCTTTCATGTAATATACTCCATAATGCCTGACAGTAAATGCATGAAAGAAACAAATGGTCTGATGTTTTAATGTCTATCAGGCAAAAACAGGTATTACAAAAATTGTAGCGTTTTTTTAGGAAAGTGGGCAATGTTGGGCCGAGTAAACCTGTAAACACAGTTATTTTGTGACATCATTGTGAGAATGTACTGATTAGTGCCTACGGCTGTAATAATACAGTGATAAATTGTCAGTATGTTGTCCTCCTAGAATCCTTCATACATTCTATTGTATCTGCATAAATTCCATGGAATTTTGTAAAGTTGCAAACAGGTAGTTGTAATACCATAAAACAATGTTATTTAGTAGTGATGCTGTGACAAGCTTGTTCAGACAACATAAAAAGTACCACCTTTTAACAACTGTTGTGACAATGTTATGTGTTATGTGCAGTGAAGCAGTAATTGTTGGTAATGGAAGGCAGTTTGATGGGTTTTGGAGGAAAATATCAAGCCATAAAAGATTTAACCATTTAATTTTAAAAGCACTGTTTGTTGAAATATATTGCTTTAAGACCATCATATTAATACTCTCCCAACAAGTGGGCTCTTCTATCTAATGAGCTAGTTCTTTCCAAATATATTCAAACTCATTTTATTTATTCAATTAATCATTTAATTGGAGATTAACAAGTCAGCAGAGGGACTGTCCATTTTTGTTAAACAGGGTTAGGGTCTTATTGTATTTATTATTGCATGTATTATTTATGTATTTCTTTGCAACAACAAATTTTATTTATTTTGTTTATCCAATATTATTTTCTAAATTCAAGTTTTTACTCTCAGTGAGATTGTTTGTAAGATATCTGCGGGACCGCCACAGCCGTGTCCGGAAGTGAGGGAGTCTAATTCCTGCCTTATTGGACAAGTAAAGACTCACCAAATTTATTTTCCCCACCCGTTTTCCGACATGTCCCGCCTCCTGTGAGATGAACGCTGGTTATGATTGGCTGACAGGGTTTCGCGCGCTGTGCAACGATTGGAAAGATTGTCTGTCCTTCTACGAGGACTAGTGGCGCCTCTTATGTCATAACGGTAGTCTCCACAAAGCAGTCCTCCAGATCCAGGATCAGATTTAGACATCCGTTAATACGTGCGAATATATGTAGTGGTGGCGCAAGAAAAGGGCAAAAAGAGACCACCACTGAGAAATTAAATTACACAGAACACCTGTTAATAGAAGGCGGGCAAGGGGCTATATATAAGGGGAATTTGTGTGTTTTCCGACCCGGATTACTCTTTGGATGGTGGCTGAAGATGGGTGAACTGTCTCTGGACACTAATTGTGGGAGCTGTGTGCGATCTGTTACTGTAAAAATCAGTTGGAAGTTGCTGGAAAAGCTCACGCTGCTTGCTTTCTCAAGTAGGCTTCTTATTCGAATTCCCAGTTCCACCATAAATGGAACTAAGCTAGCTAAGTCACATCATTCTTCAGGTTTATGCTCAGTAACTGGTCCGGTGTGGTCTTGGTGTGGGAATCGCGTCTTAATCCTTTTGTTGCCAGATGAAGGTTAAAAGTAATACCAGGATTTTAGCTGGTTGTGAGACTGAACTAGGGGTTAAAAAGTGGCCAGGAGTGGGAGAAATCACACTGGCTAGTGAGATGGGGGTCTGATTAGTGTCCTGATGTGTGAATGGTGTCGCTGTTTTTAACCCAGTGGATTTTTGGCTGGTGGTCCTTAAAGTGGGTGAAATAAACTTGGACAGCGAGAGGAGGGTCTGCTGAGTGTTCTGATGTGTGAATCGTGTCCATGTTTTTAACTGTTAGTTATAAAATGATTTTGGGTGTTTTTTCGAGCTGAATTACTCACTGATGCTGACATCACAGCTCGATGATGTAACGCTGGCTAGCCACGGCTTCCATGGTGACGTGGAACTATATGTCATCAAAAAGGATTCTTCTATTGTTACATGCTTAACATCATAATGAACACCAGAGGAAAGTGTCTCCCTTCCTTTTCATCCTCGATACACCAGACATCCCCTACAACACCATCAGCAAGACAAAGGAACTAGCGGTGGAGTTCTGTTTTTTAGGAGGCCTATAATCCAGTTATGATTCAGGGACAGGATGTGGGTACGGTTCAGTCTTGTGGGTCCACCTAGATTTGACGTGACTAATAAGGTAGAAGCTTTTCACAGGTAAGGCCAAAGCAGTCTTTTCATGTTATAGTGGCTGGTTTTGCTAGGGGACCAGCGCCATCCTTTAGCAAGCAATGCCAAGTACCTCAACAAACAGATTAAGTAAGACAACATCACAGGACTGACTAAAGACCCTTTGGAAGCACTGATAGAAAGTAACATAGCAACACAATTGGAGAAAATAATAATTAACTCAACTCAATCCAATAGGGTGCCCTAGAAGGAGCTATTGGGGATCTTTTCTGCACTGACAGCAGAATCCACAATGTTTTGAGGAACATGCTATATTATACACAGCTCCTCAGAACAAACAGCGCAAAAAAAATCAATTCTTTTAATTTTGTTTGAGTATATTTTATTAAACTTTCTAAATTTGTGCATACTAATGTTTTTTTTAACATTAACAACATGCTTTGCATCAGACTACATGCCTTCCAATGTTTTAAGTAATCTCATTAGTTTGCTAAGTCATTATTTTTAGTAGCTATGTCATAAAGTTTATTTTGAGATACTATTTCTTTATTTGAAGATATAATGTTATTACTTTGACATGTTAAGTAATAATATACCAAGACCGTATATTGAGAGCCTGAGAGCTTGAGAGCTATTATTCCAAAATGTTAGTCTGATTATTTTTCTTTTTTTGATTTGTGTAACTTTATGTAACTGTATTTAATGAATTTAAAATAACAGATAATTATTTTAAAGATACCAAGTCATTATTTTGAGATACTATGCCATTATTTTGAGATTGTAAGGTATTCTATTGAAATACTGTGCCTTTATTTTGAGATAGTCATTATTATTGACATACTGTGTCACTGTGTTAAGAAACTGTACTGTTGTTTTGACTGGCAAATTTATTTATTTGTTATAACAAGTCATTAATTTAACATGCTACACTAGTTTTTAAGATACTATGCATTATTTAAAGGTGTGAAGTAATTGTTTTGAGATGCTATGTCATGATTTGTGAAAAGGCATTGTGTTGGGGATCCAAATAAAGAATAAAGAATAAAAGAAAAGGCATTGTGATATTGCATCACTATTTTGATACTATATCATATTATTTGACATACTATATCATTATCGTCAGCTGTTGAGTCATTTGAGTCTATTGAGTTATTTGTTATGCAAATTCATTGTTTTAAGATACTATGTTGTAATTTTGAGATTCTGTGTCAGTTTGAGATTAATTCGAGTTAATTTGGAGATACTATGTCATTATGTTGAGATGTCATTATTTGCTGTGTCATAATTTCAAATGCCAAGTCATTAAATATTTTAAATACTATGTCAATCTTAAAGTTAAGTAATATTTTAAAATATATTGGTATTGTATTGAGATGCTAAGTAATTATTCTGAGTTACTATATTGTTATTTTGAGATACTAGGTCCTTAACTTGAGATATTATGCCATTATTTTGAGGTGATAAGTCATTATTTTGACAAACTATGTCTAATTTCAGAGTCATTTATTTGTTATACTAAATCATTATTTTGAGATGCTGTGCAATAATTGTGAGATTCTTTGTCACTTAGAGAATAATGGCAAAGAAAAATATTGACTTAACATCTCAAAGTCATTTATTTATTATTCAGATGCTATGTTGCAATTTTAAGATAATGTGTCAGGTTGAAATGTTAAGTCATTATTTTGAGATCCTAAATCCATATTTTGAGATGCTAAGTCACTGTTTTGACATATTTTTTAAATTATTTTAAGATACTGTGTCATTATTCTGAGCTGTTAACTTGTTATTTGTTATACTAAGTAATTATTTTGAGATACTACATTGAAACTGTGAGGTACTATGTCATTATTTTTGAGATGTTAAGATATTGTTTTTGGATACTTATGTTGAGACATGTCTTTATTTTAATACTGTGTTATAGTCTGAGATGTTAAGTCATTATTTTGATATGCTAAATCATTATTTTGAGAAACTGATGCTATTTTTAGATGTTAAGTCATTGTTTTGAGATTCTATGTCATTATATTGAAATGCTATATTATTATTTTGAGATGCTAAGTCATTATTTTGATATACTTTTATAATTTTGAGAAATATAAAAGTAAAAAAGGACATATTGTGTCATCTTTAGATACTATATTGTTATTTTGAGATATTATGTCATTATTTGTCTTTTGAGATGGTAAGTCCCATTTTGAGATGGTAAGTCACTGCTATGTCATTATCTTGGCATTCAATGTCAAAGTAATGTTTTGATATACTTTATCATTGTTTAGAGATACTCTGTCATTGTTTTATGCTGCTAAATCATTATTTTGGGATGCTGTGTGATGATTTTTAAATGTTAAGTAATATTTTGAGATGGGAAGTCATTATTTTGAGATACTATGTCAATATTTTTAGATTATCATTATTTTGAGATAAAACGCCATCATGTCATGATTTTGAAATAATGTAATATTTTTATGTGTTAAGTCATTATTTTGAGATACTGTCAAAATTATTTGTCATTATTTTAAGAGACAGTATATTGTTATTTGAGATATTATGTCATTATTTAGAGGTAATAAGTCATTATTTTGAGATACTGTGTCATGTTGAGAGACTATGCTGTTAGTTTGAGGTGGTATTAAATCAAGATTATTTTAAAATTCTGTCATTATTTGTATGATATTTTGAGCTGCTAAGTAATTTATTTTCTATACTAAGTCATTATTTTGACATACCATATAGATTTTTTTGAGATACTGTATCATTGTTTTGAGATACTGTGTCAATAATTTTGAGCTGCTAAGTCATTCATTTGTTATTCTGTTTCATAATTTTGACATAATATGTTAATATTTTTACTATGCCATTATTTTGGATGCTAACCGAATATTTTGATAATCTATGTATTTATTTTGAGATGTTCTTATACTTAAGATACTATGTCGTTGTTTAAGATGGTATGTCATTTTTAATATGCTGAGTCATTATTTTCATATATTATGTCATTATTATATAGTTATATAATAATGACATAATAAGATGTTATTTCAATGTTTCTAGATAATATGCAATTATTTATTGTATTGTACTTACTGTGTTATTTTGATGTATTGTGTCATTATGTATAGATACTATCTTAAAAATTTGAGATGCTGTTTCTTTATTTTGACACACTGTCATTTTCAGATACTGTGTCATTGTTTGAGCTGTGTGACGAACCAGAATGACGCAGATGCTTGCAGATGAAAAGTGAGGCTTTAATATCCAAATCGAGATCCACACATGTAGTCAGAGACAGCAGTCAAAGGTCAAAAATTTAGTAAATACGTGAGACACAGGAAAACAAAGTCCAAAGGGCAATACCAAACGGGAAACAAGTCCAGACCGAAAACAGAGTCGAAAACCAGAAGAAGCAATAACAATAATTATAATAACCGCTGAGTCATTCAAAGAGAAACAAAACCTCGCAAAGTCCATGAGCAAAACCCCAGGCTTTACAACAAACAGATATCTCTCCCACAGGTGTAGCTATTTAGTATTCGGGCAACCGAGAACGGTGATTGGAGCAGAAAGGAGAGTTGGCAAGCATATGACGCCCTTGGGCATTCTGGGAAGTGGAGTCCCCAAAGGCCTCTGAGCCTAAGGGACGTGTGACAAGCTGCTACATCATTTGTTTGCTAAACTGTCATTATTTTAACATACTATGTTTTTAGTGTGATACTATGCCATTATTTTGAGATGTAAAGTCATTATATATTTAGATGCAACATAATGATTTGAGATCCTAAGTCATTATTTTCAAGCGTTATGTAATAAACTGTCATTGTTATACTATTTCATTATTTTGATACACTATGTACATTTTTGATACACTATGTAAGATATTATGCCATTATTTTTTTCGGATGCTAACAGAATATTTTATGAAATTATCATTATTTTCAGATATGTTATTTTGAAATACTATGCAATTATTTAACATAGTAAATCATTATTTTGAGATGTGAAGTCATTATTTTGAGATACTGTGTCATTAATTATCTGCTAAATCGTTTGTTAGGTACTATTTTGTAATTTTGAGATGTTAAGTTATTATTTTGAAATACTATGCCAGTATTTTAAAATGCTATGTATTTTATTGCATCTATGATGCAAGCTCCCAAAGAAAATGTGTGATTTTAGAACTGGCAATGTTCTACTATTATTAATAGTACACATTTTACCTGTAGATGTGTTTAGTGATCATTGGTTGTTTTGTATAAAAAGATCTGCACAGCACACATTTCAACCCTATCACCAAAAAAGAAATCTTAGTAAGTTTCACTACAATGCACCATTTCACATTAAATCAACTGTATTATGCATAAATAAATGAATTGGTAGAGCCCACCTTTAAACACACCAGGCTAACCCTCATTGTGTTTGTCTAAAGCAAAAGTGCCCAGCCTTATCCTGCTGCTGTGTTTTTTCATCCTAACAAAGCAGGAGCTTGTGTGATGAGTTGCTGAATGTGGAATCAGATAGGCTCCTGCTTTGTTAGGATGAAAAACCACAGCCACACCAGCCCTTTGTGGCTAAACACTGTAAATGTGTTTGGATTGTGATCTAAAAAAATATACCAGAAAGCAGATAGGAGCTCACTGAGCATTTCTGCCTGAGCTGGGCATTAGTACTTATGAAACATGTGGTAGGTGATGACACTTGCTGCTGTGGTCAGAACTTTGCCCATGAGGACCAAGTATGGATCTACTGTTTAACTCACTAGAAATGCCTGTCCCACCCTCAGCAGCCACTGGGTGGAGCAATGCAAAGTATCCAGTGTGGTATGCTACATGCAGTTGATTAGAGAAGATTTATTGTGAAGCCCCAAGACAATCCTTTTGCCATCATGAGCTAGGTACAAGAGCGACATATACCCTGACTCAGCTCACAGGGGGCATTACTCTGGACCTGTGCCCAGAATCTAATCTTGCAGAACTTGAACAATTTAAATCTAAAAAAGCCATTAAGAACCAGTTAGACAGAAAACACAACTTGAAATCTAGTAGTATTTAGTGTGCCACCGTTTGTCAAAGAAATCTGCGGGGATATTTTTTCTGCACCTCCTAAGTTCAGCCTTAGAAGTTGCTTGTGTTTTCTGCTTATGTTGAGCATGTTGGTTGGATCCGGACAACTGGTTATCACACCAAATTATGATTCTCCAAATAATAGACCATTAAAATCAGGTTATATGAAAAAAGAACTGTTGTCCACTGGCTAGTTAGTTTACTACCAATAACTTTACGGTCTGGGAGGTGTTGGATGTGCACAGTAACAGATCAGAGTGAAATACAGAGTTTAAAAGAAAAATGATTAAATGGTATGAAGAGGTGGAAACTGTAGCCTAAGCCTGTACTGCAGCAACTGCATTGTTTTCGTGGTGAAATAATGAAATAAATGTTAAAAAAAAGGAAAAATACATTTTATTATTATGTAGAAATACAAAAAAAAAAATAATAAAACAGGTCTGTACTCAAAAGTACTGGGTATCTTACAGAAATGCAATAAAACTAAATAGTAGGCCTATTACATCCAGCACTCAGCACAGGAACACTTTGTCAGGCATGTTCCGCTCTTTCTTCCTTCCAGTGACCAATTGCAAAATAGTTTTTCCCCAACAAAATATTACTAATGTGAATTCTGCACAGAAATAAAGAATTTGTCAAATGTAATCAAGTACCAGAAGATTCTTTGTCTTATAATTATACAACAACAGAATTATCATGTGAAAATATGTTAGCAAGTACAAATTCAACCAATGTTGATGACAATGCTCAGTGAAAACTAATTAACACATTTTCTGCAACACTGGTCCTTCATTCAATTACTTGTTATAGAGAGCAAAATCTACATGAAACATTCAAACCTCGAGGAAAAAGTGAAAACTGGCCTTACCATCTCATATTTCGCAGTAGCGGACCATGTAAGGACAGGTAGAACTGACTTCCTGTAACAGCCAGTAACGGTTCTCAAGCTTTGGGTTAATATGAAAGGCAGATAACAGCTGTAAACAGTTTTGTGGTCATGCTTTTTGTTCTGCAAGTGTTCTTTTTGCAAAACCAAAATATGAAAACTGTGACATGCAGACATGCCTGGGAACTATATTTTTCTTATTTCTTCTGTGATTAAGTTAAATACTTTTTTATACATTTTAATTTATGCAATCTTTTTGTATATATGTATAATTTCCAAAGGTATAGTTATAAAAATTTACTTTGAAAGTTGTTTCTTATTCTAAATGAAAATATGCAATTAGAAATAGGCTAGAGGGAAAAGGTACTGAGAAAATACTCTAAATATAAATGCTGTGTCAAAATCTTTCTCAATTTAAGTGGGAGCATTGAGACAAAATGTGTCTGTCTTTAAATATATTCAAGTGTATAAAAACACAGTTTTTTTTGTGCTACAGCAATTCATTGCTAACAGGGGCATAGCACTAAATTGTAGGCCCCTGACACAGCATAATCGGTGAGCTTCTGATATTTTTAACAAACTAGAGATACAGCATTGGTCTGCCTCAAGGTGGGACTGTAGCTTTAATTCAGCCAATTGGTTCTTTTCAATAGGACATAGGACTGGTGCAGAAACAACAACCTGTCTCTGAATTTGGACAAAACAGGACACAACTGAAGTGCCCTTGAGCAAGGCACCTAACCAGAGACTGTGTGCTCACTGGCCCCTAGTGTGTCCATTTACTAATGTGTGTGTGTATATGTGAGTGTTTCACTGCACGGATGTGCAGGGGAACTTGCAGTTGTCTTCACAGACATTTTTAACATCTCGCAGTCAGACCATTGTCCCCACATGCTTCAAAGACACCACCATCATCCCTGTCCCAAAGAAGGTGTTGCTCTCCAGTTTCAATGGCTACCAACAGGTGGCACTCAAACCCCATCCTTTTGAAGTGCTTTGAACAGCTAATCATGCAACACAACAAGTCTATCCTTCCCCTTCTCTCTGGAAAATATCAGAATGCAATTCACTGATTTTAGCTCTGCGTTCAACACTATCATCCCCCTACAGCTCATTCTCAAATTGGACATTCAGAAAGCCCTCTGCATGCCAGGTGATCCTACCCACCCACTACACAGCTTCTTCAGCCTGCTGCCATCAGGGAGGAGACGGTGGAGTCTCTGGGCTAGAACCAGCAGACTGAAGGACTGCCTCGTCCACCAGACTGTCAGGATGCTCAACTCTCTCCTTGCTCTGCCCTCCCTCCCCCTCTTGCCCTCTGCACCCACAAACTTTGGATCCTGCATCCCTCCCCATTAATGCACAAATCAAGAACTGGTTATGCACACAACCCTTTAAGCAGTCCATAAGCTCATTAAGTTTATAATTGCACTAGCCACACCCACTGACTTTAATCTGTCAGGTATCACTTTATTGTTTCAATGTATATCAGGAACCTTTTATATTTTTATATTTATATTTGTATGATTAGTAATATTTATAAGCTTAGTCATATTGTTATGCTTAATGTTATTTAATGTTAATGTTAATTGCTGCACCATGGGTCTTAGAAAAACACAATTTCAATCCCCTGTGTGTCCTGTACATATTGCAGTGTTGAAAATAAAGCTGACTTTGACTGTACAATGATATTAGTATGCTACTGCATAAAGGTACCGGAGCGACGGTGCCATCACTGCTAGACTCTGCAACAGCTTTGTTCTACAAGAGATCAGGATTTTAAACTCACAGGCACTGATTTGAATACCCTCTCACACACATACTTTACACACACACCTCTTCTGACACTCTAGAACATAGCGGCTAACTCTGTGTTTACACTGTTTACTCTAGTACTACTTCAATAATCACTGTGTTTATGTAAACTCACCAATCACAGCATGTTCAATATCTCTGCACTTTATTCACATGTTCAGGAAAGAGTGTGTCGGTGCTGCACTGTCTTGTCTACTGTTTCTAATGTCTTTCTCTGTTTAATTCATTGTATTTTATTTTGTTGTTTCTAGTTACACTTTTGTTGCACACTTATGTCTGCATGTTTGGCCTTTGTACTATATGTACGTAGATTGAATGACAATAAAAGCCTCTCAACTTGTAGTAGGATGCAGTAGGTTCCAAAATTTTAAAATGTTAAAAACAACAGGGACAGTGCAAAAAAATGACATCAAGATGCTAGATAGATATTAGCCTTAACTTATCGGCTGTTTGCGAAAACAACGAAACAATTTGCTAGCAGCCATACAATGTGTTTTTAAAAGTAAGCAAAGTTAGAGAGTTAAAATGTTTATTTTGGCACCTCCAGACTGTCTTCAAGGCATTTTGTGTTTTTTTTTTCTTTTGATTGCAAGAAAACGTTTCTCACTTGGAAGGGCCTCCAAGAGTGTTTTTTTTCAGCAGAACTGCACCTGTAGGGAAAGTCTTCATCCGGGACATTCGTGGCTCGAGAAACTTCCATGTTGAGATAGCACTAGAGGTTTTCTAACGCCCTATTTGGTCTTGGAATATACATTTAACGTAATTAAAATAATTTCGGTCGCATCCCATGGAATGCTGAAACCTCATGTAATGTATATTTAAATGTTATGTGTAGTTACTTAAGTATATCTTTCGTATGTTGTGTGACTAGCAAGTTATGCTAGTTAGCGCTAGCCATCATAGTTGACAATTTATCATTAAACAGTTAGTCTTTTTAAGGTTAGGGTTTAACCGTTGGTTGTTTTATTGATAGTGCAGCAGAATTAAGTAACTTTGAGAGCCTCCAAGATGCAAGTGGTTTGTGTTGTTTAATAAACTGGGTTAGCCGATTTAACACAGTCCACACTGATGGGCTTAACGTAAACTGAAGACTTGTCAAAGCCCCCATAATTGGAGTAACGCAACAGCGCTAAACAAACTTCCGTAGGACAGAGGCTGCCCATGCTCAGATTCTGATTTAATGAATGTGGGCGGTCAAAGGAGAGCTAAGCAGAGAGGCACGAGTTTGGTGAAAGTCAGTGAGATTAAGAATCGAGCCACATCCAGTTAATTATCTTGGTAAGTACGTCTTTCTGATGCAGTATGTAAAGTAAACATGCCGGTATGTGATTTTGTTTGGATATTGACTGTATTAGTGTTACTCTGGACTAGGCACATGGACGTTTACCAGAGTTAGCTAACCAGCTAGTTAAAACACTTTTCAGTTGCCAAACTGTTAAATTAGGACCTGTGCACATGAATCTAGGTCATTCTGAAAACATATCTAGTATTTTAGCTGCATTGTGTCCTCCAAGGCATTCGACAAAGTGGTTTTGGTTGCTGAAATGGAACTTCTCTAAAAACTGCTCTGGACAAAAGCCCCTTTTTTAAGCTCCAACAGCATGTTTGGAACTCTGCAATTAGTCCCCAGAGCCTTGGAAAATTTTCTTCGCTATACTCCTCAGCACTTGACGACCCCGCTAGGTAACTTTACGAGGTCTGACGCTGAGTGGCTGTAGTTCCTAAATGGAGGATGCAACTGTGCCATCTGCAACTGTGCTATTACAGTAAAACTCAAATTCAGTGACCTCTTTAGAACCACCCAGTCTTTCACTAATATGTGTAAAGACATACTACGTCCGCCATATTGCCAGCGTCCTGTGACGCAAGACGTCAGACCACCACCGTAAAAGTCCTGCTATTCATATAAAGCTCCGTTTAGTGACAGATTTAGATACTTTTTGTGACACTAATCTGCGTTTTTGTCTGAATATGTACTCAGACAGTGTCGAGCTGTAACTCTGAGAAGTTGAAACAGGAGGAATTAATCATTGTTTACCTCAGCAGTAGCGCTAATTTCTGTCGCGGCAGTTCACTATGAGGTAGCAGGGAAGGAGACTTGGAGCTAAAGTAATCAAAATAAACATAAAATCTTTTTGGGTCCACATGTTGAACTGCTATGATTATGTGTTGTAACATGCAGCATGCTCTTTGTTTATAATGCTTGATGTCTAAATGGTTTAATACTTAATGTTCACAAACGTTTACAGTCTACAGCTCACAGGAACTTGATATAGATATAAAGCTGCACGTTTTAACATTTCTCACATGTAAATGTTTCACTTATGAGCGCAAATGTGAAACTTGCGAGCACAGAAAGAGGAACTGCACACGGACTTTTCATAAACACATGCTCAAACTGCTGTTGATATTGTTGATATAGTTGATATTTTTCCTCACACGTGAAGTGCAATACCGTCGGCTGCTTTTTTTTTTTTCGCGCTCAAGTTTTCAGAGGGGGTGGTCTGGGGGCGGGACATCGACTGAACACAATTGGCTGATGGCACCTGGTTTCGTGACTGACTGCTCACTTTGAAACACCTCTCAAACCACAAATAACATGGTGGACACAGAGGAACCAACAGAAGAGATAGATAAAACTTTGCTTTATATCACTTACTATAATGATTTAATAGTCTTATCACCACGTATTCACTCATTCCCGCTGTGGCTCGGTCAGTTAGGCTCATATATATTCGGAGATTCACGTTTGGCCACTGCTGTAGCTCACAAACAAACAAACAGCAACAAACGACATTTTGTAAGTGGTGGTGAAGCAGAAAACAAAGTACGATCACTACATTTCCTCACAGCTCCCCATCTTTCCATTTCTCCCAGTAGGTTATCTAAATAGGTCGAAGCAACGCTGAAGACGGTAAGTGTGGTATTGTTCAATAACGTACAACATTCAGAGAAATGTGGAATCTGTATGTGATTTTTAAATACTTGAAACTGAAATACAGGGTTTATGTTAAAATCTACTTCTTTTACAGAGCTGTAGTAAACAATGCAGACATACATACAGATTAAACCAAAACCTCCTTAAACTTTACTGAGACAAACATCACTGGAGCAGTGTGTCGTACCAGCGTGCTTCAAGCGCTCCACAATAATTCCCATCCCCAAAAAGCCAACCATCTCAGGACTGAATGACTACAGACCTGTCGCACTGACTTCTGTTGTCATGAAATCCTTTGAGAAGCTGGTTCTCACCCACCTGAAGGAGATCACCAACCCCCAACTAGACCCCCTACAGTTTGCGTATCGGGCCAACAGGTCTGTGGACGATGCAGTGAACATGGGACTTCACCACATCCTCCAGCACGTCGACCGTCCAAGTACATATGCAAGAGTTCTGTTCTTGGACTTCAGCTCTGCCTTTAACACCATCATCCCCGGACATCTACACACCAAACTGACCCACCTCAGTGTGCCAGCCTCCACCTGCCAGTGGATCACAAACTTCCTCACTGGCAGAGAGCAGCAGGTGCGGCTGGGAAAGATCACCTCAGGAACCAGGACCATCAGCACAGGTGTTCCACAAGGCTGTGTTCTCTCCCCGCTGCTCTTCTCACTCTACACAAATGAGTGTACCTCCACAGATTTGACAGTCATTGGTCTCATCCAGGACAGTGACGAGTCTGCCTACAGACGGGTTGTGGAGCATGTGGTCCTCTGGAGCAACCACAACAACCTGGAGCTGAACACAGCCAAGACAGTGGAGATGAGAGTGGACTTCAGGAGAAGCCCTCCAACCCTTCCAGCACTCACCATCCTCAACAGTACTGTAATGGCTGTGGACTCCTACAAGTTCCTGGGCACAATAATCTCCAGGGACTTGAAATGGGACAGCAACATCAGCACCATCATCAAGAGAGCTCAGCAGAGGCTGTACTTCCTGCGTCAGCTAAGGAAGTTCAACCTGCCCAAGGAGCTGATGGTGCAGTTCTACACCGCCACCATCGAATCTGTCCTCACCACATCCATCACAGTGTGGGGCAGCTCAGCCACCAAACACCACACCCACAGACTGCAGCGCATCATCAGGTCTGCAGAGAGAACCATCGGTGTGAAGTTACCCTCCCTATCGGTCCTGCACACGGCCAAAACCAGGAAGCGGGCAGAGAACATCGTCCGTGATCCGTCACACCCTGGATATCGCCTGTTCCAGCATCTTCCCTCAGGTCGGCGTTTCAGTCAGTTGAGGATCAAGACCTCCAGACTTCAGAGAAGCTTCTTCCCACACGCCATCACACTCATGAACAGCTGAACATCACACTCTACATTCTGGGTACAGTCTACTACATACATACATCCATCCAGATGTTCTCTCACTCTTCTTCTTGTTCTGCACTTTTTATTTATTTGATAGTCTCAGAACACTTTGTACCATCGTCTCAACCAGTGACTCTACTGTTCTTCATATTTATATCTATTTAATTCAGTCTGCACTGTTCTTTACTGCTGCACTCAGCACTTTACTATTAACATACAACTCTGCACATGTTAAGTTTACAGGTGTGTCTATGCGTCTATGTCAGTGTGTGTGTGTGTGTGTGTAGATTAGATGTGCTACTTCTGTAATGTCAGTTATCGTGCACTGGGAGCTTCTGTTACCAAACACAAATTCCTTGTATGTGTGAGCATACTTGGCAAATAAAGTCCGATTCTGATTCTGATTCTGATTCTCTGATTCTGAAACATGAGCCTGCTGTAAAACAAAACCATGTGTATGTTACAAACATACAAACATACTTTACTTTGGTATGATATGCTTTGGTTGATATTAAGTTATGTTTGTGCTAATGTTTTAGTCACATGTCCGTCCTTGTCTCCGCTGCTCACTTGTTCGTAATCTGCGTCTCATTATTCCCAGATGTTCTTTGTTACAATCTCTACTCATACCCTATGTTTGCCCCATGTATGTTCTTGTCCAACCACCCCGAGCTGTTCCCGACTCCAAGAGGCTGTTTCAGTTCCCCTGGCCGCTCCTGTCCCCCATTCTATTCCTGTCTTGTTTCCTGTTCCTGGTGTTGCGTCTGTCCCCGTCTCTGTGTTTGTCCATGTTCCTATCTCCGTCTGTGTTCCTGTTCCTATCTCTTTTGGTGTCTGTCCCCGTTCCTGTCAGTCTGTGTATCCCGGTCCCGGTTTCTGTTTCTGTCCCTCTGTCTGCATTGGTCCCGTCTTCTTTCTTGCCCCATGTTCAGCCCCCTGTTTAATCTTTTGTCCAGCCCCTTGTCCAGTCTTTGTTTCCAGCCCCCTGTTCAGTCTCATGTTCCGTTTCAGTCCAGTCTTGTGTCCAGCCCCCTGTCCAGTCCCCTGTCCAGCCTTTTGTTCATTCTTCTGTCCAGTCATGTCTAGACTTTGTCCGGTTTTGCTTGTGCTTGTGTCCGCCTTCCAGTCCGTCTTGCCTTCACCTTCTCTGCTCCTTGCACCCCCCCCACAGCCTGACAAACCAAGTCATACATCAAAATACAATCAAACCAGCAACCAGAGGGAAAACCAAGAAAAATGATGACCAGAAGACAGAAAAGTTGATACACGGAATGCTACAAGATAAGTAACCTAGAGTTAACAGTACCTCGCAAAGGGCTAGAACAAACAAGGGAACAAACAAAGGAGACCCTAGAGGTGTGACATTTTCAAGTAACTTTTACTATAATAGGTTTATGTTCAACATAACTTAAATGTCCTGAAGTATGAAGTATTTTTTGCACCCTA
Organism: Megaleporinus macrocephalus; assembly: GCA_021613375.1. Taxonomy (NCBI): domain Eukaryota; kingdom Metazoa; phylum Chordata; class Actinopteri; order Characiformes; family Anostomidae; genus Megaleporinus; species Megaleporinus macrocephalus. The sequence continues at coordinate 24,824,870 of CM038709.1, read as the reverse complement.
AAGTAAAACATCAGGTGTTAATTTCTGTTAACGTCATTTACGTTTATTTTATGCAGGTGGAGCCAGTTCTGCTACTGCTGTACCTCTCGCAGTTTCCATTGTAGCTATTCTGATCGCTGCTCTGCTAGTTCTTCTCTACTGTAGCTGCTGAACCAGGAACAAAGAACTGAATATGACTTTCACCAAAGTAGAATATGTGGGCTTAAGTAAACAGTAAAAAGAATATGAGAGCAACACACCAGAAAAATACTTCTCAGTGTACATAATATACATTCTACCCAGTTTCACAGAGAAGTTTACATTTTAAAACAAACATTGTTTCCTAATTAACATTCTGTGTGTTTGGAGGAGTGAGTAGGTTCTACTAAAGGTTCTATTAGGTCACAGAACCTGTAAATAATGCATAAAGGTATATGGTTTTGCTCTGTAAGTCAACCTTGTATTCCATTTTTCTTCTACATCATTCAAGCAAAGCAGCTGATTCTTCCACTGCGGGAACATTAAAAACAAATGAACAATTACAAATGGTCCAAATTTACTTATAATAAAATCTCAGTAAATTGATTGAACTTATATTCACTGATAAAAATGAATAACCTTTATGTCATTTCCTATAAAATTAACATTATGGAGATACATGTTTGTTTTTGCTTGTTTGTTGTTTTTTAGTCTGCAGTGATAAAGAGTAATGATTTATTGATTGTTGACAACCACCACGTTTGAAGACAGCCAGGAAAAGCAGTCAAGGGCTCAACATATATTAAAAGAAATCACTACAGGGAAAATGGCTCTTCTGAAACTTATTTCAAAAAGTATGTGTGTGTGTGTGTATATATATATATATATATATATATATATATATATATATATATATATATATATATATATATATATATATATATATATATAAAGTAAAATAAAAACTCAATATAGATAAGGATGCAGGCAACATATTCCACAAAGTAAGAAAACAATATGAGGTCCATGACACCAGGTGACGCTTATATACAGCCAATAGACTTGCACAGCTAATAATAAAAACAGCAACCGCACTAAATATTATTAACATTAATATTAACTTTTAATTATTATTTAATATTAACTTAATAATAAGGAAGCAGGAACCCTCAGTGTTGTGTTATACTCTGTGAAGGGGAGGACTGCAGCTATGGGTTGTGAATATCATGAGCAAGGTTTCCCAGTATGCTTTGTGACAGGGCCTGTCACAAAAAAAAACTGCTGTTACAGTGCTGTATTGGAAAAATTTGCCACTGTCCACTTTTCCTCTTCTTTCCAACAAAAGAAATACACAACACCAGTAGTGAACCGAGTTGTCTTTTTTTCCTCCTTTAATGCTTTATTTACTCTCGCTATTTGATATTTTTCCGGCGTGTGCAGTACAGAGGGCTGCTCTCTGCGCGCGAGAGAAATATTAGCGCTCCAGTTTTCTGAGGGGGTGGGTTTGACAATTTGGGGGGGGACATGGGCTTCCATCGTCACTCAGCAAACTAGCTAGAGGTGGTAGCCTAGCGCTAGCTAACGGTTTCTCCAGCTAGCATCGCCACAGCGGGCGGAAATGATCATACAGTTAAGCCCGCCCACTTAGAGGGAAGATATGATTGGTCAGTTTTCATGTCATTTGAAATTAGTATCGCGCTGAATGATAACTGCCTGCCCCCTCTGTACATGAACAGCAGGACCACCAATCACCAACATTCTGCGGAGGCATCACAGTCCTTATAGGGGGAGACACAGACTCACAGGCTTCTATTTAACCCCTCACATTCCAACACAGATTGAGTAGACACGTTTGAATAATTTATTTGCCTATATTTTTGTAATTGTTTAGATGTTGATTGTCAAACTGTAAGTAGATAAAATAAAATGATATGTGTGTGTGTGTCTGTGTGTTATGAATATTTTAGGCCCCCTGAGAGGGTGTAGAGGGCCATGACGGTTCCCCACTGCACAACTCAGAGGAAAAGTGCCATCAGAGGGTGGACTGAGTGTGTTAATAAGGAGGAGAATGAGGAGGAAAATTCAGGATCCATTTTAACGAGATGAGATTCAGACTTTCTCCAGGAATAGAGTAGTGGGTTAGCTTGGGTTTTACACAATTCATCATAATATTGACTGTTAAGGATGTTAACCTTCGCTATTGTAAAACACAGATTTATAATGTTCAGAGCTCTAAAGAGTCACACTTTACACAGTGATTAAATAGCTCAACACTAAATATGTTTACAAGTGGAACATTCTGTCCGTACTCTTTGTTCAGCATATTCTCTAAAAGCTTATTTTGTCCCCTTGTATGGGGTAATGATGGTGCCAAGGTGGGCTTCTTATAAACATGCAACCGTCACACATTTAATTATTACAAACAATCTGTGCTAAAACGATGCAAAGTTTTAATAACATATATGTTTCAAAGTTATCTAAGCGCCTAGCTAACTGCAGTGTGCCAATTATGACAATTATAGCTTCAAACTGACATTTAAAGCTTATAAAACACAAGTTATAATTGTAATGTTGAACTCTTTATTGGACAAGTTTGTCAGCCTCTTATCTACCAGCAAATCTGCAGGTCCCCCTGGTGTAACAATACAGGAGAGGCAGATATACACGCAGATGTCTTTTTTTTAAGTCCATGGTGAAAGTAAGAACAAAAATACAAAACAAAATAACGAGACCAAGCAAAGATACCACTATACTGATAAACAAACTAACTAACAGATAAGACAACAAACAAGAACACTTCCTGATGGTTTGTGTTTACTAGGACAATGGACATCTTGTAACACATTCAGCAGCTCCTGGGCCCAGGGACTCTGTTCGGACTTTGCTGGGTTGCTGGGACAATGCTTTTAAAACTGGGAGCAACGAAGTGTTGTGCTACTAGCTTGTTCCGCTGTGGACATGTAGGAGGCATTGCCATGCAGAGCTGTAAGCATGGAGCACAGCAATAAGATAAGTAAACAGTATCTTTAAACTAAAGATATGATGCTCTTATTAAATTTTGGCTGGTTAGTAGGTATTAGTGCAGTGTTTGTGACAAGCGTCAGGATAAAGTGCGTGGAACTTCACTGGAAAGCTCAGCATGTCCTCTCCCAGTTCCTTTATAATTTCTAGTCAAAGGAGGTAATGTCTGAACACTATTCACATTGGTACATTTAACTCTTTCTTTATGAAATTCACGCTTTCTAAATGAAATTTTCTCCCCACAAAAATGACAAATGTTACTAACGGGCTATCTGATAAATTAATAGCCTATCTGAACATAAAACATAATAAAATGCTTTAAAAATTTAATCTTAAAAACAATATATAACTCAATATTTGGTTATAATTATTTTTTTCTTTTGACATAGTTTTGTTCTTCGAGCCAGTATTCACTGTATAGGCCAGTGAGCTGAAACCAGGGGCGTAGCTAGATTCAGGTGAGAGAGTAAGGTCAACATGATCTTGATCATATGCTCAGAACCAATTATTACTAATTGGTGTGTCTGATCTAAATTATTCTAATTATTCTGTCATGACACACTCACCCGAAGTCTCCTGCCCTAAATCATTCTCAACTGGTCAGCCTAGCCCACAGAAGCTCAATATTCAATGAGAAAAATGTGTTAAATTAATATGGATCTATTTATTTTTTCAAAGTGTGGGACCTGTAGGTATTGCAGGTGGGGCGCAAGGAATTGGAAGAAATTAAAAATTTTTAATTCTTTTTAATGCCTGTCTTTTTTGCCAATAAAAGGGGCAAGGGTGTGGCGGGCATAAGCCCCGGATGTCAGCGGGGCAGTAAAGGTGCGTATAATATTTAAGGTTACAAAATGGACAAATTTACAACAAGAACCACAAAAGTTGTCGATTACGCACTAACAGCGCTAACAGAGAGAGAGAAGACAGATGGGCCAAATCAATCGAAAAGCCAACCAAAAAGAAAGTATGATGAAGCATATCTTGCTTTTGGATTCACTGTAGCGGGGTTTGGAACCCCTCCACCCAGGAGATAACATGGCCCAGAGACGGCCCGGAACCGCAGGAGGTTATAACATGGCCAGGAGGAGCCCATGAGACCCAAGGGCAATGGAAGGCCGGCCCCTATAAGACACCTTACGACCGGTTCAGATCAGATCAGACCAGATCCTGAACAGCTCCTGATCAGGACTAAGACGGTACCGCAATTAAACAAGCTTGAAACTCTGTCTGGTCTCCCTCTTCATTCTGACAGCAAAAGACGAAGTTACAACAGGAGCGACCCATGTGTGTTCTGTGTCTTAGACAACTGGCAGCAGACAGTATGAGGCCTAACAAATTGCGCAGACACTTGGAGGAGACCTCACACCCAACTCACGTTGATAAGCCCATCAATTTTTTCCAAGCGAATAGTAAAAGCGACGTCAGTGAATAGTAAAGTACAAATGGCATCATACAGAGTTGCATATAGAGTTGCCCACTGCAAATAACCCCACACAATAGCTGAGCAACTTATTCTCCCCGCTGCTGTTGACAAAGTGTCAGTAATGCTTGATGAGACTAGCGCTGCGAAGTTTGAAAACAATCCTGCTGTCAAGCGACACAATTGCCAGGCGTAAAACTGAAAGAAAATCGTTTAACAATACAAGTGGACGAAGCCACAGACAGCAGTCCGTTTGTTTATTTCCTATGTCCGCTTTGTAAATTCAGAGTCACTAACAATAAGCGAGAATTTGCTCTTTTGCAAACAAGTGCAAACAAGAGCCACGACTGAGGAGCTCTTTAAGATTATGGACAGCTACTTCACAGAACATGGGCTGAAATGGGGAAATTGTGTGGGGGTTTGCTCTGATGGTGCACAGACTGTGGCAGGGAAAAGGAAAGGACTGCAGGCATTAATCAAGAGGGCCACACCAGATGCGCAATGGATGCACTGTATCATCCATACGCAATCGCTGGCTTCCAGGCAGCTCAGCCCAGAACTAAACCTGGTTTTGACAGCGGTTCTGGATGTGGTCAATATCATCAAAACACGACCTCTGAAAGTGCGACTGTTCTCCGCTCTTTGTGGGGAGCTGATCATACAGCCAGGTGGCTCTACCGAGGCAAAGTCTTGTCGCGCGTCTTTGAGCTCAGAACAGAGATTCAGGTTTTTTGGAGGAAGAGCGCATGTATGAGGCAGCGGGCAAATTTTGTGATCAACCATTTCTGATGAAACTGGCTTATTTCAGCGATGTATTTGCAAAGCTGAATGAATTAAATCTTCAGCTTCAAGGCAGAGAACTTGCACCTACCTCACCTAGCGGACAAGATCACTGCATTCATCCAAAAGCTCGAAGTATGGGGGAGGCACCTCGATCAAGGAAATACTGATGTCTTTGAGAATCTGACTAAAGTTGCTGAAACAGTTGATTCTGAAGCCACCACAGTGATCCCATATATACAACAGCACATCACCGCATTGAAAGGATTGTTTTAAAAATACTTTCCAAATAGTGCTGCTCAGTATGACTGGGTTGTGGACCCATTTAATGCAGCAGGTAGGTGTTTTGATATTTTTATACTCTTATATTGTAGGCTACATATTATATGCTATACATACTAATTCTAGTGAAATTTTGTCAAACAGACTTGTGCTTAATATGCAATGACAAATTAAGTATTTTATTTCTTTCTGCAGCACCAGCAGATTTTAGCTCTGCTTCAGAGGAACAACTGATTGAGATGAAATCTGACCTCCACCCTAAGACTAAGATTTACATCTGAGACACTAAGTAAATTCTGGCTTGAAGTGGAAAGAGAGTATCCACTCTTTGGGCAGAGAGCTGTGGACATTTTTCTTCCCTTTGCCACATCCTATCTCTGTGAGATTGGCTTTTCTTTTTTTGCTTCACTGAAAACAAAGTACAGGTCTCAGCTTAATGTTGAGCATGACTTGAGAGTGGCAGTATCAAGCATGCAACCCTGTTTTGAAAAGATGTGAAGTGCAAAACAAGCTCATTGCAGTCACTGATGCTGTGATAAGGCATAGTCATTTGTATACCTGCCTTTGCTCAATTTTGCACAGATTAAAAAAAGTGACTAAACCATAATTTAATTAGTAGGCCAATTTTATGTATATTTGAATTTTTGAACATTGATGTTAATAATGTTTCTGGTGGTATAATGTTAACCTACTGCTTTAGAGGCAGAAATTGATGTTACTTCAATAAAATAGAAAATCTACAACTTGCAGGTGTATTTTATTACCATTTTGTTGGGGTGATACGGGACAGGTACGGCGCGAAATTTCTCATTTTTCTGAGGTGGAGAATGATACAATATATTTTCTTACTTTTAATGAAATGTCTTAATACATTTGTAAACTAAGCTTTGTAAACAAAGATTTGTTGGTGTCTTTCCAGTCACTGTTTTCAGACTTATAGTTTGAAAAGACTTTAAAATGTACTTTTTTATGAGCTGTTTTCATTTGGCTGCTCAGGACCCCTAAACCTCTAAGCCTACAATCGCCCCTGGCTAAAAACCTATGGCGTTATTTTACTGCCAAAAGTCGAGAGCACACTTTTTAAGTGCGAGAGCCTGATTCACGCAGCACTCACAGATTTTCTTTGTTCTCATGCAAAATATAAATGTGCTGTCGCATATTTACTCTGCTCTCGCTCAGATTCGCTTTGCTCCACTACAGAACTGCTCGCCCGCACTCAGATATATCCTGCTCGCACGAACTTACACTTCTTTCGTTTACTGAGGCGTGCATGCGCACTCAAACGCCTCCCGCGGAATTCACCACAAACAGCACTGCCAAAGTCGTCATATATATATATATATATATATATATATATATATATATATATATATATATGTTATATTATTATGTTGCATTCACACTTTTCACCTTGAAATGGCGCTAAAGTTGCATATGTGCTGTCAGCTATTAACTACAGCCTGTGTATTAACTAAGTTGTTAAGTAGTGTGGCAATGGTTAAAGTGTTTTTTTGTGTTTTATCATGTGCCATCTAAGTAACCCTCACAAAAAATAAATAATTTAGTGATCTCAAGTAATGGTGCAAAATTATTAAAGAAAAACCTGTTACTTAACTGTAGTGCATTTTGCAGCCCTAATCAGAGGCTAAGACGTGACTGAAGTGAAATGTTATATGGGTTGTTCCTGGTCGATAGTTAGTTTAAAATATACTTTGTACTTTGAGAGGCTGGCTCCATGTACTGAGCAAGGCATCATCTGATTACTTTTATAATTAGTAAGATACGAGCAGACAGTCAGCAGCAGACAGCAGTGCAGCAAGAAATGGCCAGGTTTTTTATATTTAGTTAATAAAATGTTGTAAAATCTATCTTGCAGTTGTACCTGGAAGTCCCCTGTCCTGCACATTGTAGTATTTCCTTGGTTCCTCACTGCGAGTTATGAAGGGGTTGTTATTGATAAGTTAGGTGTTGTAGAGGAAACACTCTGCAGGGCAGGGGGTTCTCCTAAACCAGGTTATTTTTACCAAAAAGTGTAGAACATTCTGAGGTAAATGATTATTATTATTCAATAATAATAATAATAATACTTTTATCCACACCACTTTACTTTTTTATTTAATCTAGTGCACATTCTCTATAAGTTAACTTGTCATTCCTTTTCATTACAGCCACGTGTTGAGAGAGGAACGAAATACAGTTTCTTCAAAACACAGTGCTCCATTTAACATTAAACCATAGCATAGATGCTCTACAATAGAAAACACTTTAGATATTGCCACAATACTTAAGCGGTGAATTCCAAGCGCAGGAGAATAAAGATTCGCGAGCGCGAGGGAGGCGTTTGAGTGCGCACGCACGCCTCAGTAAACGGAAGAAGAGTAAGTTCGTGCAGCAGGATATATCTGAGCGCGTGCAGGATATATCTGAGTGCGGGCGAGCAGTAGTGGCGCAAAGCAAATCTGAGCGCGAGCAGAGTAAATATGAGACAGCACATTTATATTTTGCGTGAGAACAAAGAAAATCCGTGAGTGCAGCTTGAATCACGGTCTCTCACTTAAAAAGTGTGATCTCGACTTTTGGCAGTAAAATAACGTACATAAACATACAACATAAATAACGCCATAGAAACCCACTGGAATGCAGCTACAGTCATAAATGCAGGAAATATATTTGTAATGTTATATCTGACCCAAAATCTGACGAAATAAAATTTCTTTGACAGTGATGGGAACCACCCAAAAGTGTGTTTTATACAGTAAAATGTCAATTTAAACACAGGAAGCAGTGATGGCTTGCTTCTGTCTCAGCTTTGAATAGCTAAGCTCTTATTGGCTGAATAGACAAAGTTATGTTCCTTGTTCGGTGGTTATGTCTCTTTCACATCGAGGGGAAGTGTTCTTTCTGTCAATTTGTGAAAATGGCAAGGAAAAGTCATGCCTGGGAGCTCATTATGTTATTAACTCTTTCTGTAGTGGGTAAGTAAAACACTTTTTACTTTGTTACCTGTTTATTACATCTGTGAATGAGTTCAGAGCAAATGTAATTGTAAGCGGTTAGGTGTAATAATTTAGAGGACTCAGAAAATAAGTTTAGATCCATAAGCAGGATGTTTTATTGAATACAAATACTGAATAGCAGAGTACAGGGCTGGGCGGAGGCGTGATAACCAGGAAACCAGGGAAACCTCAGACAGGGGAATCCAGGCATTGGTTTTCTGTAAGAACAGTGGTTAGAGCAAAGTCCCTCAACGAGGTGATTCCAAGTTACAATGTCCTATAAGAGCAGAGATAGAATAAAACCCTAATATAGGGCAGAGTTAGCAAGCACAAGCATGGGGACACACAGAATAGCCTAGCCAGGACCAGCCGGGCCCAGCGTAGCCCATCGGGCAGTCGCCGGTGGAAGTGGGGCTGGTTAACACCGGTTTAACCAATTAATACCGGTTAAAGGTGCACAGGTTAGAAGAAGCTTTTTTAGCTGTCTGGAATGGGTCTTATCTAGGCTTGTTTGAACTTGGCTTGGTTTGGGTGGACCTTGGCAGGGTTTTGACAAAATTGGCTTGACTTAAATAATCTTGGATTGGTTTGGTCGATGGTGACTTGGCTTGGTGGATCTTGGCTTGGCTTGGAGTTGCTTAGCTATTGGTAGCTAACGGAGCAAAAACTGGTCAGTAAACCAGAGAGACAAGTAGGCTCGGTTTTGCACGCACTCAGGTACAAACAATAAGATATGGATGAGAGGGGCATTCGAAGGCAGAGGGTGATAATGAACATGTGGCTGGAACAAGGGACAAGTGTAATGTGTTCTAGGCTACCCAGTATTCCGGGGACAGAGACCTCTGGTGGTGCTAAGCAGGAATGCTTACATTAGGGTACATCTCAATATTAAATATACAGAGCATTACAAGTTAATTTACTAAATGATCTTTTAGATATAGTGTGCCTTTTACCTTCATGCTAAAATGACTGTAGCGTTGGGGCCATTTTTATGCATAAGCTGATTGACTATTTGATTTTGTGCAAAATTCGGTCCTAAAGGGAACCCTGGCTGGTAACACTTGTAAGCCTTAATATGGTGTAATGACTCTAAATTGTTAAGATGTGTTGTAAAAAAATCACAAAAGTACCAGATTTATTTATAAATTTACACTTTTATACTAAATATTTAACATATGGAAGCAGCCATTATTTCTGTCACGCAAAGCCTGTTGGGTAGGTGACGTCAAATGGTTGCAGCACGCTAAACTTGACTGCGGTTGGAAGGAGTGAATGTTAGTTAGTTAACCTAGCGTAAAGAAACCCATACCACATTGTGCTCTTGGATGTTATTTGCAGTGGGAAGACTGATATTAGTCTAAACAAAGATAAATAGGAGAACAGTTTGTGAAGCAGCCTGCCTCAGCTACCAAAAGACCCGCCGCTCTGCTCTCGTCACTTCAGTCTTGATGAGTCATTCAGTAGACCACTGGTGAGAGACTTGACGGATGCTGTTGGTTTTAAGCGTTTGCTCAACACAATGCAGTGCCACAGTTTCCACACACATGAAGTCAAAAAGCTCCAGATTATGGAGCGAGAACCGCGCAAAGAAACGCGAATGTGAACATGCGCTGGATTCTGTCCTGGTGTCCCGCCAACAACATTTACCGTTAGCGTCAGCTGCTTCTCCCTCGTTTGCGGATCAATGTGAAAGTACAGCCGTTGTAGTCAACATACTACTTCACTAATAAACAAGTTAATAAACTAAGAGAAACTCCCGTTCAGTTTATCTAGCTCTATACTGACCATGAATGTTTCCTGCTAGAAAGCTTCTTGTAAGACACTCTCCTTCTCCGTCAACATCAACACAACAACTCCAGCACTGTTTCCCACTCCACGCCTCTCTTATCATCATTTTGATTCACTTGGTGTGTGCTGTCGACGCTGACGTCAGAAATGTTGTGTTCTGGCTCAAACTGCAAAGGCTGAACTGTAGCCATGTCTAGCCAGCTACCTGTGCTCATCACCACCAGCTGTGCACGTCTGTAGTTACAACAATGGTGACCTACGTGCAGCAGGATTTTACATAAAATCGATTAATCTGCTACTTTGTCAACGTGTCTTAATAATTTAGTCATTACACCATATTAAGGCTTACATGTGTTACCAGCCGGGGTTCCCTTTAAACCAAATGCCTTGGGCAACCCATATCCACCATGCATTGTTTCAGAGAAAGATAGGAACGCCCCTACACTTTCCAATTTTATGCTCTCACTTAAGAGACTTTAAGAGACAAGATGTTAAGTGAAATAAGCAGACGTCTTACACTGATCCACATTTGTCGCCAAAGACAGACACTAAAGAGTTTTTAGTTTATCCAAGTTCTACCAAAAAGGAAACAAATTCTGAAAATGAATAAACAATAAACAAATTAAAAGACCATTATTTAGAAATGGTGTTTACCCTAAATAATAATGACATATATCAAATTGAATATGTGTGGCTCTACATTTGTTCACAAAAAAATAATTCAAAGAAGAAAAGTTTTTATTTTTAAAGATATCCTTGTTTTAACATCTTTCCAAAACATGGGGGTACTACTGAACAAAGGTTGGATTATGTCATGTTTTGCTGAGCTCCTCAGAACATTTAGTTATTTAAGTCTTATTTTGGCATAATACAGACAAAGATTTTCATATTATCATATCATTAAAGGATGAACCGCTGATAGTACTGCAAGCAGATTTTGCGACATTTTTTTAAGGATGAGATTCGAGCAGTGCTTGAAAGTGAAATGCCTGCTATTAAGCAAGAGATGCAAGCTGCAAAAACAGAAATTCTCAACTTTAAGACTGCTATAAGAGATGAGTTACGACATTGTGGCTCTACAGTGTACAGTACAACAACTTTCGAGCAAGGTCGCTGCTTTAGAGGAGAAATGTGAGGATCTGAAAGGAAGATCCTGATGTAACAACATCTGAATAATAGGTGTACCAGAAGGCCTAGGCAGTTGTAATACAGCTGCTGTGTCTGCACTCCTCCAACTTCGAAAAGGCCCCTTTACTGGACAGAGCACACTGGACCTTACAACCACCACAGAAGCAGGGGGCACCCCCTAGAGCCATTGTGGCCCATGTGTCACCATGCCAGAGAGCAAAGACCTGTGACATGAATGATTTAATGATCCTTGCCAGATGAAGCCAAGAAATACATTACACACAACAAAATAACTGACTGCTGCCTGTTACCTGTAAAGAAGAGGCTGTGTCTGACTGTATCTGTTCATCTTGACTTGGCATGGCTTTAAACCAGCCTGACTGAATGGATTTTTGCCTTGCAAGGTTGGTTTGTTTGGGTACACATATACGCATTGTTTATATTGCATTGAGACCTTTGCTAAAACACCTAACCTTTGGAAATGTCTTCATATATAAGTAATAGTAGCTGTTGGTTAGTAGAAGTCTGTTTAGACTGATTACAGTTATTTTATATTTTCCCACATAGCAGACGACTCCGTTCCGGATCCGGGTTTCCTCCGGCAGATCCGCGCAGCAGTCACAACCGTTATGCGGATTCGGCTCGGATCCGCTACGTGGTCGGTTCATGACTGTAAGATCCGTTTTACTGATGATAAATCCGCTAAACGCTCGCACTCATTTCACATCTTCAGAACGATTTCAGAACGAAGTCAGATTCCATATGTAGTTTAGAGTCGTTATACGGATCCGGTCCAGATCCGCGGAGCAGCACAGGACCGGCACTAATTCAAACTCAGCGCGAGACCAACGGACATCACCACCAACTGACAGTAGCAGCAGAGCTACAACACAGCAGAGGTAGGTTACACTTAAGAAAGTTTATTAAACTTAAATATGTTTTGTACAGGTTTGTTTTGTTTATGTTAGAAAGTACTGGCGATGTATTTGTGTTTTATAATCCTACATCTTATATTAGTCAGTCAGTTCATCTAGCAATGCTAGTTAGCTATCGTTAGCTAGCTACAGAGCTGAACAAATGCTAATAACTTAAACTCGGTTTGCTTCTCAAACGCACTGCTACGTCTTTTTTGTAAAGTAAACTAATTTCTATAACGAATTAAAAGTTTTAATGTTTAGCAGAAATTTAACATGGGACCAAGTGCTAAAAAATCTTGAATTTTGCAGTTCCACCTTAAATAGCGCTACAGTTAGAGCCACTGAGTCACTCAGGCAGCATTTTAAGGTGGAATGGGAGAATTAAAAAAAGAAGCTGTTTTTTCGGGCCCTTCTCTGAAATAATTAAAATGATAATCAGTATTAAAATGATAATTAGGATGTTTTGATAGTATAAAGCTGCGTATTGGGAGAATGTAGTGAACATTAAACTGTCTGAAATGAAAAAACATAAAACATAGTAAAATAAAAACACAAACATTATATATATAGTAACTAGAGATGGACAGATCAGCGATTTTGAGGCCGAGTCCGATCGCCGATCACCTTTCAGCGTGCTAGCTCCGCTGTTTGCTGCTACTCACTGTATTTAGCTGCGTGGTGTACGCGCCGTATCAGATTAGTAGTGTTAAATGTCTTTGTCTTGGTTCCCCGCGAGAGACGCTGATTTTACTAATTTTGCCCTGGATGAGTCTGAGTCACATACGGTAACAACCTGCCAGAAGGGCGATGTTTTCTTTCCGCACATGCAGTGGACGCTTAAACTGTTCTCGCGAAGCCGCTGCTTTAGTCAGTCTGACGAAAACGAAACCGTATGTATTTCCACCTAGCGGTTCAGATAGGAATTGCAGGGAGCTGGCTGGAGGTAGGTTTCACGCAGGGCTCCTCTTCCTGGATGAAACGCTAGCTGGACATACAGAAATTAGGCTGATTTGTTTACCGCCATCGATCGGCTCTCGTGATTGGCCGATCCCCGACCACATATTTTGATTAAATATCGGCCGATACAGATACATGACCGATCGATCCTTCCATCTCTAATAGTAACACACAAAGTTACTATACTGGGCTAATGATATGCATATTTTTACTAGGATCTCTAAGACAGATTGTTTGAACACCTGAAAGCCAGACCTATTGCTTCCATTCAAGGTAGGTTACATTTAAGTCAGTTCATTAAATTTGTCTTTTACGTGTTTGTATTAATCTAATACATTGTGTTTGGTAACACAGAGTGATCTGTTTGTATTTTATAGGTTATAACTACAGCCTAGTTCTGCAGACAAAAATATCTAACAGCAACAGCATGTAAGTCTACCTTAGTACTGTTTAGTTTAACTAGTTTGGCTTAGCTAATGCAGCCTTTTGTAAAATGAAGTGAGTTATGAAGCAATTTGGTGTATCATATAATGTTAAAATGTGTGTGGTGTTTAGTCCCTCTTCAGTTGACCTGTGCACAGACTCTTTCATTGGATCCCCTGTTCAGCCCTGTTGCATTTATCAGACAAGGTAAATCACACAGCATAATTTATCCAGCTAATATGTTGGGGCCACAGAATACTGAATAAAAGTATTCTAAGTTGTTGTCTGATGTTTGACATAGAAAATATGTGACTTGTGTACAGTACTGTACTGTGTACTGAAGGAAAAACTATATTTAAATTGCCATACTTGAAAGATGAGTGTACAATGTGTAGAACACTGCTGTTCCTCCTTCAAATTCAAATCCTGACTTTACAAATCAGGGATGGTAAAACAAGCTGATTCCAAAATCCTACTATGTTACCTGGCAGTCTCTACTTCACTCAAAATGATGTCTCCAAAGAAGAGAAACCTGCTGGTTTCATTGTTACATAATCACCTGATCGCATTTTTAAGATAATTGCAATGATTTAAGCTGACAGCATTTAGTTTGCGTTGTTGTCAGCTTTGCCAGTTGTTTACGCCACGGCCGACAAAAAAGTTTCATCAGTTGGGTTGAGCCAAACACTTCTAAATAAAAATAAAAATGCTTTTATTTACTGTCGGGTCAAAGATCCAACAAAATAGCCAGACACAAATGTTACAGTAGCCAAACAATTTCATGTACTGTATAATAAAAGCATCTGTAAAAAACAGTTTAAACAATTTAAGTCAATTTAAAGAACTATATACAGGTTCCGCATAATAGAGAAGAACCATTTAATCATGCAAAGGACCATTTAAGGATGGTTCTATTCTATTTCTCATGGTTCTATGTAAAACTAAATGATTTTACTAAAGAAGCCTTAAAGAACAGTGGTTTTGAGCTTTCATTTTGGAAACTTTTTTTAAGGGTGGCTTTTTTGTGTTTTATTAAAAACATTACCGTTCTTTTCTGTCTAAAAGGCTAAATGAACAGACAGTATTGTTTTAGCTCTGTGTTAAGAGGGAGAGCACTGGATGTTGAGGTATCAGTTTCTGTCAACTTAAGTATTAACGTGGTTCCTTTTCTCCTTGCAGGTAAAGCTTGTGAGAGCTACTGCAGGACACTTCTGGCCCATTGTGAACTAGAGACGTAGTCTCTGTGATTCCCTATATACTCCCTATACAGAGCATTGGATGTGGATCCATGTGGTCTCTTTGTTGGGATTAATAAAAGGCAAAGTTTTTTTTCTTTTATATTTCTATGCATAATTCATATAAAATGGTAATATAACATGTCCATTGGTGAAGATGCACACTCACATTACTATGACTATAAAGCACAATTAATTAATATAATCCTGATTTCTCACAGCGTTTAAGAAGAGTGTGAGAACAAACACATAGTCTTGGTATATGCAGGGGTAATTGCAGCTACTCATGCTGTATACAGCTGTGAGAGAAAGTTTATAGACTTAAATGTTTAGAAGTTCTGCACCTGAAATGTGATCTAACAAATAAAAATTAATAGATATATGCACTGGCTTAAAAGTTTATATATATATATATATATATATATATATATATATATATATATATATATATATATATATATATATATATATATATATTTACATACCTCTGTTACTTAAAAACAATCTTTCACACCTGTGGCGGAAGTAGAGGGCAGGCCTCCAAAAATTTAGTTTTTCATTGGACCGCTTCAGGCAACAGGAGATTTTTTTCATGCTGACTGAGTTTCAGGTCCCAGAACATTATTTGGAAAGTTGCTGTGGTGTTTATGTGTAATACAAACTATAAAACCGTGTGATTGGGTGTGGTTTAAACCTCTCCTTGATAAATTTTACTATTTACAGTTACCATCCAAAATCTAGTTTATGTAATCAAACCTTCATTAAATGAAATCAGGTGAGAAGTCAGGAAACGGTGACAACAATACTGGACGTATAAGGTCATATAAATAGACTGTCTTTTATTGTTTTGATCTAAAAGCATATTTTATGAGCCGTTCAGGCAGATAGCTAGATAACTTTTGTAGTTCACCAACTGTCACATCTGTACCAGGGACTGTGTATATATGGCTGGGCACTTCATTTGTGCTGGTTCACAAATAAAATATCTTTTTGTGTCTCCTCTTTAGGCTGCTTACATGAGAAATGATGCACTGTGTCAAGTCTCAGTGTCCAAGAATGCTCTGATCAATGTAGGAAATGGCTGTTAATATTGTGTGGAATAAAAATGTTCAAATAAAATGGTTAAAGACTGTCGCTTATGAATTATTTATTTTGTATATGCTTATGTTTTAATTTAATTCATTGAAACATAGCATTCTTGTTTTAATCTGTTTGAAAAGTACTGTGTTCATATATAAAGTTTAGTAGGTAAAATATTGTTGGCATGTTGTGCATCTAGATACCGGCCCAGATCCGTTTTATGGACAGGCTTCGTAGAGCAGGAGTGCATAAAGCAGATGAGGCGTGGAGGACAGGTATGGAGTTATTTTACTGTCAAAAGTTGAAAGCACAATTTTAAGTGCATATTTACTCTCGCTCAGATTTGCGAATCCGACTCCCCTTTGCGTGCACATGCGTCACACAGAAAAACGGACGTTCCTTTACAATTGCGGTTTTGGTTGTTTCTGTCAGTAAACAATCTTTCATATTCCTTCACAGCAAACAGCTCAGCAGAAACTAAAGACAAACAAACAAACTATATGAACTATAGACTTTGTTTGTTGATGCACTTGAGCACTTGGGGCCTCTTGTTAATGCCTTCCCAGTCATAACAATATTTCTCAGGTCTGGAGCAATAACGGACTCGCTATATTTAAGTTCACATTTGACGATGTGACACTGCAGTGTTACTTATCTCGTTATTATAGGACCACGTGAATTCTCCTATAATGAGATTATAGAGATGTCATATTGAAGTGTAAATAGATCAGTGATATCTGCATGATTAATAAACTTAGTCATAAACATGCCTTAACTCTACTGCATATAGAGTTGTTGGTTGTTTTGAATAAAACATATTTTTATGATCAATTTTGGTTGTAATGTTAGCAGATTTCACACAGTCAGGAAAAGTATTTTAAACGTGCCAAAATTATACTGCCCCCATCTCTGAGGGAGCTCTGAGGGAGCTCTTCTCCAAACTTCTTTGATATTAATCAGGACTACAATTTCTGCCTAACATCTTTTTTTTGACCTGAAATGCATGTGTACTCTTTGTTTGGCTTTAAGTTCTGCTGAGTTGTTGGCTGTGAAGGAAAAAAGTAAGTTTGTCTGTTATTTACTGACAGAAACCGTAAGTGTAAATGAAGCGTCCGTTTCTCTGGGTGGGGAGTGGGATTCTGGTTGGGAGTCGGATTCTAGTGGGGAGTCAGATTCTAGTGGGGAGTCGGATTTTGGCACAACAAGGGCAAACAGGATGACTAAATACACAGACTAACGAGGGACAGAAAGCTGACAGGACTGATACAAACGAGGAACAGGTGAGACAGGCGGGGCCAGGGTGGTGCAGAGAACAAAAGAAGTACATGACTAGAACATAAACACAGGCACATGGGACTAACGGCACGTAAACAGGACTTAGAAAGGAGAGGATGGGCAGGGTGTGACATTCATAAAACATTTTCATTAACATTTTGCTGTGAGGCGACAGTGCTAACCACTACACCGCTGCTACTATATCACTTCTTTTCAAAAATAGAAATATGACTTATTTTGAAAACTGAACCTGCAAAACAGATTTTAATGAACAAGTTAATGAAGTAGATCCATACAGAAGAAATGTGCCAGAAATTCTGAGGTTTGAATTGATGGAAAATCCTGGTTTTGTTCATTTTGTTCAAATGTTTTTTAGCACTGGTTCACTGAAAGTATTTCAATGTAGTTCAATAAAACGAGTTAAATTGCATGTTACTACAGGCACAGATTTTTTGTTGAACTAACAAACTATTTTTACAGTGTAGTTGGACAGTGTAAAAGGGCTAGACCCAAGGTTCACAATTGAGGGGGACCTGGGGAGTCCAGGACCCACTAATTAACCTGTTACACTGATCTGCCTCAGGGTGGTGCTGTTGCAAATTGGTTCACTGAGCTGGTCCTTCATAGCTTAGTAACTGTCCCAGACTGGAGGTTAGGGAACCAGCCTTGAGACCAGAAGCTTGCTCGCTCAATCCCATGAACCGACAGGACACAACTGAAGTGCTTACTACTAATTTCTCAAACCAAAAAACAAAAGAGGAAATGTGAAAGGTCTCAGTTAATGTGTGAAAAAGTGCATTATCACACTAGAAAAGATTGTTTTTTCCAAGCAGAACTGTTATAGCTTTTGCACAGGCTACATTTTATATATTTTCCCCACAAGTATGCAATAGAAATGACAACGTCCATCTAAAGCATTGCAAGCACAGTTTTTCTGTGCAAGCTTACTGTGCCTACTTGCGTTACTGGGGGGCAATAGAGAAAAGATCAGAGAGAGGTCTACTGCACAACAGCAAAATGTGGACAGTTCTATCGGCTCTGTTGGAATGTCAATAATGTTTATGTTGGTGAACGATTTTTTGCACAAGACTCATCCGTTCATCTATTTTAGCAGTTAAGAAATCAACTTGGACAGGCTTGGCTGTTATAGCGCCCCTTTTTTTGTACATTTAGACTGCAGCTGGTATGAAAATAAGTTAACACATCCACCACCGAGAACACACTTCCACATATTTGAATGCAAATATTGGGAGAAAATATAAAACATAAAATATTACTAAATGTTTAGTGAATCATGTGGATGTTTATTAAACCACTTATTAATTGTACAAGTCTGTAGGTCTTGCTGGAAAATGTTGTGCACATAATTGATTTCTTTCTCTGTTTCAGCTACACTGTGCGAGAGCCGGGTGGTGACGGTTCCTGCCGGTCCACTGGTGCGCGTAGAGGGACAGTCTGTGTCCATCTGCTGTAATGTCTCAGATTATGAGGGACCCAGAGATCAAGAGTTTGAGTGGAGCTTGATTTTGGATAATGGAGCAGAAGTCCCGCTCATCTCCACCTTTGATCCATCATACCCAGACCCCTCCATGAAGGACCGGGTCAACAGCGGGGCCATCAGTATCAGGAAACTTTCAGATGCTTCTGTGGAGCTTATTATTACAAAGGTCAGGGCCTCAGACAGCGTCACCTATCGCTGCAGTAACCCCAGCACGGACTCAGTCTTCAGTGGGAACTACCAGGCAGATGTGGAGCTCAGAGGTGGGTGATTCTACTGTGTTTGATTGATTTTATTTGGTCCCAAAGAGAATACAAATGTGGCCAAGGACCCAGTAAAGAGGATTATATAAATAAATCTGTTTATAGGTTGCAGTATTTTATGGAAAAATTATCAAATAGATTGTCAAATCATCTGCTGTGTTCTGTTACTATTGTCATTTGTTTCTCATTCTCTCTCTCCAATGTTGGAGTGGCTGCCTAATTATGAATTGATAATATGGACACTCCAGGTCTATCAGTGTAACAGGAAGCAACAAGGAGTTTAGGTTAGCCGAATTTGCAAGGGTCAGCTGAGACTCCACCATATATAATTTATTATCCATTGCATGATTCTGAGAAGTCTTGAGGGTCATATCAGCTTCTCTCAGGTCTGTAGTTCTGGTGGAGTCTCAGCTGACCCTTACAAGTTCAGCTAACCTAAACTTCATGCTGCTGTGCATCTGCCAAAGCCAAAATCATCTGTCAGAGCGCCAAACAATGCAGCGTGATTTATTATTAATCAATGATTGTGCTGACATTGCTTTCAGCACTCTGTAGCTTGTGCTATAACCAAAGACTGACAATTTTCCCATACTTCATCGCTCTGCAAACCTGTTCTGCCCACCACTGAGCTTCTATAGACTGGGGCAGCTCTGGCAGTGCAGGAATTTGACAAACCGACTTGTTGGGCAGGCATCCTATGACCCATTCAACTGCCAGCGTTTGTCTTTAGAGTTTGAGATTAGTGATTTAGAGATTAGAGTGTGTCTTAAATGCCAATAATTAGAATGGATGCCCACAAAACAGTATAATTTGTATCCCTCTACCCAAACAAAAACTGAGATTCTTCCTTTGCAGGGCCCTGCAATACCTAGTGCAACTTATCTTTTTTGTCTAATTAATTTTCTCAGTAACACATTTTTACAGCTACACCTCCTTTTAGACCCAGATAACTGTTCCCTTACAGTGCACAGAAACCCCCATGGATTTATTTTTTCATACCTCATCTTTTTTCCCCTCATCTTTCAGTTTTAGCTACTGGTTTTCCGATGATGGTCTTATAGTGGTCTACCAAGTCTTAGGAGGTTGTTCCGTTTTCTCGGTATCATTTAATACATAGAACAGTTTTTAAACTGTTCTTTTTACTTATTTCCTCTCTTATGTTTTCTTTCTTAATCTAAGATTAATCTAATCTAATATTCTCAGAAGTATCTCATGAATCGATAGCTTGTCCTTAATGCCTGTTATGATTGGAAGTGAGTACATGAAGTGAGAATCAACAATGAGAGACAACATGAAGTGTTGTCTCTGACCTGTGTATGGTATTGGGTATACAATTTAGACAAAATTTGTATAAAAAAGAAAACAGAGGATAAAATATTTTATTGCACTTTGCCATGATATCTTTGTTCCTGGCATATTCTTTATCAGACAAGTAACTAACAATGGTACAGTTAGTCATCCTTTCCCTCGAGTTCCTTTGGTAGAAGATATTTTCCTTGAGGGAAATTATTCCTATGATATCAGCTAGCAAATCATACATGAAGTGCTCATAATTTGGTTATAGCACAAACTACAGAGTGTATTTCAGCACAATAACTGATTAATGATAATAAATCATGCTGTATCATTTAACACTCTGACAGATGATTTTGGCTTTGGCGGATGCACAGGAATGGTACTTGTCTGAATGAAGAGTGCTAATCATGACGCTTTGTGGAGACTAATTTTATAAGTTTTTTTAAATAGTTTGATAAATAAATATATTTACATGTACAGGACCGCCACAAAGCAGGTATGAATTGAGTGGTGTACCATTCTCGGCACTGCAGTGACACTGACGTGGTGGTGGTGTGTTAGTGTGTGTTGTGTAACACACCACCACCACGTCAGTGTCACTGCAGTGCTGAGAATGATCCACCACTCAATTCATACCTGCTCTGTTGTGGTCCTGTGGGGCTCCTGACCACTGAATAACATTTTGAAGCAAAGTATGCAGAGAAACAGATAGAACAATCGGTAATTGTAGAACTATATCAGTCAAATATGATGGACAATGAGTGTAGAAACAATGAGGTGATTTTAATGTTATGGCTGATTGGTGTATTGAACATATGTATATAAAAATAACAGCAACCCACAAAGGTACTATGAGTGGATGGTGCAAAATTTGTCTAAAGTATCTCAGATGTTTAACACACTCCCAAGTAAAGGCATCACTTTACAATGTAGATAAAGGTAACATCATTATACTTGTTATAGTTATAAAGACCTCTGCTGCCTGACACAGCATAAAATAATTAACTCAAATTGACATTCCCTTGAATCCCCAGGGATTCTCAGCAGAATAGCATATACGTTAAGATATATATGGTATGGATTGCTGATATTATTGATTGTGGGGTAGCTCTCCAGGGAGCCAGTCAAAATCTAGTTTGTACACTGGTCCCGGCAAGTGGTTTCGGGGAATAGTATAGTAGGACTGTGAGGATGGAGTAAAAAACAAAACAAAAAAAAGACTAGGCATGACAAACAGTTATTTACACAGAGACATAAAATGTGGAACAGGTGAAAAGGTTAGGACTGGTGTATGTAGTATATGTAGGAGTCATGTGATCTTCCGTGGGATCCTGGGAGGTTTAGTTAATTGACTCAGTTGAGCTGATGAGTGAGATGGAGAGGGGAGTACTACAGACGTATAATTGCACATTTCCAGCCTTTAAAAAAAAAAAATCAAAAGTACTTTGAATTTACTTTAGGTACTTTGTTTTACCTCATGTAGATGTGTGTCAAATTTTAGTGGCATTTGTTCCTCTACTATATCCCTGCAGAAAAAACTGAAAGCTATTGTCTTAAAAGAATGGAAGCTGTAATAAAAGCAAATACTTTTAATTTTGATATCACATTTAGTTGATGTCTCAGTGTATTTTATATGTAATTTTCCTGCTTACTCTTTTTCCTAACATTAAAAAAAGAAACGTACTGAGTAACTAGTTTGGCTGAAAATTAACTTTTACACAATACTTTGTAATTGATAAGAAAATTATGAAGCAGTTATTAATTTATGTTCTGTGACTGCTTCAAACAAATTCAACCTGTTACTGCATTTGAAACAGTAAAACTACAAAGGAAATGTAATTCATTGTGTGCAGTGATTGGAGATACTCTCAAAGTGGTTCCAGCCATTCCTCAGCCGGCTGTGTCCGAGGGCGAACCGTTGGAGCTGCAGTGCAATGCCAGCCGGGCCTACACTGTGCATACCTTCCTGTCAATCACCTGGTCCATTAAAAAGGAGACCAACTCACTGGAAGATATCTTGACGTTTGGGCCAGACATTGGGGTGAAGGTGGGCCAAGATTTTGCACAGCGTTATGCAGATGGTGGACTTTTTCTGGACCTACGTGAAGGTGGCTTTTATAGACTGGTCATAAAGGGGGTGAAGCCGTCGGATCAGGGTGCGTTTGTATGTACAGCCAGAGAGTGGACGAGACAGCCGGGAGGAGGGAAAGGTTGGCACAAGATCCTAGAAAGGAGTGAAGAAATGGGGAAGGTTACAGTCACACCCTTAGGTGAGTCACACTGTTACTTGAAGGAATATATCACACTGAGCAGATAAGGTTTAGGTAAAATCAGTAGAACTGAGTTCTTATATCCATAGTTAGCTGGCTTAGCTACCTTAGCTAGCTACTTAACGTACACTGGCTTTGCAGTATTTATTACTTCTGACCATTGAAAAATAAGGTGAAGATGGATTAGCAAAGTATGCAGAGAAACAGATGGAACAATCTGTAATTGTAGAACTATAAAGTGCTCATATATGATAGACAATGAGTGTAGAAACAATGAGGTCCCACTAAATACTTTTAATTTTGATATCACATTCAGTTGATGTCTCAGTGTATTTTTTATGTCATTTTCCTGCTTATTCCATTTTCCTAACACTAAAAAAAGAAACGTACTGAGTAACTAGTTTGGCTGAAAATGAACTTTTACACAATACTTTGTAATTGATAAGAACATTATGAAGCAGTTATTAATTTATGTTTTGTGACTGCTTCAAACAAATTCAACCTGTTACTGCATTTGAAACAGTAAAACTACAAAGGAAATGTAATTCATTGTGTGCAGTGATTGGAGATACTCTCAAAGTGGTTCCAGCCATTCCTCAGCCGGCTGTGTCCGAGGGCGAACCGTTGGAGCTGCAGTGCAATGTCAACTGGGCCTACACTGTGCATACCTTCCTGTCGATCACCTGGTCCATTAAAAAGGAGACCAACTCACTGGAAGATATCTTGACGTTTGGGCCAGACATTGGGGTGAAGGTGGGCCAAGATTTTGCACAGCGTTATACAGATGGTGGACTTTTTCTGGACCTACATGAAGGTGGCTTTTATAGACTGGTCATAAAGGGGGTGAAGCCGTCGGATCAGGGTGCGTTTGTATGTACAGCCAGAGAGTGGACGAGACAGCCGGGAGGAGGGAAAGGTTGGCACAAGATCCTAGAAAGGAGTGAAGAAATGGGGAAGGTTACAGTCACACCCTTAGGTAAGTCACACTGTTACTTGAAGGAATAGATCACACTGAGCAGATAAGGTTTAGATGAAATCAGTAGAACTGAGTTCTTATATCCATAGTTAGCTAACTTAGCTAGCCACCTAACTTACACCGGCTACCTACACTGCCAACCTTGCTCACTAATGACAAACACAACTGTCATGACAGGACAGACCAACAGATGGCGATAATTTCCCAAAACATTTCAGGCATTATTTTTGCCAGCCCAATCAGAAATCGTGCGGGGAAATGGCATTGTTATTTTTAAAGTTTATTTTTTTTAAAAACGTTCAAGGCTTTTGACAAAACATCTGGGACATGAGCCCCATATGGTATTTCATTTGTCTCATTCTGTACTGCTGTGTCCTCTACAGGCTAATCCATGTCACATTTCAGCAATTGACAGATATGACAATGCATTAATGAGTTACAGCTGCTTTAGTCTACAATGTTTTGATCCAAAAGAATTGATTGGCGCTTGGCTGCTATGTTCTTAACAAATATCTATATATCTAGGTCATGTTTAAGGTTAAGACTGAGGTTTAGTCTTGTGATCAGTTTAGTAAGGTCTATTTTGAAATTTTGAGTCCTTGTCTTGTTCTGTTCTGGTATGAAAATTAATAGAATGGGTATTATTGGTGTAGATTTAGAGATAGTTGCCATTTTTCTTCCTCTATTAATGCATATAGATGTATCTCAACAGTAGTCAAATATGAGTTACATTTTGTTGATAAGATAAATCACTCAAAAGTAATAAATACAGTTTGGGCAAGTTATTGTGTACATTGTGTAAACACTAAACACAGTTCATCCTGCGCTAGTGCATAATTGTATGTTGTAGTTCCAGTGCTTTTGTTTTATCTGTTACAAATATATAAACTATTAACTATAAGTTTGTTCTGGCAGTGGCCATTTAGACCCCCAACTCTAAACAGTGTATCATGGATTTAAGACATGACATCAAGTGATTAATGATTAAATTCCACAGATCACTCCGGACCAAGTTTCATTCTTTCACCTCTGCAATATTGCCAGAATCAGATCCTCCCTCTCTCAGTCTGTGCCGAAACTCTTACTCCTGCCTTCATTTCCAGTCGTTTGGATTATTTGTAACTCCCTCCTAGCAGGCATCAGCTCCTCTTCTATCCACAAACTTCAGCTGGTTCCAAAATCTGCTGCTCGCCTTCTTACCCACACCCGCTTGCATCAACATATCACACCACCCCCTTTAAAATCTTCACTGGCTTCCTGTTAAATATCGCATACAGTTCAAAATCTTTCTTCAAACCTGCTCCTTCTTACTTCTCTGATCTCATTTCTTTTTACAGACCTCTCTCAGTTTACTTACAGTTCCTTTATCTAACCTCCACAGTTTTGGTGTTCAAGCATTCTCCAGACTTGCTCCCCGCCTCAAGAATTCTCTTCCGCCACTGGTTAAACAGTCAAATCCCCTCCTCACATTTAAATAAAATCTTAAAGCCTATCTCTTCTTGCTGGCATACAATCTTCCTCAAATTTCTTTACTATTTCCTGTTCATGTCTATTTGTAGTATTGTTACAATATTTGTAGTATTGTTTTGTATAATCATTGTTTTGACTGTAAGTGTCTTTGGGTTATATATAAAAAAAGTATTATTATTATTAGACTATGGCAAATCAAGCAGACATTTTTCAGGAAGGCTGTATTTTTACTGTGTAAGTGACACTGCATTATATTTTACAATGTACAATAATTTACTGTTGCCACATCTTTAATAGTTATTTGTACCATTCTATAAATTTCCCAGATTCTAATGAAAATTCATATTACATACCCAAAATCACCAACTAGACTTTACGTGGTAGGTTGTGACACCTACTGCTGGTCAGAAATTTGGCCCCATAGCACTGTTAAGTCTGTTTAGCCCACAAAAAAGATTAATTAGCAATGTAACATCTGCAAGTTTCAGATGCTGTGGCATGCTTTGCTTATACACACCTCATGCACCAAACGTACCCATCCTGTAAAACCTCATATAATAGAGAGATTTTAGGTTACATACACAGTGACACTTAGTCAGGGGCTTAGGTTTACTAAAGGTCATTAACGTGCACAACAGTGAAGAGGACATTGTAGTTCAGATACTGATGTGGTTAACACCAGCAGCATACAGGATGTTTGTCCTGATGATGAAAGACCCTGTGCACAGTAACAGACTGAAAAAACAGGATTCAAAATATTTATGATTAAATAGCATAACAAACAAACAGGTTTGGTAGAGCAGCCAGAACCCATACTATGTAGGAACAACGATAATAATAAATACAATTACAAAGTCTGCTTGATTTGCCATAGTCTGGAGTGATCTATACAATTTTATAATTTTATGTTATATATAAATAGCATAACAAACATAAACATCAGAGGTTTGGTAGAGCAGCCAGAACCCATACTCCAATAAAAGTATTGGCTATTTGGCTATTTTTCATAATCTATGCGCTGTACTTAAATAAATAAGCTGGTTTACAAGCAGGAAACCTGGGATTCTAAATGATACAGAAGTTTAAGAGATAAATAAAATGCAACTTTTTTCCTGTCCGCCTAAGGACTTATGATCTAGGTCAGGGGTATTTAATTAGAGTTCAGTAAGGTCCAGTTAGAGGAGATTTCCTCAGGACAAGGTCTAGACCGTCATCTTTTCTAACTTGTGTTATGATTCAGTGGCGTATCTTGTATACTGAAGTAGCCTAGTATCAGCATTTTATACCATCAGCAACTGAAGAACAAAGGAAAGTGTTATTTACTAGTCAACTGTCTTGTACATACAATCTTCTGATGAGGAATCAAAGACATACCATGGCCTTGAAAGATAATCTCACCACACAGACGATGAAACAAAGCAGAAAATAGAAAACAATTCTGCAGAAAATAGAAAACAAATTCTGCTTTTTCTTTGCTATATAAAAACACATAGATCAGGGGTCACTAATAGGCAGACCACGGTCCGTAGGCAGATCCAAATAGAAGTGATGGGCAAATGATACCGAGGCTTCGGAGCTTGTGTTGAGAAATCCAGTAAGCGCATATCAAGGCTTGCTTCGTTAAGGGCGAGTAATGTCACTGATGACGTCTGAAGCCTTGCTGGTTCAGGATGTGGTTCGAGTACAGGCGTGATTTATTGTTTCTTAATAAAAAAACTGAATCAAGTCACCCCACCATCACTGTCCCATCTTTTGAAAGCACAGCAGTTTTAATATGAACATCACATTTGGATTTATTTACTGCATGAAATCATACTGGTAGGTTTTTTTTTTAATAACAGAGCTCTGTTAACATAACCCACTCAATCTGGTAGGTTTTCTTTTTATTAACAGGGCTCTGTTAACATAACCCACACAATCAAACACAGATTAGATGAACAAATGTATTAGGCCATCACAAATAGTTGAAATGACAATACAAGTTTTGGCCAGCAGGGGGGTTCGTGTGCACATGAAGCTTCGAGAAATTAACCTTTTTTTCGAACCACCTGAAGGGAAAGCGTCAATGCTTCAAGAGGCTTCATCTGGCCATCAATACCAAATAGCAAAAATCGGGTCAAACACGGAGAAGCAAACAAACAGATGAACGTTTAGTCAGCACGTGTAAACACAATAGCAAAACTTCGCACCGGATATGTGGCTAGGAGGGGTTTGTGAAAGGGTGACATGATGGGTGACAGCTGACGGTAGTTAATACTCCGGAGATCCAGAGCGTACGTGATTGGTTGTTCGAGGTGTTGCGACAGACCCGTGATCTCCAAAGGGATTATGGGAAATGGAGTCTGTGTCTGTCTCGTAGTCCAGTTCAAGTTCAAGTTCATTATGATGATCGGAGGGAGACGTGACAGTCACCTTCATAAGGACTGAGGTGCTATCTTCATTAGGACGGAGGCTCATCAAAATCTTTACTTTATCTAGCTCTCTGAGTGATAAAAGATGAACAAAGCAAAATATGTAATATTTAAAAATATGCTTTGTGATCATAGATTTTTTTTGTTAATATTAGCTTATTTCTGAAATTTATGCCTGAAACATGTTCCAACAAAGTTGTAATGGGGCAGTGCGTTAAACACTGTGTAAAATGTGAAAAAAACCCAAACATTTTAAAAGATTTGATGCGCTCATGTTTGAGTATGAAAGTAGTAACCTTAAATTAGCAAAAATGGGTAAAGGTTTGCCACTTTATCAAAAAGGCATCATCAAAGAGTCTGAGCATTTATATATCTCACCCTCTGTGATGCAGAATAATTATAACAATATTCAAATCTGAAAAAAACTCTGCAAGGTCACCAAAAAAATTGTAAATGCCCTCAGACAGCAATGCATTCAAACCCAGCATGCTTCTGTGATAGATATCAATGAATGGGCTTGGGAACACAAACCATCATCAACAAACACAGTTAATTTAACCATGTTAAATTAAATTCAACCTGCTTACATGGCTAAAAACGTATTAATATATATTCTAAACTATTTTATGTTTGTTTAAATGGACATATTGTAAAATGCCTGTCACATAAGAAGGTGTAGAGTTATAGCCTGCCAGTTATGCATTTTGTTTTGTTTTGTTATACCAGTGCTTCTGACCAGTACAGATCACTGTATTTTTAGGTGATACACAATATATATCTCAGTATTTTCAACAATGTGGGCTAGATGCTCAGTTGTAAGTCAGAAAGCTGCATATGAGATACCACAAGCATGTTTATTAAAACAGACCTTGATCAAAATAGTGACTAGATATCCTTAAACAAAATTACATCAGTGATGTCTTAATCAGTGTCTTTCACTCTGTAACAGTTCTTTTACTGCCTCCTTGCAGCACCATTTTACCACTCCTTGCAGAATTACATGTAATTACTTTAGGCCAAAATATAATAAAATAATTCTACTTTACAGCAAACAAAATATTTGATGAGCATTTCAACACACAGTTCTAACAGCAAATGATTTTAAACTCTGCTAATTCACTTTAACCCTGAAGATTGGCAGTATGGTGAACAGGCCGTGTGCTGTGTGACTGCTGTCTGTCCTGATTTTCTGGATTTTCCTCAGGCAGCGGGACTGGTAGATGTCTTGTATGGCTGGTAGTTTGTTGCCCACAATGTTTTTTGCTGTCCTCACCACTCCTTTAAGGGCCTTGCGGTTGAAGGCAGTGCAGCTGCCATACCAGACAGTGGTGCACCCCGGATGCTGTCTGTGGTATCTTTGTGGCATCTGTAGAAGCTGGTAAGGATGGAAGAAGAGGTGCTGATGGACAGATCTTACAATTGTGTTGGGGACAGACACAGAACCAGGAATAGGGGATGTGGGAGAAGGAAAGATCCTGAGAGTAGGCGGAGCCACATCGATGTCCATGGTTGCAGGTGGGGCAGATGGGTCTCCAGAGCACCAGGTGGCACCGTGACAATGGCAGCCACCATGCAGGTGCCCTTCAAAAACCCAGGCAGCACTGTGGTGTCATCAGTCAAAACCATGGTACTCAAAAATGTTCCTCCGCCAGGAGGGCTTGGCTTTAGTGTTTCTTTAGTGTTGCTGAGCAGGCTTCTCTGCTGTCACCAGAGACAAAATGTCAACAACAAAGACTACAGAGAGCAGTAACAGTCCGTCATCAAATAGTCCATAGATTTCATACATACCTGCTGTATCCTTTGCTGACCTGGCATTGAATGAGCAGGCAAGAAAGGAGGAAACAAGTGCACTGTATCTTTAATGGAGTTGATTTGACTATAAGAGTCCATTAGAATGATGAATGCTGTACTGCATAAAACCTTACCACACTTTGTTCGCTGACCATGATGCAGTCTACAAACAAAGCAGGGATCGAATTTTTGTTGATTGTATTTTGATGCAGTAATACTTATTTTATGGTAATACTTTTCTGCATAAAACAATGTGATGTTTTGTGTTCAGTTCACAGTGCACTTGTACTGTCTTGTACAATAAGAGGTTGGAAATAATCATGCTCCACTGGTATGACAACATGATGACAAATGTACAGTAAATGTTTAATTTCTCATCATTGTTATTTTATGCAGGTGGAGCCAATTCTGCTTCTGCTGTAGCTCTTGCAGTTTCCCTCGTTGCAGTTCTGATCGCTGCTCTTCTAGTTCTGTTCTACTGCAGCTGCTGGACCAGGAACAGAGAAGAACAAGAACTGGATATGACTTTCACCAAAGTAAAATATGTGGGCTTAAGTAAACAGTAAAGAGAATATAACGTGAGAACAACATACCAGAAAAGCACCTCTCAGTGTAAATAACAAACATTCTACCCAGTTTTACAGAGAAGTTTACATTTTAAAGTCTGCTGTTAACATTGTTTCCTACGTAGGTAGTAAAGTTAAACGTTATATTAGATCTCAGAAACTTTAAATAATGTGTAGATTATGTTCATTGTCGCCCTCATATCTACATAAAGAACACAGCAACTGTGCAACTGGAATATTTCATGATAATTGAGACATGGATTTGCTTTTTTTTTTTCTAATGAATTTTCACATAATTTGGCAACATTTCTCAACAATATTGACTCTTCTTTCTTTAAAAGACTGTTTGCAAGTTTACCCACAACACTTCAATATTTAAAAAAAATAAAGAAAGAAGCTCCCCATATTAAGTCATTTGATATTTTTATTTAATGATGTTGTTAGGACTATTAGAAGCTTAAAGCTTTTTGCTCGGGAGTGTACTTCTGTATAGTATAATTGCTGGTGAGCACTTTTAAATCAATAAATAAACCATTTATTGTAATGAGGCTGAACACAAACACTGATATTTACAGTGTTTTACTGTTACATAAGAATATAAGCATGTTTTACCTACAGGTGAGATATTTGTCAGAAGTTCTGCGTTGAGGGTTTTAAATATTAAATTCAATGACAGTAATATTTTTTTTAGTAGTTTTAACTCCTGTCATTGTTAAAAACTATCTTTACAGAAATCTGGGTCTAGGCCCTTGTTGAGCATAAAAACATCATTAGTAGCAGTGATAGAATTCACCCATATGAAAATATTTTAACATGTCTGAGACACTCACCAGGAAATAACCAGGAAAGTTCAGCAAGACCTGACATACTAGCTCAAAATCTCTATAGAGCTCTATAGGGACTAAGCTGTGAAGGCTAGAGAATTTAGCTTATTTGGTATCATCTAACTGGTATCATCTAGCCAGAGTGACTTGCTTTTACACCAGGAGTTACATGACTACTTCAGTCCACCTCAAGCTCTAACTGCATTTCCTGTCTTGCACAGCAACACTTACTTAGTACTGGCCTCATGCAAAAAATGACTGTTAAAATGCTACAAATTACTGAAAATCCTCCTGACCCTCCCAATTACCATCTCTAGCACAAATCACAAGGTTAACATTTGTCTCTTTATCTGAAAGGTTTACTGGTTTTCTTTGTGTACATTTCAAGTCTCACCTACTAAGTCACATTCTTCATTCTGGGTTTAATTTAAAGGAGTTTGTTTGCTTTATTATTATGGTACCAACAACATGGAATATTTTTATAAGATTAAAAAAAGATAAACCTGCAGGCTTGAGTAAAGGCTTGCCTTGGGTTTACAGTGACCTCCTGTCAGTCATTTTAAAAGACACTGCCATACACCTGTGTTTTTCAACCCTGCTCAATGAGCCCACTGTCCTGCACATTCTACTGCTTTAACACAAACACTTGAGAGGAGCAATCTGTAAGATGACACAACCTATTACATTCAAACTCCAAACAAATAGGGGTAACATATCTGTAGGAGGTGTCTACTCCTATACTAGAAAATGCTGGTCACTCCTCTCCCTCTTAACCCCTCACAGGTTTAGAAGAAATGCTGCAAGTCTAGTATTACATTTCATCCCTTTACTAGGAACTGCTTCTGGCAGTGAAAAGGATGTCAAAAATGATAAAATGTCCTACCACAGCACATAGTAATTGGTGGTCTCAGCCACATCCATGTAGATAAATAGTCTGATATCTCTTGTTAACCTGGCCTCACTGTCAAGATTCTGCCAGATGCATTTGGATTGGGTCTCAGCACTTGCACATTTATGCACTTCTGTGTCTTGTTCTGCACTGGTCTAATAAAGCACAAAGTACAAAAGGTACAAAGCTGATTAATAGGGTTAGGGTTAGGGTCCTCATATAAAACCTTTAGGTATGATATTTTATAGCCTTATTAAAAATACTAGAATCACAAGTCAGCTTCTTGTTCGCCAGTAGAGTTGGAAGATAACAGAAAACACAATACAGCCTGATGTAATCAGGATACATATGTGAGCAGGATTCCAGTAGAAGTGAGGTGGTCATAAGTGTGCATATATCTGCTGTGTCCAGAACGTAGCCTCGTATCTGAAAAATGCTGCCTTCCCACTAAGTATTGTGAGGTAGAAAGGCATGCAGTCTAGTCTGAATCTAATTTTTAGATAAGATCTTGCTTGTTAAGGTTCCTCAGGTTGGATGTGTGTACTTCAGATGTATTGTACTGACTTAACAATGCCTAGTAGTTAATTAGGAGATCACCTCACAAATAATGTCTTTACTAGTAAATACTTTTAGAATTTTAAGCGTTAACCAATCATGTAATTTTCTCAAAAATGACAGTAATGGCATTTAAGAAACAGATGGTCTGATGGTTCAATGTCTAACAGGCAAAAGACACAGTTATTACAATCAAAGTCTTTATCTCATATCTCTTTTTTAAATAAGCTCCTTTACTTTGGGATGGATATAATAGGACATATCTGTTACTCCAACAGAAGTATTGAGCAGAGTGAACACATTTATGTTGCGACAATGTTGTGACAATGTACTGTTTTTAGTACCCACAGCGTTGTCACAACATTGAAATGTGATTCCTCAGAAAGTTGTGAGAGCATTATCTTGATTTTTTTCTTTTGAAAAGATTAAAATGCGAGGCACTTCAGTGATGCTTTGGAGAAAGAAGAGGGGTGTTGTCTGCAAACTGACTGATGACTTGCTGATTATATACAATGAATTTTGCTAACATCTCTGCAGCCAACAGAAAAAAACAATAAAATAAATAAATAAACACAGCATGACCTGCGGCTCCTAAACAAACACACTGAGGAGAAGCGAAGCCCAGAAACGTCGCAACTACATGGTTGCAAGTCACAAAATAACTCCACCTTTTAAAAAAAAATCAGGTAAAGGCTAATAATATATGCAAATATAACATTAAGACTGCGATCCAAAAGTGCTGTAAAGGAGGTGACTGTGAACATGTTTTATGATGATCATCTACAGAGGAGTGCGGGACCGCCACCGCCATGTCCGGAAGTGAGAAAGTATCATTAAAATTCTGGCAACACAGGATCATTATACTCGATAGTGGCCTATGTCTTGCTACAGTCCATAAGTGGAAATGCCGCTTTGGTTTGGACAAATTCACAGTTCACTTCAATGGGGAAATACTTTTACCAGTACTTATGAAGCACGTGGTAGGTGATGATCCTTGCTGCCATGTGGGCCAAGTATGGATTTACTGTTCAACCTACTAGAAACGTGTACAGATTGAAGAAAACAGAAGGGACTTAAACATATGATAACATAACTTCTCTTGGAATCTTTACTGTTTGTCAATAATACTAAAACAGCAGAACCGCAGAACTGGAGTTAGAGCAATAAACAGTTTTTCACAGAGTATAAACCACAGTAGCAGTTATAATAATAATAGTAATAATAATAATAATAATAATACAAACATATCTATACAAAATTTAAAGAAAACAAAAGAAACAAATGAAAGTAGGAAAAATACTTCTAAATAACTTCACACAAGCAAACAGGTGGACCAAGGATGGCACCAAAAAAAAAAAAAAAAAGAAAAGCGTACCTACCTAACCAATACGTGCCAAAGTGGTGCTCGCCCCTTAACGTGTAATGTTATCATGCTTCCTTACCTGTCCACTCTGCCGCCATTGTGTAAACATACCTATACAACAGAATGAACTACATTTCCAGTTCATACAAACCTTCGTTCACAGCACATCAGAGCAGTTCAGTTCGCTTTTCCAAGTTCAGTTCAGTTCAGTTCCGTGGATCCAGTTGTGCAAATGTAACACCAATTTTTGATTCTTTAAATAACAGACCATTAAAATCAGGTTATAAGAAAAAAGGAACGTTGTTCAGTGACTAGTTAGTTTACTAGTTAGGTCTGGGAGGTGTTAGATGTGCACAGTAACAGATCAGAGTGAAATAGTGAGTGTTTACTGAGAGTTTTAAAAATGTATGAATAAACAGCATAAAGAGGTGGATAGAGCAGCCTGCGCCCATACAGCAGCAACTGTACTGTTTCCCTGGTGAAACAACGATTCCATTACATGTAAAAGTCCCTTTCTTATAAAGAAATACAAAAAATAACAACATGTCAATACTTAAAAATACTGAGCATCTTACAGAATTGATAAATATAATTAGTAGTCATATTACATCCAGCAATCTTGGTCTAAAAATTTAAAAATCTGAAAACATTGAGAGGTGTGACCAGTTACAAAACCGATTTTTTTCCCCAACAAACAATTCTGCACATAAAAATTAGTAGAAATTAGTAGAAAGTCAAATGTAATCAAGTACCAGAAGATTATTTTACACATATTTATACAAAAACAGAATTGTCATTTGAAAATATGTTCAAAAGTACAAATTCAACCAATGTTTATGACAGTGCTCAGTAAAACTAATTAACACATTTTCTACATTTGTCTAACGTGTTCTTAGGTGTCACCCATCAGCATCACCTGAAAGGTGTAATATACATTCAGCATCAATATGATTTTGCAACTTTAGCTTAACACTGCCCTCTATCAGTCTGACTGTAGAAGAAGTGTACCTGTATGATGATTACAGTGTTTTACATGGCACACTGGGATTTTGAATTTAAGATTTATCCGACTGTAAAACGTGTGTGTGTGTGTGACAGAAAGGGGAAGCAGTCTGGCATTTTTACATGAATGTGAAGCAGACCATGTAAGGACAAGTAGCACTGACTTCCTGTAAGTAATTTATAGTATTGCTGGGCTCTCATTAGCTGAACAGCCAGTAAACAGTTTTCAGGCTGTGAGAGCGCAGCTGTTTTGTGATCACGCTTTTTTAAAATGTGTTCTTTCTGCAAACTGTGAAAATGGAGAGGAACAGACATGCCTGGAAACTCTTAATGTTTGTATTTTTTTCTGTGGGTAAGTTAAATACTTGTGCAACCTATTGTATATATTTATAATTTCTATAGGGCCTAGTTATAAAAATGTTGTTTCTTATTCTGAGGGTAAATATGCAATTAGAAATAGGCACAAGTGAAAAAGGTACAGAGAAAAAAGTAAAGTGCTTAAGTAAAAATATAAGTGCTGGGTCAAAATCTTTCCCGAAACGTGTGTATTTAAACATATTCCAGTGTATAAATATAAAGTTTTCTTTGTGCTGCAGCAATTCACTGCTAGCAGGTTCAACTTAGTCTCTGTTCAAAATAATCAATGTAATTAGAGAGAAATTCTAATTCTAACGAGACAAACAAAACAAAAATATTTAAATATATTTCCTGTCATTTTCTCTTAAAATGCCCAACAAAAAACACTTAGACATTAGAACACTTATTAGTTACCGACTTTGGTGAGATCATCTTGTCACATATCTGCAGCTGGATCAGTAATGGAAGAGGTGCAGCTTGCTCTCACTCAGTGACTGTATCTACTTTTGGAACTTCTGGTCAGCTCTGGAGCTGAGACTGGGTTATAATCACAGATTGGACTGGTAATCTGGAATACCAGGCATTTTCCTGGTGGGCCGACGCACCTTTAGGCCAATACAATGTAATGTAGCTTCTTTTATAACAAAAAAGACCAACAAGCAGCACAAGCAAACACAGTACTTATACTCGTTGTTTAAACTGACAGTGGGCTCGTCCAATCACTTCTCTTACTAGGCCCTCCCTTCCCCCTCTATCCTCTCAGGTCAGATGATATGACTTAAAGCCAAAATCTGAGGATTAATGTGCAGCAGAGAAACAACAGTGTGGTGCTGAAAAGTAGCAAGACGAAAAAACTTTTTTTAGATGCGCAATAACAAACATGACAACCTTCTAAAATCTACTGCGCCTAATATTGTGTAGCAGTCAGGCAAGGGAAGTGGTGGGTGGGTGGTGGGTGAGTCATAGCAGAACTGTTATTTTGGCCTAGTGTATATACATCAGTGACCTCGCTGTGATCAACATATCCTCTGAATAGACAACAGCAGACTTAGCATTAAAGACTTAGCCTGTTTTGTTAGTTAGCGCCTTAGCACTCTGATACATTCAGCGTCCAAAATACAAGGGATTGTGGGGTCCAGGACCTCCTAGTTAACCTCTTGGATTTTGGAGGGCTGGGAAATAAACTTAGATTGTCTGACAGTAAAATTGAGAGTAAGGTCATTTTCCAAGCATAACTGGTAAGCTTCTGATATTCTTACAGTAGCACTATAGCTTTAGTTCACCCAGTTGGTCTTTTACAATAGGACATAGCATGTTTGTAAATTGAAAAAATTAGCAGAAATCACAAGAACTGACACAGTGGCCATCGCTGCAATCGAAGGCACTGTCTGCCTTTCAAGACAGTGCAGGCTGCAAGACACAGAGACAGCTGCCTTCAGTTTCAGACACAACCATCGTTCAAATGCAGCACAGCCAGTCAGATTTTAGAGCCTGAACAATCAGTTTTATTAAGGTAAACTTTCACAGACAATCGAACAGACAAAACAAATAGCAAAAGCTTGAATAACAAGTGGGGTTTTTTTGCCTAGATTTAACAATTGAGGTTGTGCTTGCATCTGGAACACTAATTGGAAGGTGGTTCCAAAACTGGGGGGGCTCTGATGTACCCCCTTACCCCCCGATGTAACATTATTTATTCTAGGCACCAACAGTAAGCCAGCAACTTGTCATTTAAGTGGACATGTTCATAGTAAGAGATCACTCATAGCAAGTTCACTCAGATACTGAGGAGCGACACCATTTAGAGTTTTATGTCAATAGATGAATTCTGAACTGGCAACCAATATAGGGTAGAGAAACACTGGGCTAATATGGTGGAATTTCCTAGTTCTTGAAAGGACTCTAGCTGCAGAAGGATTTATACTGGCTAAATGATAGAACCCTGTGCTATACCGCAATGAATATCATGCAAATTCACCCCTCTGTTGCCCCGATAGATACAAAACTACAATGCTTTTTCAGAAAGTTTAATCCAATTTTCTACACTCTAAAAAGTAATTCAGAGGGCCTTTAGCTAGTAATTAAATATATGCACTGTTGTAAGATCAGAAATTTAATTTTATAAGTTGTATAAGTGTTGTTTCAACACACTATCATTACTAACCAATGAAATGTTTAAATAAATAATAAAGATAAAAACTTAAATGGTTTGAAAAACTTTTTTTACAATTTCCCCACTTGGACAAGTTGGAATTCCCCTGTACATGCTGGACACCACAAAAGCACTTGCATGACCCACACAGCTATTTTCCTTCTTTGATTAACTCTACATTTTGCAGCTGTGTGGAAGGTCTGTAGGCACAAACCAATTAACTTGGAGTAACGTAATTAAAAAGTGGCCAACTGGATTTTTTTTTTATGCAGTCAACTTAAAAACACATGTTCATATTGACTCTTATTACGTTCAGGTTATCTAAAAACATTTCTTGCAATGACTGAAAAGCTAATTCACCATACTTAAGAAAATGTGTTGGACCACTGTAATCCTTTGAGCAATTGGCATAACTCAAAAAGACTAATGCAAAATGCTGCCTTCAAAATTTTTATTGGTCCAAAGCTTTATTTTTTAGAGTGGAGTCTGTCTAGCTGTATACAATAGTTAACTATATTTACCAAGTTTTCTGTGCTGTGGCATGGCCTGAAGTCTGGTTGGCATCTTCACACGTATTTTTATGTAGAAGGAATCATGTTGCTGATTATGTACTGATCTCTCTATGGTTTTCCCCAAAGAGAGCAGAGAGGAATCAGAAACATGTTTTAAAAAGTTATAACTTGAATGAAGGTACACTCTAAAAAATGTAGCATTAGGCCAACAACAAAATTAAGCCAATCCTTTGCATTAGTCTTTGAGCCAATTTCTGATAGAATAATGCTGATCCAACACATTTTTAATATATGTAAATTTTAAGTATGTAAATCTATATGAACTTAATTTTTATCTTACAATATAGTGCATATATTTGATAACTGGCTGAAGGGCATCTACATTACTCTTTAGAGTGTACATGTGATAGACTTGAACTGAAAAACAACTGAATGAAGGTTGATTAAAAAACACATCATATTGGAGTTACATTTACATTTACGGCATTTAGCAGTAGCTCTTATCCAGAGCGACTTACAAAAGTGCTTAGTGTTCGGTCAGAGTATGTATCTTTATCTAGTACAAGCAGGTTTAAGGTGCCAGTGCTAATACCTAGTAAGAAGACAACAAAATATAAGATTAGACACAGTGCAATACCTAGCAAGGCAGGAATACCTACAAACAGTATATGTGCAATACTTAGCCAGTGTTCCAATGCTTCAGTAGATCAGTGCTTATAAGTGCTTCACAAAGAGACAGGTCTTCAGTCTGCGTTTGAAGACCGCGAGAGAGTTCGCTGTTCGGACAGCCAGTAGAAGTTTGTTTCATCATCTGCTTGCCAGGACAGAGAAGCTTCTTGTCGCGTGTCTTCCAAGAATCTTGAGTGATGGCGGGTCAAGCCGAGCTGTACTTGAAGCGCAAAGGGCTCGAGGTGCAGATCGACTTTTGACCATTGCCATAAGATAAGGAGGAGCTGGTCCATTCTTGGCTTTGTAGGCAAGCATCAGAACTTTAAACTGAATGCGAGCAGCTACAGGAAGCCAGTGATGGCAGCGCAGCAGTGGAGTGAGATGAGTGAACTTGGGGGAGACATGTAGTGCTGCTGCATTCTGGATGAGTTGTAAGGGTCTGATAGTCTGCAGAGGAAGACCAGCCAGGAGCAAGTTGCAGTAGTCAAGCCTTGAAATGACAAGAGACTGGACGAGCACCTGGGATATTGTGGTTCGTAATATGGGCTGAGAACGATAACTGGTCATCCAGAGTCACCCCAAGGTTTCCTGCATCTAGACAGAACAATCAAAGAGTTCTCGAATGAGATGGCAAGATCCGGCTGAGGACCTGTAGTTCCAAGGATGAACAGCAGCTCAGTCTTGCTGGGATTGAGCTTCAGATGATGAGCTGTCATCCATAAAGAGATGTCAGTCAGACATGCAGAGATGCGACTGCAAACCTGAGTATCAGATGGTGGGAAGGCAAGCATTAGTTGAGTGTCATCAGCATAGCAATGGTAAGAGAAACCATGAGAAGTAATAACATTACCAAAAGAACGGGTGTAGAGTGAAAAGAGGAGAGGACCTAGCACTGAGCCTTGAGGAACATCAGTGAGGAGCCTGCAAGGAGCAGATGTAGACCCTCTCCATGTTACTTGGTAAGAACGCCCCTCTAGATAGGACTCAAACCACTTCCATGCAGATCCTGCAATTCCCAAGTCAGCAAGGACAGATAGGAGGATCTTGTGGTTCACCATGTCAAAAGCTGCAGAGGGCTGTTTCTGTTGAGTGCGCTGGTTTGACACCGGACTGGTTGGGGTCCTGGAGCAGATTCTGGGTGGGAAAGAGAGACAGTTGGTTATATACAGCACGCTCAGGATTTTTTGATAGAAAAGAAATTAGTGATACCGGTCGGTAGTTGCTGACATCTGAGCTGTCCCACGTGGGCTTCATCAGAATTGGAACCACTCTGAATGCAGCTGGTACCTGACCTGATGACAAGGAGCTGTTTATGATGAATGTAATGAAGGGCAGCAGATCCATGGAGACTGTCTGGAAGAGTGTGGTGTGAATGGGATCCAGTGGACAGGTGGTCGGGTTGCTGGATTTAAGTAGCTGTAGGACCTCATCTGTGGAAAGAGGAGAGAAGCATATTAAGGAATTAATGACAAGAGGATGAGTATTGGTGAGGGAAGTAGAGAAGGGGGAAAATGACTGGCGGATTTTGTTAACCTTCTCCTCAAAGAAGGTGACAAAATCCTCCTGGGTAAGGGAAGAGGGTGGTGGGGGAGAGGGGGGTTTGAGAAGAGAGAAAATACTAAAGAGCTTGGATCAGATGCTGATGCTTCCAGTTTCTCCTTGTAGAAGGATGACTTGGCAGCAGTAACCTCTGTTGAAAACGTGTAAAGGAGAGACTGATAGGAGTGTAGGTCAGAGTCAAGCTGGGACTTCCTCCACTTCCTCTCTGCCTTTCTTAGCTCTCTCCGGTTGCTGCGTAGGACTTCAGTCAGCCACAGGGCAGGTGGGGAGGATATAGCTGGCCTGGAGGAAAGAGGACACAAAAGGTTAACTGCAGACGAGAGTGAAGAAAGCAATGCATCTGTGGCTGTATCCA
Organism: Megaleporinus macrocephalus; assembly: GCA_021613375.1. NCBI lineage: Eukaryota > Metazoa > Chordata > Actinopteri > Characiformes > Anostomidae > Megaleporinus > Megaleporinus macrocephalus. The sequence goes on along the minus strand of CM038709.1, from coordinate 24,784,831 downwards.
AGGAAAGAGAAAGAAAAGAATCAGGATGTGGAAGGGTAGTAAGGATAGTTGAAGCAAGTGACGAGTGAGAAATGGAGTGCAGGTTACGTAGAGTGAAGGATAAGCCTGAAGGAGAGGCATTGACAGGGAGAGCAGTGAGGGAGAATGTGAAAGATAGAAAATGATGATCTGAGCAGTGTATGGGGGTTACTGTCATACCCAGTGCTGGGATCTTCTGCTGAAGATCAGGTCTAGGATTTTGCCTGTGCATTGGAGGGGTCTGTTTGAGAGCAAGGTCGAAGGATGACAGCAGCATTTTGAGACATGATGACTACAGCTTGTTCCATGGAAGATTGAAGTGAACGAGCGGGGTTCCATCAATGGGAAAGAGATTTAGAAGAACATCTAACTCATCTATGAAGTTACATAGAGGAGAAGGAGGGTGATAAATGACAATTATATGCAGTTTAGTGGGAAAAGATACAGTAACAGCATGAAATTCAAAGGAAGAAATAGAGAGATGGGAGAATGAAAGTTGAGTGAAGTTCCACTTCCTAGACAAGAGAAAACCTGTGGAGTTAAATTTAATGTGTAAATGATCATTATTTGTAACTTAATCAGCGTTCACTTCATGTTAAATCAGGTCAAACTCGTGGAACATTTTATGGAACAGTTTATGTGACAGTTGTACATGAAGAGAGTTTACGAAGCAGCAACAAATAACATCACAAACATGATCAACAACGTTCAAGCAAAGCGCTCCACTAATATGGAGCCAAATGAGCGGCCCAGTCATAGTAATTAGAATCGCCTCTATTTGTAAGTATTGTTAATAAACTTGACACCATTTTCACTGCTCATGAGTAACTCAAACCTAAATAGTTCATGCTGTTCACATTTTCTTATAATCGCTCCACATAGAGTTGTCCATTTTACTAAATGTGAGATCAGTGACTGCTGGTTTGAGGCACAATACGAGCTGCTACAATTTCATTTTATTATGTCTTTGTCTTTTAATTACAGGAGACATATATTAACAAAAGAATAGAAAACAAAATCTTTTGTCCTTATGTGAAAAAGTAAATATTATAAACTCCTGATAATGAAAGAATAATTGAATGAATAAATGACTAAACAATTAGGTCTGTTCTTGGTTAGACTGACTGCTGGAAAACGTGAATACAAGTTATTGTCCAAAAGCAGTGGTGCTGTGTACTTTCGCTTAAGGCTACTGTTAAATAACGGTGTTTATGGTGGCAGTTAAGCAAAAATTAATGGATTCCATGCAGATATAAGGGAACGTGTGAAGGATCCTAGGAGGTTATAACATTTTAATGTTATGACATTAGACACCAACGCAACAGGTTGTCATACCGTAATCATGTTTGCTGAAAACAAATCGAAAGTAAAACATAGAACAAACGGCGTTAGTGCACGTGAGTCCAGTTCGGGAGGTCCTGTGTCAGACTTAACTGTTCAGAATGTCAGAGAGAGACAGACATCCGAAGTGTTCCGGAGTCTCCCGTATTTACATAGCGAGCCCCTGATCCCGCAAGTCAGATACAATCTCCCTGAATCTAGAATGAGCGGCCAAACGCGCACACAGGCGACACAGACTTTGTTTCCTGATCGCGTGAGGGAAGCAGAAGGAGAGGAAGGCCGTACCTGCTGTGCCTACCTTGTGATACACGCTCCCCTCGTGTGCAAAGTCATGAAGCGCATGCAAAACAGGGATGGTTCTGGTTGGTTGGTTCTCTGCAAAGAGGCTGTCAGTCAGCCAATCGGTTTTTAGTGTGGGCGGGCAGTGAGTGAGAGACGAGCCGTCATGGCAGAGGCAGAGAAAACAGAGACAGAGAAAACAGAGGCAGAGACTTCCAAAAAAGAAAATACAAAACTCATGTCACCTCTGACTACTCGAAAATGTACCCTTAAAAGTGAAAAACAATAAATGTCTTGCCCGATGTACTGTTTGCCATAGTGATTCCAGCATTGCCCACGGCGGGCTAAATGATTGTAAAAGGCATGTTGAGGTGAATATTACCTTCTCAATTAGTTGGCTAATTGCGAAGTATGCGCTGATGACCAACACGAAAAGAGTTGATGTAAAGAGTTTACAGAGGTCGTAAATATTGTAATTTTAATCTTTGTCACAATCACATGCACGTGTAGCCTGCTGAATAGAGAAAATACATTTATAAATTATAGACAAAGCAAGATAATTAAGTTTTTTGTTTTTCCAGGGCGGATGGGGTCCGGGGGTACCTTGATGAAATTAGTTTTTGCAACTTGGGATGTCTATAGAGATGTGAGAGTCAGGTGGTGCTGAAGTCTGTAGTTCAGATCAGCTCATATATGAAGAAGTGCAGCTTAGGCGGGTCAGAAAAGGAGAAACAACAACGTTTCCATAAAACTGCTCGATTACAGTATATTATCTTCGCTGTCCAAAGAAGAACAAGTATCTCAAAAATGACAGCTTTACAGTAAAGGCCAAAACCTTTACTTGGAATATAAGGAACCAGAAATTGTATTGGAGAATTTCTATTGTTCCATTAATCATGAAATTGTCACACAGTGTAAACTGCAGCTGGAGTTCAAATGACTCAATAAAAAAACAAAAAACGACAAAAACTGAGATACATGTTTTTCTCTGGACAGTGACGTTATACTGAGAGCAATTGGCCTAAATCTGCATTATGTGTCATGTGTTTAACACTTTATTATTCTGTGAACGATTATGTTTTTTACGGGTCTGTATAAAATTTGACTATATCCAAGACTCTCGTGTCCAGATGTAGGTTAATAAGTCCGTCTGCAGTTCAGAGGCCTATAAACATTGTGTAGAAGTGTGACACCCTTCTGTGTCTGGCTTTGTACTGTGTTATTGTGATGTATACTCTGTCCTGTAACTGTTTATTTATTTCTGTTTTTAAGGTAATGCAGTTTGTGGTGAGGTTATCCCTCTTAAGTCAGGGACAGATTACACTTTCAAGCCTTTCATAACAGGAAACGCTACAACCATTCTGTGGAAATACAAAGAGAACAAAGTGGTGGAGTTTGAATATAATGAACTTAAATGGTATCGACTTGAAGGTCGAGCAGAGCTTAATACTAAAACTGGAGACTTAACACTTTCAAAGCTCAATACAAGGGACAGTGGTCTGTACGAGTCTGAAATCCTGGTGGAAGGAGAGATACAGCCATCCAGGCATGATATTAAAGTGATTGGTAAGTGAGATCTACAGAAACTTGAACCTGAGAGACACATACACTGATAATTACCTTAATTAACTGGTAACTAAGTGTTTGAATACATTAAGCCAGTTTTGATCAGTTACAGTGATTTGGTGCTGGTTTGAGAGTGAAATGCCCCTCATGCCTGGAAAGCTTTGACATTTTGGTCAAAATGAAAAATGTACAGTTGCGCTACATAAGTTTCCAGAGTGAGATGATGATGTAGCCAGATGTTTAGGGGGACTTTTTTCAAAACTACTAGATTTTTAGGCTGGTATTTATTTATTTTACTTTATTTGTTTATTTTTTATTAGCTGACATGCAGAAGGAGATCATTAATGTTTCGACTAGGAAGCTGAATAATGTGTTGCTGCTGTGTAAAGTAGCTGTCTTTAAATGATTACAATTGGTAAAATAAATGACTAAAATGACCAAAGTGAAAATGTCTGCAGTTAATAAAGTATATTAAAATTTCTAAATGAATTTAGAAAAACAAAAAAGATTGACATTGAGCTCTACTGTTAGCTTGTTAGCTAATCTAGCCAATTTTAGCACCCACTAGAAAAGCTTGCCCTGCTCCTACATCTTCATGTTCTGGTTATTAGCTGATTTAATGTACTGTCAAGCTAGAGATAGTTAGCATTAGCCCTGCCTTAGCTAGATAGCTGAGGGAGATATCTTTTTCAGCCCTTGTCTGAACAACAAGAGAATCCACAGTTTAGCTTTTACCAGTGGGTGCTAGCTAGTTAACATTAGAGCCCACTGGTAAAAAAAACCTTTGATTTTCTTCATTAGCTTAAAAATTGTATCTCACCTTATCAACTACAGCCATATCCTCTACTCTTACATGTCACAAGGAAAGTGCTAAAATGATAATTGGGTAGTTTCTTGCACTTTGATCTGTTCAATCAACAAGAGCCTCAGTCAGTGTAGTGGAGGCTTGGGCCTCATGATGGTGCGTTGATTCCTAATAAGTTGATTGCCTGTCTGGAAGTCAGGGTCGACTTATGGCCAATAACTCTAAGAGTTAAAATGTTTAAACTTGACTCTTCAATTGTAAACGCTGTGTTTTTTCACTGTAGCTGGTTCAAGGGGCATTCTGAAGGAGGAGAGCCTGAGTTTGAGTAGAAGAGTTTAATTACCAGCTTTAAACAAAACCAGTACTTTCTAGTACTTACCAGTAGATGTAGCACAAACTCTGCTCACAAAAATACACAGACAGTTTTTCAATTTGGTTTTTAGTTACAGTTTTTTTCTGTTATATAAAAGTGTCTGAATATGTAGTGACAGTCAAGACAGTAAGAATAAAGTCAGTTCAAATGCTAAGATTAAATACATATGTATTATGGACGTTTGGTCTGGCGGAGTTTTTTACAAGGGTTTTAGTAATAGTGTATCTCAGTCCGTTAGGAGTTGAGATCAAATATGAATTTCTCTGGACCTTATAGAGCAACAGTATTTTATGCACACAACATGATACAATAACACGTGCACTGTATTTCAGGTGAAGCCAGTATGCACATCAGTGAAATTTTAAAAAGTGGTTAAATATTGGAGGTGCATCTAGAAACTAGAATTACATGCTACATATGATTTTTAATGAAATACTAAAATGGACATTTTGATCTTTGACCTTCAGATGCACTTCCAAAGCCTCATGTGACCTGTGAAGTGAACAGTACAGAAGCCAAACTGGTTTGTTCAGTGGATTCTTCAGCAGACTTTAAATGGAATGGACCAGCTGTTGATGGGAAATCAGGGCAGACAATCAATGTACCAATAAAAGGAAATATTCGTGGAATATTCTACATCTGCGTCGTGACAAATGAGCTCAGCAAAAGCAGCGCAGAATTCCATATGAAGGACTGTTTTGGAGGTAATGCTTCTTGTTTTACTGCTGATGGTCCCAAACGTCATGTTTTAGGTTCAGATCATAGTTTACTGACACTGCCTTGTGTCAGTATTTTGGATGTATAATTTATATTGTAGTTCTTTTATGTTTCTTTTACCTTACCATTGGTATTTTCTGCAAATGGAAAGTCTTGGGGTAGCACAGCCATAGATGCTGTTGTCATCGTCATCATCATAGTCTTTCCTTTACTTGTTGTCCTTTTTCTGTACTGCAGGAAATGTATCAAAGATCACAGTACTGCACTTTCCAAAGTACTCGCTCCTCAAACATGTGTTTATTACATGTATGCCTAACAACATGCTTTCATTTGGTTTGACCCCCACTCCTCCTTCGTTCCTCCATTCATTTACAACAAGACCTAGTAACCACTTGGCTACCCTGTAACAACCACTCAGTACACACCCTGTACACCATACAATGCATTACATCTTAGCAACCAACCTTACACCATAGCAACTACTTTGCAACACCTTGCAACTTTCTAGCTGATGATGTGCAATTACTCTACATTCAATAGCGTACATTCACATTTGTATTTCCAAAGAAAGGAGAGTTTGGAAACTAGAAGTAGAGGAAGGGCTGTTTTTAAAATAAAAAATATATAGTCTAGTATTTGTCTAAATTTATCTGTCAGGGTGCGGAGGACAGAATGGATGCTCGCGGAATTGATGATCAATAAGCTGCAGGAGGACACGTGATGGTGAAGTCCTCCAGTGGGGGGATTCTGGGAAGTGGAGTCCGCAGATCGAGCGGGTTTACCAGCCGGGATGGGCAATGTGAAGGAATCTTTAATTAAATATTTATTTTGCACAGACTGACCATTTGATTGGTATACTAGACTTAAAGATGCACTTTATTACTGACTTATAATTGCAATATTGTTCAGCTAAAAATGCATCACATGATACCTGTTATTTATCTGTAGGAAACAAAAAATAATGGGTTTTTTTTTATTATTCTGTGCTGCTGTGTCATCTACTGGCCAATCTGGGTCACATTCCCATTGATCAGATATATAGATACAGAAAAACAGCTTTAATGGCAAACCTATTGACATTCAATCGCATTTAACAGTCATGACAATGCATTCATGAGTTACAGCTGTTACAGTGCTCTGATCCAGAAAGATTGATTGGCCAGTGGCTCTCTTGTTGTTAACAAATATATCTTGCCCATTATTGTCTTGTGATCCGAAGGTAATAATACAGGCTGACAGAGCAAGTTATTGTGTACATTAGCATTTCGCTGTAAACACTAAACACAGTTCATCCTGTGCTAGTGCATAATTGCCACATCTTTAATAGTTCTTTGTACCATTCTATAAATTTCCCTAGTTCTAATGAAAATACATATTACATACCCAAAATCACCAATGCTGACTGTAAAGTTATGTTTAAGTGGTGGGTGACACCTGCTGCTGGTCAGAAATCTGGCCCTGTGTAAGTCTTTTAAGCCCGCAAATAAGATTCATTAGCAATGTTAACATGTGCAAGATTCAGATGCTGTGGCATTCTTTAGTCATACACACCACAGGTACTCTTATTATAATATGAAATTATAGGTGTTACATACTTAGTAACACTTAGTCAGGGGCTTAGTAAAGAGGACGTTGTAGTTCCGATACAGGTGTGGTTAACACCAGCAACATACAGGATGTTAGTTCTCACAATGAAAAACCCTGTACACAGTAACAGGCTGAAAAAGTTTTAGGATTAAATAGCATTACAAACATAAACATCAGGGGTTTGGTAGAGACATAATCCAGTACAATTATTGTTAGTTTAGTGAAATAATAACTCAGGTAAAAGTAAAAATACCTTTTCCAAAAAAACAACTTGAGTTGTTACTAAAGTACAGAGTAAGTAATGAAAATAATAATGTAGTAGCTTACTATAGAGTACCACAGATGCAATGATCCTTTGTGGAAAAGAACACCACACAGTGATTGGCTAAAGTAGTGTGAAAAGGGCATAAATTTACATAAGAAATAATAATGCACCATGCAGTATAATGTGGTAAATGTTGTGACCTGGTCGAGAGGGCACAGACACCTTTTATTTATGTTATGACCTGGTCTAGGACAGGTCACAACATAACTAAAAGGTGCCCTCCCGGTTCCCCAAATAGAACGTTGACCCTTTGCAATAATAGCAGACACGTTTATTAACATAGCGAATTCAAATAACAAGAGGAAAAATGAGGGGGAGAACAGACCAATCTAATTAAGGTTTAAAGGGGAAACTAAACTTACTTAACAATATAAAGAAAACCAAATACAATATTTAACCTATGACTTCCTAAGTAAAGCAAACCAGGAGAAAACATGGATAAATCAAAATATGAGCAACCACTTCAGCGCAGTTTTAACGTATAGGCTATAATGATGAAAGCAACAAGACCAACATAGCCCTTTATATGATGACCCCAGTAAACACAACATTAACCACCAGGCTATTCATACTTCATAATATCACGCACAGGTAGCTCTTTCACATCACATCAGGAAACCGGGAATACATGGAACCGCATCAGAAGCAAGAGCACGGACTCTCCCCTAACCCCTAGGTTCGTTACATTAAACCAAACAAGAGATAGTAAAGAAGACACTTCACTCAATAAGAACTTATAAGGCTTCACATGGTGACTGTGTTATGAGACATCCTGTGATTTAAAAAAAAGGAAATCGGCCTGATTGAGGCACAACCATTCTGTGCTGGGTCTTTTGATTAAAAAGAAAACGGAGCGGAAAGTTAACATTTTTGCAGGTAAACATGGTAAAGTACGTAAACATGAACCACCAATCTGAGAACACGCTAGACCAAGACTGTCTATTAGGCAACATAAGCAGTTGTTTATGGTCCCTCAGCCCTCAACGGGAACCTAACAACTATTGGTTTTTTGCTGTATTATCTTGTCTTGTGGGTGGTGGAGTATGTGAATCTTTGCCCCTTAATCACTAATGATTATTTTAAGAAATGCACTAAAATGATGTTTCTGCATATTTAACTACTCTTGTCTTGACATCAAACCATCCACAAGCCTCATTTTATCTGCCTTGCATACGTCTGAGGTCCATTCATGTGTGTACATCCCTGGATGCTCATGCAGCAGTAAGGTAGATAAGACCATTGCCTTCTTTAAATGCGTCAGGGACAAAAAGGCATTGTCTACAACACGACCAGCATATGTGAAGCACATTTCACTGAGGAGAATCAGTAGCTTCACTCAGAAGACTAGCGCTTGTGGTAAAACTAGAGATGGACCGATCAGCATTTTTGAGGCCGATTCCGATAGAGGACGGAGTATACGCCACGGCAGGCTGCATATAGTTATTAGCGCAAGCAAGTCATGAAACATGGTGGAAACCTTTTTAATGAGCTCATGTGAAACAGCCTAATATTTTTTAACAAAATTTGAAATCTATGTCTATGTGGGCTTAAACCGCTTGATACAGCTCCGGAAGAGCGACATTTGAAAAGTATTTCTACTAGGAACGGCATTCCGTGGATACAGGTGGAATATTAAGCGCAAGAATGCCACTGAACGTCTTCTACAGCCGAGAAGAGCTGCTTATCTAGAACTACAAACTCAATCACTCTGGCTGTGGTTCTTTTAGCTCTCTGGCAGTTGCTACTGCTGTACTGTTCGTACCGGTCAGATCTGATCTGCACGGTGTTCTGGGTTGTTTGTTTTGTGCTAGCTGCGTGTGCTAGCTCCGCTGTTTGCTGATACTCACTGTATTTAGCTGCGTGGCGTATGCGCTGTATTAGTAGTGTTAAATGTCTTTATCTTGGTTCCCCCAAGAGAGTCGCTGATTTTACTAATTTTACAGATGTTACAAACTGCCTTGGATGAGTCTGAGTTACATACGGTAATAATTGCCAGAAGGGCGATGTTTTCTTTCCGTGCATGCGGTGAACGCTTAAACTGTTCTCGCGAAGCCGCTGCTTTAGTCAGTCTGACGAAAATGAAAGGGTATGTATTGTGATAAATCTTATTGAGCTTTCAGTTATGCACGTTCACTGGAATATTAAGACCACCATTCTCAGAGAGAAAGGAAGAAACACAGCTTCTGCCAACCACTCATTTTGCTCTCCCTGAATTCAGCAATAACAGGGAAATAAGGCTTCAAAATAAGAGCTCTTGAAGAAAATAACTGCTGCAGAACAAATCATTTAGAATAAGCATTTTCTTAACTCATATTACATATGCTACACACAGTCGAGTCACATTATTATCCACTTTTGGTGCGGTAGCATATAGGTGGCAGTATTATGCTCTTACACGATTTTTGTATAAATCCATCCTTGCAGATCACGTACACACTTACATGGTGATTGTCTTCCCTGGGGTGGATGGAATCTTCCAGCAAGACCATGCACATGTCTCCCATGACTAGAACTGCCAGACATTATTAAGTCATGCCCAGCCCACCTAGCTGCTGTCCGTGCTTCACATGGCGAATAATTTGAATGTGTATTTTTAGCATATACTTATAGGCCTTAGGGCCTCAACACATACAGAGGTATATTTACAGCAAATGTAAGACATTTATATTTGAGTATTTTGTGAAAATCAATAATAGTATTATCCTTTTTTTCTTAATAACAGTAAATAAATCTGTAGTACATTTTAAAGATATTAATTACTAATAATTACTAATGACTAATAATTAATAATACATGTTTGGTAAACAACAAAGTATGCTGGACCTAAATCAACAGTACAGTAACCCTTCAGACTACAATGTATCATGTAGAACTTTCCATGCACATTTAGGACTCATTTACCTCAGGATACAGAGCACGGGTTAAATTTTACTGATGAATGCTGTTCTGCATAAAACCTTATCACGCTTTGTTCGCTGACCATGATGCAGTCTATTTTCTACAAACAAAGCAGGGATCTGATTTTTGTTGATTGTATTTTGATGCAGTAATACTTATTTTATGGTAATACTTTTCTGCATAAAACAATGTGATGTTTTGTGTTCAGTTTACAGTGTACTTGTACTGTCTTGTACAATAAGAGCTTAAAAATAATTATCAATGACAACATGATGACAAATGTATAGTAAATGTTTAATTTCTGTTAACGTCATTGTTATTTTATGCAGGTGGAGCCAGTTCTGCTACTGCTGTACCTCTTGCAGTTTCCCTCGTTGCAGTTCTGAGCGCTGCTTTTCTAGTTCTGCTCTACTGAAGCTGCTGGACCAGAAACAAAGAACTGGATATGACTTTCATCAAAGTAGAATATGTGGGCTTAAGTAAACAGTACAGAGGATATAATGTGAGAACTCTTGGATATCTTTCTGTTTTCTGATTTGCTGTGTTATATAGTTTTCTGTTTCTCTTGTGATGTCGTTGGTGAGACTGTTCTCAGAGCCACCCTCTCCGAGACCTGTTTTTGTTCTTTTTACCTGTTGTGTTAATCTTGTTTGCATATTTTTCCTTTAGCCATATAGCTTTCTTTTAATGTAACAACCACCCGACTGGAGGTTATCTTATGGCATGCCATCTAGGAATTGCCCCCCTTGACAGCCCCCTCTGAGAGGTGGGGACGGTGAATTCCTATGTGTCTGTCTGTAAATTTCTTATCACCTCAGGGGGTGTGGTTTTCTTATACATAAGCGATGAGTGTGTAACTGAGTTCAGCGCGCACATTAAAACTTCTTTCCCCCAAAAATCTCTACTCCTGTGTTTTTGAAGAAACCAACGCTTCTCGGTAAACAGAAGACAACAGAACAACATACCAGAAAAGCACCTCTCAGTGAAAATAACATATATATTCTCCCTAGTTTTACAAAGTTTAATTTAAAGGAGTTTGTTTGTTTGTTTGTTTGTTTGTTTGTTTTATTATTATGGTACCAACAACATGGAATATTTTTTTATAAGATTAAAAAAGAGAAATCTGCAGGCCTGAGTAAAGGCTTGCCTTGGGTTTACAGTGACCTTCTGTCAGTCATTTTAAAAGACACTGCCATACACCTGTGTTTCTCAACCCTGCTCAATGAGCCCACTGTCCTGCACATTTTAGTACTTTTCCTGCTTTAACACAAATACTTGAGAAGAGCAATCTGTAAGATCACATTCATACTCCAAACAAATAGGGGTAACACACTTATAGGAGGTGTCTACTCCTATACTAGAAAATACTGGTCACTCCTCTCCCTCTTAACCCCTCACAGGTTTAGAAGAAATGTTGGAAGTCTAGCATTAAATATCATCCCTTTACTAGTCAAGAGCTGATTACGGCAGAGAAAAGTGATAAAAAATGATAAAATGTTCTACCGCAGCACAACAGTAGGTGGTCTCAGCCAAATACATGTAGACAAAGAGTGTGATATCTTTAATGTGTTAACCTGGCCACAAGTCAAGATTCTGCCAGATGCATTCTGATTGGCTTTTAGCACTTGCACGTATACGCACTTTCATGTCTTGTTCAGTCTAGTCTCAACCACCAATGTTCTGCCCATGTTTATGCTGTGACTCTTTTAAAGGAGGCTTGTGATTGGTTGTTTTATGTGCCAGTAGAATTTCCTCTTCAGTAGAAGGCAGTTCTTGACCACATTATATGGTCAAAAGTACAAAAGGTCCAAGCCTGATTAATAGGCAGCTCCTCAAATAAAACCTTTAGGGATGATATTTTATAGCCTTAAAATTAAAATACTATAACCACAAGTCTTCTTGTTTGCCAGCAGAGTTGGATGATGACACAATACAGCCTGATGTAATTAGGACACATATCTGAGCAGCATTACAGTCAAAACAGCTCAAAGATTTTTTGTGACATAGCCAATACAGAGTCTGGTAGAAGTGAGTTGGTCATAAGTGTGCATATATCCGCTGTGTCCAGAACGTAGCCTCATATCTGAAAAATGCTGCCTTCTCACTCAGTATTCTGAGGTAGGAAGGCACCAGTCTTGTCGGAATCAAATTTTTATATAAGATCTTACTTGTTGATGTTCATCAGTTCGGATGTAGGTACTGTAGATGTATCCTTTGCTACCTTACATATCCCATAATCCTCCACAATACCTAAAACAGAAAGGAAAAATAAACACTTATTTGAAAGAGAGAATCTGTCTGTCTCTATCATTCCAAAATCTAAAATCTTGTTTGCATTAAGGATTTTCATACATCTGAGAGAAGCAAAGAAGAAAAAAAATTGTTCTGACTTAACAATACCTAGTAATTCATTAGGAGATCACTGCCTTTCAAAGATGACCTCACAAGTTATGTCTTTACTAGTAAAGACTTTTAGAATTAAGTGTTAACCTTTCATGTCATTTTTGTGTGGTGTGTATGCGTGCCTCTAAACTCCAGCCTGCACATGACTCAGAGCTCCCGGTCAGCTGGCTGGTTCTGACTCAAGCCTATATTTTTGACTACTCGTTTTGGCCTTGCCCTTTTTGACCTCTGCCTGTCGTTTCTGGATGACCCCCTTTTTGAAATAAACTCTCAAACTGTTATTTTGCAGAGTTACATGTACTGTAGATACTCCTCACTGTCTCCTCCTCAGATCTTTCTGGTCATCAACTCAAGTGTTTGACAGGTATAGGCAAAATCCTTGAGACACCTGTTTGGAGCTTAAACCATGGTGTGGAGCTGTTCCTCAATTACAGTGGAGTGGTCTATAAGTGAAAAAGCCCCCACAAGAACAACTTCAAAACATGAGCCAGGTTTTCAATTTGCTTTTTGTGGCCTGCCACCAACTTTAGGCTGGATCCTGTAGTACAGCATTGAGCGGCCTGTTCCCAAAAGGTCAGGAGGTTTTCACACTTTCAAAACACCCTTTAATTAGATAATGGGGTCCAGGAAGACTAGGATCTGGAATATTCATTCATTTACAATTGAAAATGCCCCCAGACAGAAATGTTGGATTGTTGCCCCTGTTGCCCTGTGAACAGAGGCTACTTCTGGGTCTTGTACCTCTTGGTGAGAGAAGTTAACTGCTAGACATGCGGCCTTAATGAAGCACTTGAAGACAATGTGCTCAGTTGACAGACCTTGAGAGGGAAGCATCAGACTAAGAGAAGCAGGAATTGCAAGCCATCGAGGCCGTTCTGACGAAGCTGTTAGGAGTTACACGAGGGCTCACATACACACAGTGAACAGGCTCTGGACCACCCAGACAGACCACCAGGAGAGAGGATTATTGAATCTGTTGACAAACACAAGCAGCTCCCACCGTTTCCTGGACTGTTACAAACTGGAACCATGTCATCTTTAGTGACGAATCCAGGTTCTGTTTGTGATCTGACGATGGTCAGGTTAAAGTATTGAGACCTCGTGGTGAACACCACATGGCCACATGTGTTGCCTCTCATGGCAGGGCTTCCAGCTGGCATTGTTCAGTGGGATAATGCTGCACACACAGCAAGGCTTTCCCAGGAATGTCTAGGCCAGGCTGCAACACTTCCACAAGCCCAGCTGAAACATCTGTGAGCAAATGTGCTACTAAATGCTGTATGGAACTTGTATGCCTACATGACCAGCAGTATTTTATCTTGTTACTGGTCTAGAGGAGCTCAACAGGGAACTAGAGCCTCCTTTCAATTGTACAGTTTTCTAAAATAATCTCATCCTTTTGCTCTAATTGTATTATTGTAATCACATATGTCATCAGTACACTTACACATAGAATGTGAAATGTGGAGCCTATGTTGGAGCCTATCCCAGCACTTCGGCGGTCTTAAATCAATTAAAAATATTGAGAGTCAATGAAAAAAGAAACGGGTCTCAGTTGTCAACCTTTAGAAACCCTGATGCTCACCAACTCAACGCCTTATGTTCTTCACATTCTGTGATTTCAAATGATGAAAACTCATCCGTGCATTGAAACACCCACATATACGCACCAGAGATGTGAAATGTTCACTAGTCGCAAAATACCAAAAAAATATCAAATAAAAAGTCATGAGTCTTTAGACTAGAGTCCAAGCCAAGTCCCAAGTCAATACAACATATTTAAGTGTATGATATACTGTATATACACATATGTATTTCGCATTGTTAAAAAAACACAACAGATTAACTTTGTGTGCAAAACACAACAGTATTTTTTGGTGTAAGTTTGAGTGTGTATAAGTTTAGTGGCTCATGTTGTGCTAAGCTAACGTAGTTGAATTATGAAGATTTATAGAGTCGTATGAGTGCGAGTTCCACTGTGATCATATTTACAGCAATAACTGTACCTCTATGTCTGAGTTTAGCTCGTTGCTAGACTGTTGTCATGAATAATGTAGGTTATTTATCTAGATACTGTTTACAGTCAGAATGAACTGCTTTTGTGTGTGTGGTGTGACTAAAAGGCTCAGGACTAAGTGATATGGTGATCTATTTGTACATTATAGTTCTTTCAAATTGAGAAATATCATCAAAATCTGAAGAAGCACCGCTGGAACATTTACATTCCCAGTCAGTCATAATGGTGTTTTCACAGCAGCTTTCAGGAATTTCCATAGCGAGCTCTGGTTTTTCTGTCAATTTAATTTAAATCTTATATTTTAATGGTGCACCAGCATGAGACTGTAACTGTAGGGCCATTTCAGTTGGAACAAAAATGTATTTTTTGTTCCATGTTGCACCTTGTTGTTCCTGAAGGAACGTAATTGCCCTCCACTGTGTACTTGTACATAAATGGAACGACAATAAAAGCCTCCTGACTCCTGACTTGAAAAAAGAAGCTGGAGAAAAAGGGAGCAAGTCTCAACTTCATCCTTTTTCTGATAACGTTCTCTAAAAAGCACTGTTTAGTTTTAGATTCTGTTCCTCGTGATTGTTTGTTGTGATCCAAATGATGAAGGAAGTAAGAGTTGCCATGCAGGACATAAAGAACACATTTAATAACACAGAACACCTACAACTACATTCAAACACACACCTGGAGACAGAGACTGGAGAACGAGTCTACAGAACGAGTCTGGAGACGGAGACTACAGAGCGAGACTGCAGAATGAGACTGTGGCTAGCACAGTAGTGTAGTGGTTTGGCGGCACATTGGTGTAGTGGTTAGGCGGCACAGTGGTGTAGTGGTTTGGCGGCACATTGGTGTAGTGGGTAGCACGATGGTGTAGTCCTTAGACGCCACAGTGGTATAGTGGCTAGCATGGTGGTGTAGTGGTTATGTGGCACGGTGGTGTAGTGGGTAGCACAGTGGTGTTTTGGGTAGCACAGTGGTGTAGTGGTTATGTGGCACGGTGGTGTAGTGGGTAGCACAGTGGTGTAGTGGGTAGCACAGTGGTGTAGTGGTTATGTGGCACAGTGGTGTAGTGGATAGCACGGTGGTGTAGTTGGTAGCACAGTGGTTTAGTGGCTAGCATGGTGGTGTAGTGGTTAGGTGGCACAGTGGTGTAGTGGGTAGCACAGTGGTGTAGTGGATAGCACGGTGGTGTAGTTGGTAGCACAGTGGTGTAGTGGTTTGGCGGCACAGTGGTGTAGTGCTTAGGCGGCACAGTGGTGTAGTGGTTTGGCGGCACAGTGGTGTAGTGGTTTGGCGGCACAGTGGTGTAGTGGTTTGGCAGCACAGTGGTGTAGTGGTTTGGCAGCACAGTGGTGTAGTGCGTAGCATGGTGGTGTAGTGGTTTGGCGGCACAGTGGTGTACTGGTTAGGCAGCACAGTGGTGTAGTGGTTTGGTGGCACAGTGGTGTAGTGGGTAGCACGGTGGTGTAGTGGGTAGCACTGTGGTGTAGTGGGTTGCACGGTGGTGTAGTTGGTAGCACGGTGGTGTAGTGGGTAGCACGGTGGTGTAGTTGGTAGCACGGTGGTGTAGTGGTTTGGCGGCACAGTGGTGTAGTGGGTAGCACTGTGGTGTAATGGTTGGGTGGCACTGTGGTGTAGTGGATAGCACGGTTGTGTAGTGGGTAGCATGGTGGTGTAGTTGGTAGCACTGTGGTGTAGTGGTTAGGCTACACGGTTGTGTAGTGGGTAGCACGGTAGTGTAGTGGTTATGTGGCACAGTGGTGTAGTGGTCAGCACGGTTGTGTAGTGGTTTGGAGGCACGGTGGTGTAGTGATTAGTACGGTGGTGTGGTGGTCAGTACAGTGGTGTAGTGGTCAGCAGGGTTGTGTAGTGGTTAGGAGGCACGGTGGTGTAGTGATTAGTACGGTGGTGTAGTGGTCAGCACGGTTGTGTAGTGGTTTGGAGGCACTGTGGTGTAGTGATTAGTACAGTGGTGTAGTGGTCAGCACGGTTGTGTAGTGGTTGGGAGGCACTGTGGTGTAGTGATTAGTACAGTGGTGTAGTGGTCAGCACGGTTGTGTAGTGGTTTGGAGGCACTGTGGTGTAGTGATTAGTACAGTGGTGTAGTGGTCAGCACGGTTGTGTAGTGGTTTGGAGGCACTGTGGTGTAGTGATTAGTACAGTGGTGTAGTGGTCAGCACGGTTGTGTAGTGGCTGGAGGCACTGTGGTGTAGTGGTTAGTACAGTGGTGTGGTGGTCAGCACGGTTGTGTAGTAGTTAGGTGGCACAGTGGTGCAGTGGTCAGCACAGTAGTGTAGTGGTTAGCGGCACGGTGGTGTGGTGGTCAGTACAGTGGTGTAGTGGTCAGCAGGGTTGTGTAGTGGTTAGGAGGCACGGTGGTGTAGTGGTTAGTACGGTGGTATAGTGGTCAGTGCGGTGGTGTAGTGGTCAGCACAGTAGTGAAGTGGTTAGGCGGCACGGTGGTGTGGTGGTCAGTGCGGTGGTGTAGTGGTTAGGTGGCACAGTGGTGAATTATGCCTATCGGAATTATCGCAGCAAGTAATATTATTGAAGTCAGAACTGCACTGACCCTACAGGACGCAGAGCAGCTAGTAATATTATTGAAGTCAAAACAGCACTGACCCTACAGGACGCAGAGCAGCTAGTAATATTATTGAAGTCAAAACAGCACTGACCCTACAGGACGCAGAGCAGCTAGTAATATTATTGAAGTCAAAACAGCACTGACCCTACAGGACGCAGAGCAGCTAGTAATATTATTGAAGTCAAAACAGCACTGACCCTACAGGACGCAGAGCGGCTAGTAATATTATTGAAGTCAAAACAGCACTGACCCTACAGGACGCAGAGCAGCTAGTAATATTACTGAACTCAGAACTGCACTGACCCTACAGGACGCAGAGCAGCTAGTAATATTACTGAACTCAGAACTGCACTGACCCTACAGGACGCAGAGCAGCTAGTAATATTACTGAACTCAGAACTGCACTGACCCTACAGGACGCAGAGCAGCTAGTAATATTACTGAACTCAAAACAGCACTGACCCTACAGGACGCAGAGCAGCTAGTAATATTACTGAACTCAGAACTGCACTGACCCTACAGGACGCAGAGCAGCTAGTAATATTACTGAACTCAGAACTGCACTGACCCTACAGGACGCAGAGCAGCTAGTAATATTACTGAACTCAGAACTGCACTGACCCTACAGGACGCAGAGCAGCTAGTAATATTATTGAAGTCAAAACAGCACTGACCCTACAGGACGCAGAGCAGCTAGTAATATTATTGAAGTCAAAACAGCACTGACCCTACAGGACGCAGAGCAGCTAGTAGTATTACTGAACTCAGAACTGCACTGACCCTACAGGACGCAGAGCAGCTAGTAGTATTACTGAACTCAGAACTGCGCTGACCCTACAGGACGCAGAGCAGCTAGTAATATTACTGAACTCAGAACTGCACTAAACCTACAGGATGCAGAGCAGCTAGTAATATTACTGAACTCAGAACTGCACTGACCCTACAGGACGCAGAGCAGCAAGTAATATTACTGACCTGGAGTGTGTATGGCCTCCCAGTGTCTGTGTGGAGTGTGTATGGCCTCCCAGTGTCTGTGTGGAGTCTGTCTGGTCTCTCAGTGTCTGTGTGGAGTGTGTCTGGTCTCCCAGTGTCTGTGTGGAGTGTGTATGGCCTCCCAGTGTCTGTGTGGAGTGTGTATGGCCTCCCAGTGTCTGTGTGGAGTGTGTCTGGTCTCTCAGTGTCTGTGTGGAGTGTGTCTGGTCTCCCAGTGTCTGTGTGGAGTTTGTACATTCTCTCAGTGTCTGTGTGGAGTGTGTACATTCTCTCAGTGTCTGTGTGGAGTGTGTACATTCTCTCAGTGTCTGTGTGGAGTTTGTACATTCTCTCAGTGTCTGTGTGGAGTTTGTACATTCTCTCAGTGTCTGTGTGGAGTTCGTACATTCTCTCAGTGTCTGTGTGGAGTGTGTACATTCTCTCAGTGTCTGTGTGGAGTTTGTACATTCTCTCAGTGTTTGTGTGGAGTGTGTCTGGTCTTTCAGTGTCTGTGTATAGTGTGTACATTCTCTCAGTGTCTGTGTGGAGTGTGTACATTCTCTCAGTGTCTGTGTGGAGTTTGTACATTCTCTCAGTGTCTGTGTGGAGTGTATACATTCTCTCAGTGTCTGTGTGGAGTGTGTACATTCTCTCAGTGTCTGTGTGGAGTGTGTATGGCCTCCCAGTGTCTGTGTGGAGTGTGTCTGGTCTCTCAGTGTCTGTGTGGAGTGTGTACATTCTCTCAGTGTCTGTGTGGAGTGTGTACATTCTCTCAGTGTCTGTGTGGAGTGTGTCTGGTCTCTCAGTGTCTGTGTATAGTGTGTACATTCTCTCAGTGTCTGTGTGGAGTTTGTACATTCTCTCAGTGTCTGTGTATAGTGTGTACATTCTCTCAGTGTCTGTGTGGAGTGTATACATTCTCTCAGTGTCTGTGTGGAGTGTATACATTCTCTCAGTGTCTGTGTGGAGTGTGTACATTCTCTCAGTGTCTGTGTGGAGTGTGTCTGGTCTCTCAGTGTCTGTGTGGAGTGTGTCTGGTCTCCCAGTGTCTGTGTGGAGTTTGTACATTCTCTCAGTGTCTGTGTGGAGTGTGTCTGGTCTCTCAGTGTCTGTGTATAGTGTGTACATTCTCTCAGTGTCTGTGTGGAGTGTATACATTCTCTCAGTGTCTGTGGGGAGTTTGTACATTCTCTCAGTGTCTGTGTGGAGTGTGTACATTCTCTCAGTGTCTGTGTGGAGTGTGTACATTCTCTCAGTGTCTGTGTGGAGTGTGTACATTCTCTCAGTGTCTGTGTGGAGTGTGTACATTCTCTCAGTGTCTGTGTGGAGTGTGTACATTCTCTCAGTGTCTGTGTGGAGTTTGTACATTCTCTCAGTGTCTGTGTGGAGTGTGTACATTCTCTCAGTGTCTGTGTGGAGTGTGTACATTCTCTCAGTGTCTGTGTGGAGTGTGTACATTCTCTCAGTGTTTGTGTGGAGTGTGTCTGGTCTCTCAGTGTCTGTGTGGAGTGTGTACATTCTCTCAGTGTCTGTGTGGAGTGTGTACATTCTCTCAGTGTCTGTGTGGAGTGTGTACATTCTCTCAGTGTCTGTGTGGAGTTTGTACATTCTCTCAGTGTCTGTGTGGAGTGTGTACATTCTCTCAGTGCCTGTGTGGAGTGTGTATGGTCTCTTAGTCTCTGTATGGAGTTTGTACGTTCTCTCAGTGCCTGTGTGTGTGGAGTTTGTACGTTCTCTCAGTGTCTGTGTGGAGTGTGTATGGTCTCCCAGTGTCTGTGTGGAGTGTGTCTGGTCTTCCAGTGTCTGTGTGGAGTGTGTCTGGTCTCCCAGTGTCTGTGTGGAGTGTGTCTGGTCTCCCAGTGTCTGAGTGGAGTCTGTATGGCCTCCCAGTGTCTGTGTGGAGTGTGTCTGGTCTCCCAGTGTCTGTGTGGAGTGTGTCTGGTCTCCCAGTGTCTGTGTGTTGAGTGTGTCTGGTCTCCCAGTGTCTGTGTGGAGTGTGTCTGGTCTCCCAGTGTCTGTGTGGAGTGTGTCTGGTCTCCCAGTGTCTGTGTGTTGAGTGTGTATGGTCTCCCAGTGTCTGTGTGGAGTGTGTCTGGTCTCTTAGTCTCTGTATGGAGTGTGTATGGTCTCCCAGTGTCTGTGTGTGTGGAGTGTGTATGGTCTCCCAGTGTCTGTGTGTGTGGAGTGTGTATGGTCTCCCAGTGTCTGTGTGTGTGGAGTGTGTATGGTATCCCAGTGTCTGTGTGTGTGGAGTGTGTATGGTCTCCCAGTGTCTGTGTGTGTGTGTGGAGTGTGTATGGTCTCCCAGTGTCTGTGTGTGTGTGTGGAGTGTGTATGGTCTCCCAGTGTCTGTGTGTGTGTGTGTGTGTGGAGTGTGTATGGTCTCCCAGTGTCTGTGTGTGTGTGTGGAGTGTGTATGGTCTCCCAGTTTCTGTGTGTGTGGAGTGTGTATGGTTTCATTTCTGGTTCTGTTTCTGTAGGAGGTTCTCAGTCCCTGCTGTTTTCCCTTCATCAACCAGAACCTCTCTGAGAAGAGTCACGTTCAGTTCTCTATGAAACAGTGTTTAATCATTTAATGACCAGGACTAAGGCTAACATATCTATAGTTTAAAGATCAGGACTAGGACTAACATATCCATAGTCACTGACCAGGACTAGGACTAACATATCTATAGTTACTGACGAGGACTAGGACTAACATATCTATAGTTTTAGGACCAGGACTGGGACTAACATATCTATAGTTACTGACCAGGATTAGGACTAACATATTTATAGTTTACTGACCAGGACCAGAACTAACATATCTAACGTTACTGACCAGGACTAGGACTAACATATCTATAGTTACTGACCAGGACTAGGACTAACATATCTATAGTTACTGACCAGGACTAAGACTTACATATCTGTAGTCTACTGACCAGGACTGGGACTAACATATCTATAGTTTACTGACCAGGACTAGGATTATCATGTCTATAGTTTAGTGAACAGGACTAGGAATAAGAGATCTATAATTTAGAGATCATGATTAGGACTGTACTAGATCTATAGCTCAGTGACCAGAACTAGGAATAAGAGATCTATAATTTAGAGATCATGATTAGGACTAAAATAGATCTATAGTTTAGTGACCAGGACTAGGAATAAGAGATCTATAATTTAGAGATCATGACTAAGACTGAAATAGATCTATAGCTTAGTGACCAGAACTAGGAATAAGAGATCTATAATTTAGAGATCATGATTAGGACTGTAATACATCTATAGCTTAGTGACCAGTGCTAGGAATAAGAGATCTATAATTTAGAGATCATGACTAAGACTGAAATAGATCTATAGCTTAGTGACCAGGACTAGGAATAAGAGATCTATAAATTAGAGATCATGACTAAGACTGAAATAGATCTATAGCTTAGTGACCAGAACTAGGAATAAGAGATCTATAATTTAGAGATCATGATTAGGACTAAAATAGATCTACAGCTTATTGACCAGGACTAGGAATAAGAGATCTATAATTTAGAGATCATGATTAGGACTGTAATATATCTATAGCTTATTGATCAGGACTAGGAATAAGGGATCTATAATTTAGAGATCATGATTAGGACTAAAATAGATCTATAGCTTATTGACCAGGACTAGGAATAAGAGATCTATAATTTAGAGATCATGATTAGGACTGTAATAGATCTATAGCTTATTGATCAGGACTAGGAATAAGAGATCTATGAATTAGAGATCATGATTAGGACTGAAATAGATCTATAGCTTAGTGACCAGGACTAGGAATAGGAGATCTATAATTTAGAGATCATGGTTAGGACTGTAATAGATCTATAGCTTATTGATCAGGACTAGGAATAGGAGATCTATAATTTAGAGATCATGATTAGGACTAAAATAGATCTATAGTTTAGTGACCAGGGCTAGGAATAAGGGATCTATAATTTAGAGATCATGATTAGGACTGTAATAGATCTATAGCTTAGTGACCAGGACTGGGATTAAGAGATCTATAATTTAGAGATCATGATTAGGACTGTAATAGATCTATAGCTTATTGACCAGGACTAGGAATAAGAGATCTATAAATTAGAGATCATGACTAAGACTGAAATAGATCTATAGCTTAGTGACCAGGACTAGGAATAAGAGATCTATAAATTAGAGATCATGACTAAGACTAAAATAGATCTATAGCTTATTGACCAGGACTAGGAATAAGAGATCTATAATTTGGAGATCATGATTAGGACTGTAATAGATCTATAGCTTATTGATCAGGACTAGGAATAGGAGATCTATAATTTGGAGATCATGATTAGGACTGTAATAGATCTATAGCTTATTGATCAGGACTAGGAATAGGAGATCTATAATTTAGAGATCATGATTAGGACTAAAATAGATCTATAGCTTATTGACCAGGACTATGAATAAGAGATCTATAATTTAGAGATCATGACTAAGACTGAAACAGATCTATGGCTTAGTGACCAGGACTAGGAATAAGAGATCTATAATTTAGAGATCATGATTAGGACTGTAATAGATCTATAGTTTAGTGACCAGGACTAGGAATAAGAGATCTATAATTTAGAGATCATGATTAGGACTAAAATAGATCTATAGCTTATTGACCAGGACTAGGAATAAGAGATATATAATTTAGAGATCATGATTAGGACTAAAATAGATCTATAGCTTAGTGACCAGGACTAGGAATAAGAGATCTATAAATTAGAGATCATGATTAGGACTGAAATAGATCTATAGCTCATTGACCAGGACTAGGAATAAGAGATCTATAATTTAGAGATCATGATTAGGACTGAAATAGATCTATAGCTTATTGACCAGGACTAGGAATAAGAGATCTATAATTTAGATATCATGATTAGGACTGTAATAGATCTATAGTTTAGTGACCAGGACTAGGAATAAGAGATCTATAATTTAGAGATCATGATTAGGACTAAAATAGATCTATAGCTTATTGACAAGGACTAGGAATAAGAGATCTATAATTTAGAGATCATTATTAGGACTGTAATAGATCTATAGCTTATTGACCAGGACTAGGAATAAGAGATCTATAATTTAGAGATCATGATTAGGACTAAAATAGATCTATAGCTTATTGACCAGGATTAGGAATAAGAGATCTATAATTTAGAGATCATAAACGTTGTAGCTGGTCTCTTAGCCAGGGTGACAACTTTCTGGGCTCCTTATTTCTGTTTGTTGTTCTCAGCTGCTGAGACTGAGGTTTGGATCTTGGAGTCTCACATGAGGTCCTTACTTTTGGTCTTCCTATTTTTTTAGGTGTTTTCTCTGGCAGGTCCTCCATCTTCACCTCTGCTTCAGCTAGAAGATCAAATCAGATAAATCAGCAATCAAGCTTTTCTGCAATAATCTGTCTTCCAGCACAGAATTCTTTGGTGGACAGTGATTTCAACATTCATCACTTTCATCAACTAATTAACTTCTTTAACAAGACATTCAACAAAGTTCAGACAGATTAGAGCTCATATTAACACAGTCGTGGCCTGAAGGTTAGGGATCCGGCCTTGTGACCGGAAGGTCACCGGTTCGATCCCCGGGACCGGCAAGTCATGACTGTAGTGCCCTTGAGCAAGGCACCTAACCCCAACTGCTCCCCGGGCGCCGTGGATAAGGGCTGCCCACCGCTCCGGGCACGTGTGCTCACCGCCCCCTAGTGTGTATGTTCACTAGTGTGTGTATATGTGGGTGTTTCACTGCACGGATGGGTTAAATGCGGAGGTCAAATTCCGCTGTGTGTAAACACATGTTTAAACACATGTGGCTAATCGTAGTTCTACGTTCTAATCGTAGTCCCCCACACTGTCCTCCAGGTTAATAGACATTCACATTGTAATCTGGGCTGGTTCAGGTACTGAATCATAACACAAAATTTTCTCTAACTGGACCTTACTGAATTCTAATACCCCTGTAATAAAACAACATGAACATATTTAGTAGTGACGCTGTGCCAACCTTTTTCAGACAACATAAAAAGTATCACCTTTTAACAACATTGTAGTGATATTGTAAGAAAGTAGACAATGTTATGAAAATGTTATGTGTTTGCAGTGAAGCAATAATTGTTGGTAATGGAAGACAGTTTGATGGGTTTTGGACAAAAATATCAAGCTATAAAAGATTTTCTAACCATTTAATTTTAAAAGCACTGTTTGTTGAAATATATTGCTTTAAAACCATCATATTGATAATTTCCCATCAAGTGGGCTCTTCTGTCTAATGAGCTAGTTCTTTACAAATATATTCAAACTCATTTTATTTATTGAGTTAATCATTTTGTTGGAGATGAACAAGTCAGTGGAGGGACTTTTCATTTTTGTTAAATATCTGTGTCCTGAAAGTGATGTATTTCTTATTGTATGTATTATTTATGTATTCATTTGCAATCACAATTTTTATTTTGCTTTAAATTTATCCAATTTTTGTCAGGTTTTTACTCTCAGTGGGATTGTTTGTAAGATATTTCACAGCAGTTTTGATTGGAATTCCACAAACAGACACTAGAGGTCAGTCATGTATGTGCAATAGTTCACATTTCTTCAAATTTAGTTGTAGGTCTGATTCTTTGAGAAGACTGAAATGTGAGGCATGAGGTGATGTTTTAGAGAAAGCTGACTGATGATGTACATGCTGACTGATGATAACTTGCTGATTACATACAATGAATTTTGCTAACATCTTTGCAGCCAACAGAAAAAGGCAACCTTTGCTTAATTCCACTTTCTACAGTACATCTCCAGCGGCGTCTGGGTAAAGTACCAGCTGCTAAGATAAGGAAACTGGCAATATATGGTGGGTAAAAAGATTCAATAATGTTCCTAACCTTTTCTCTCGAACCAAATTTTAGTACCTGAACTGTCCGTTTTATGAATCCTCGTCCAACTGGACAGTTTACGTTCTGTGATCCACCTTAAACAGTAAAACATGTTGTCCAAGATTAGTATAGCAGCACCCAGTAACATTAATTTAATACCCCAGTTGATCCTGGAGCGGTATTTAGTGCCCACTCAGTACTCGTACCAGCACAACAGAATGAATGAACCACCACCCAAATAATATCTGCTCGGTGGTGGTCCCGTTGGGGCCCTGGCCACTGATAGAGTGAAAGAGGGCTAAAGTATACAGAAAAACAGACGGACTACAGTCTGTAAGTGTACTAAGTGAAGTAGTTAAATTGAAATAGTGTTTGTAGATACAGGGAGCTGTTTTTAATGTTTTGGCTGATTGGTACAGAAAAACGATAGGAAGGAGATGTTTTGTGATTCTGGTGAACATAAACCTTTTCGCTTAAATGTTTCAGAATACGCGAGGAAAAATAAAGAGGTTTCAGGAAAAGACCGAATGTTGACAGAATGTACGTCCTTATTATTGTTAATAGATACTCTCACCCTCCTTAATGTCTCAGTCTCGAAAAAAACATATCCTACTATACTACGTGTCCTGATTTGCTCCTCGCTCCAGTCCAGCAGGGGGCGCTAATGCAACACACAGCTTACAGCTGATGAGAATGACGTAGATGGGCGCCTGATCTTACTGAGGAGGATTAATTTTGCAGTAAAACCGTCCCAGATCTGATTTCTTACCGTTTTTAGTGAAATGTACAAGTCTGTGGAAGTAAAAGGGTTTTATTTAGCATGTGATTAGCTCCTCTCGCGGTTCATCGCTTAGCTTAACTTTCCGCTCAGACCCCACCTTAACAAGACTCTTAAAGCAACATGGACTCGAAGAACACTCGGGCCCTGTGGATCGTCATTTTATCGCTCTTTTTTATTATCGGTAAGTCGAATTCTCAGTGCTTGGTTTGATTATAACGTGTATTATTGTTGATTATAACAGTTACAGTCAGCATCTAACGTGGTTTAGCTGTAAGCAGTAACCAGAGCCTAGGAGGAGGAGACGTCTCGGTTGTCTCCAGCTCTCCGGGTGAAGAGATGCTTTCCTGTAGATCCTCGATATAACAACTATTTGCCCACCTGCTCCACCTTATCAAGGCCCCGATTGACTGGATCAGATGTATAAGAGTTTAGAAACGGAGAGGCAGCTTACTGTATACAGGCTGGAAATAAGCTCTGCAGGAAAAGAAGTTCTCCACGAGGAAGACTGGAGACCAACCACTCTTCTATATAGAAGCAGTAAAGGTTCAGTATATCTGTAGAACTCCTGAAAGGTGTTACATAAGGCTCGAACCATTATTCTTTTTAAAGAACTGTAAAATATTGGTCTGAAACTAAATGATTTTAGATTGTGTTGTTTGTTGTTGTTAAGATTCTTGACGTCTACGGTCAATATTTTTCTTTTGTGGCATGAAACAAAAAAGATATTTCATGCACTGTAAGTCTAACTTGTAAATTTCAGATATAAAACACACGCACACACAGAGTAAACAGTCAGTTTATCTTGACTGTTAGGCAAACCCTGTGACAATTTAACTCCGTTCCAAACTCTCTGCTAAAGCTAAAACACATAAATGTGCAAACAGGGTGCAAAGATTGATAAAAATGTGAGGTGTGTATATATATATATATATATATATATATATATATATATATATATATATATATATATATATATATATATATATATATATAGAGCCATCTGCTCCCAGAAGGAGAGGAACAAGGTACATACAGTATACCTCTATTGCCAAATCAGTACTAGACAGGGGCAGCACTGACGTGGTGCGTTTTACTCACAGCAAAATGGGAGTTATGGGAAATATATGAGTACAGGCTACAGCCAGTATCTTTAATTTCTAAATCTATGTGTCACAATTACCCAAGCATCTAAATATTACTTATTTCTCATCTTTATTTTTTATTATTTCTATTATTTTATTTTGGAAATGTTGTATAGACCCTTTATCCCTGATCCTGGGTGCTTTTAAGATCTATTAAGATATTAAGAAATAAGTAGTAAACCAATCAGAAAACTTTTTATAGTCTTTCTATTCCACTGGGTGAAGACCAGTAAACTAAATATCTCATTTCACTTGAACATGTCATTCAGCTTTTCCAGCTTTAGCCAGAACCTGCCATTCTTTACGAGGAAAAAAACTTTTTAGGTTGTCTTATTTTCCGTTTAACACATCGTTTCCGTTTAACACAACTCATGACTCATGACCCCTTTCCTGGACTTGCACTAAACTACAGTAGTGTAATAGTGAATGACCATTAAACGTTTTTTAGTCTAGGATTAGCTTTAATCTTGGTCTGAGAAGTCTACCCAATAAGATATTGTTAAGTTCTTCAGGTGATGCGTAATAAGATGGAACAAAATGAACATGCTCGGCTGTGGTTACAAGGAACATTTTAGTATCATCATTTTTAAGTGTATTCTGGTGACCTATCCTGTTCTGTGGATTCTGCTCTCAAGTTTATATGACTCTAGATTAAGGAGGGGAGTTTTGACTATTTATAAAGCCTCTCACCTTTTCTGTGGTGCAAGGTCTGTAATAAGGGGTGTGATGTTAATTATATTTCTCCTGAAAAGGAATGAGTGGCGTATCCTCAATACAGCTTTAAACTTTAATATGCCTTTAATTGTTTCAGATTAAATAGGTATTACGTTTAGCTCATTGTTATGTCTCCTAAATCCAGAAGTCACTCAACTTGAACATCAGCTGAGCATTATATAAGAAATGAAGGTCAAAACGCACCAGCAGTAGCAGAAAAAATAATTAAATAAAAACTTGTTTTATTCATACATGCATGTATGTAATTCTCATTATTATTGTGTTTACTTGAAGAAAGGTTGCTTTCAAACATGCTGTTGGTTTATTATAGATAAAGGTGTGTGTTAAATCTTTCTTGCTTTGTTTTTGAAAGGCTGACGATAACTAGGGCGGAACATTATTGATCATTTATAACCGATCACTTAGTGTGTGTCGTACAGACACAGCCTGGCAGACTCTGCATTGAAACCAGTAGCTCAGTATAAGTGCTGGAGTACTGTGTTAACTAATAAACAGGACTGTGTAAACTATTGAACTGAGCTCCTAAATACTGACCATATTGGAATTTTCTTGGATTTTACATCCATTCGATTAACCTACTGTTTAGTGGAGTCTGCCTCGCCTCACCAGCCAAGCACAACCAGTTTGTTAGAACCTTTTTAGCACAGATTGGAGAAAGAAATACAGAAATAAATGGAATAATAAATAAAATCAGAAATAGTAATAAAAACTAAATCATTATTTATAAATTGCTGATCTACTGTATATAATTTATATATTTCTCATAATAATTTATTTCATTGTTTTTTTGTTTTGTGTTTCTGCTTTTTATTTATTACTGAGGTTGTTTATTAATATGTATGCACCATTAGTTTTATTTTCAGTCATCTGTTTTTTTATTTTGTTGCATTTTCCAGAGCAAGAGAGAAAAAAAATAAATTTAAGATGCAGCACAACTGCCTAGCTGGCATGAGTGGTTGCAGTGTGGTTAAAACTATCAGCTAACATAGCAGCTTATTTTAACACATGTATGTATCAACATTGCGTCAGATTATGGTACTACGCAGCATCTATGTAGAACATTCAGTTACCTCATAAAAGAACAAGCTGTTATTCAGCTTATAAAGCAGACACACCACATGGTCAGCAATGATTCCCATATGTTAAAAGTCTAATGAAAGCCAGACTATATGATTGTTGTTTCTTTTCTTTATGGTCAGTAGTGGCGTGTTCTTTTGGCTGTGTTATAAAAAGTAGGTTGCAGTCGGGATGGGCTGAATTTCTATATGAGTCATCGAAGGGCGTTCATATCAAAAGAATCTGTTGGATATGACCAAGAAATGCAGCCTTATTTTCCAGTTGTGTGTTTCGTGGTCTTCTTTATCCATAATCTTTTACACAGTTACCGGACCCCAAGAGAAAGATCAAGAGAAACTCCAGTAGATAAAATTAATTATACATTTAAGAAAACAACAGCAGCAGTAAAATCTAAATTAAAATATAGTGTTCTAGTAAACTAGTTTGTTGGAGAGTGAATGCTGGGTGTGAAATCCATTTGGTTTCAGTGAACCAAACGCAGCTGCTGTTAACTCCAGACCTGAAACATGCCACCATTCAAAGGGCCACCACTGATTTAAATTATTCAGTGCGTCAGATTATACGCTCTACCGTTTGCTGTGAAGAAAACTTCCAGATTAACGGCAAATAATAGAAATTATAAATATCGCTTATTGTGTGTCGTCCTTCATTAGGTTTCTAATAATTATATAGACACTAGCAAGCTGTAAATTGTTTAAAATGATAACAGATATGTTCAAATGAATGAGAAAGCGATACAGCATCTGTTAGATAATTTCCAGTATCTAACAGATTTTAAAAGTAAATCAAGAATTTAGATGGAAAGAAATTCTTGAAATATTGAATGAAACATCTAAAAGTAAGTTTGTCAATAAATGGTTCCAAGCGTTTGAATGGTAAAGTTATTTTATGAATATTTGTGGATGAATGTGAAGTATTGTCCTCTAATTGCTGCCCTGCTTAATGGCGGTAACTTGGCTTGTGTCCAGTTAAGCCTGGGAGAACTTGAAATATGTTTACCATGTTTTATTGTATATTGTAATGTGGGTCATGCCATGGTGTCCAGATGTATCACTGTTTTTCCTGTTCTTGCTTTTTATGGTGATATTGTGACATATTCTGCCCCGTAACTTGTGTTGTTGTTGTTTCTTTTTTAGGTTATGTTTTCTGTAATAAACTAAAGACTGGAACAAATTACACTTTCATATCTGGAATAAAGGGAACCCCTGAGGCCATTCTGTGGAAATACCAAGGCAACAAAGTGGTGGAGTTTGAAAATAATGTACTCCGTTGGTATCGACTACAAAGTCGAGCGAAGCTTGACACAGAAACTGGAGACCTCACACTTCATGATCTAGGT
This sequence comes from Megaleporinus macrocephalus, assembly GCA_021613375.1. Taxonomy (NCBI): domain Eukaryota; kingdom Metazoa; phylum Chordata; class Actinopteri; order Characiformes; family Anostomidae; genus Megaleporinus; species Megaleporinus macrocephalus. Next base: position 24,754,989 of record CM038709.1, on the reverse strand, counting down.
ATAGAAGACAGTGGTCTGTATGAGTCTGAAATCCTGGTGGCAGGAGTGATACAGCCATCCAGCCATGATATTGAAGTGATTGGTAAGTGAGTCAAGTATTAAGATCTATAAAGACTTGATCCTGAAAAGAAAAATAAACAATCCAGTGTTATTAAATGTGCCAGTACACTACACTACTGCCAAAACGTTTCGACTCACTGTTTTAAAGTCAATATTTTCACAAATAAAAAAAGAATCGCTAACAAGTGCACAAAATGATTTTAATCCTGTGTTGTCACTGGTTTCAAATAATTAGGGACATTAGGGACATATTTAAAGTTTTCAAACATAGCCGTGGATGATCCTGGCATGACTGAGAAATTATATAACAGTAAGATAAAATTACTGTTAAAAATGAAATTAATAAAATAATACAATTAATATTCAGAACAAGATAATAATAAAATAGCAAGAAGAAAAAAGATTTAGGAAGAAAATCTAGTGTTCAAGCAATATGCTTTTTTCAGGGCCAGTATTGATTATCAGTAGTCAAGAACAACACTAATTGATATTTGGGGCTGATATTAATTTACGTACGTATGTTGGATGTTTGTAGTGTAGTGTAGTTTACAAGATTGCAATACTTACACAACTTGCATTAAATAAATGAAAACTTTGAAAAACTTAAATATCTCTCAGTGACGTTTAGTCAGTAATGTTTGTAAAAAATATAAGGGGCTCGAAAATGTTTAATTCAAGAGAAAAGACCAATATATTCATATAAAACAGATACGTAATGAGTCACTGACTGTTGAAAAGCTACTTGCCTTTATATGTAAAATTGTATGTAATTCTAAAAGTACATTAATGTATTATTTTGAGACAAACAAAATTTGGACTAAAATCTTTGGTTAACTTTTTTTGGGCTCATAAGTAAACGTTTCTGGAAGTGCAACCCTAAAAAATTACCTCAACAACACTGTTGTACAGTGTTACACCCCATAATATATATTTTTATGGTCATGGTGTTTGGTAATAATAGAAAGCATTTCTTTTATTAATTATAATAAATTATTATTAATTAATGTTTTATTATTTTTCTTGTTTAAGTTTCTTGTTATAATTTGTTATCAGCTTATATTTTAGGTATTAATTAGTATTGCAGTGCTGAACCTTTTAAAAGGTACTGTATGTTCTGTTGACTGACAAAGACACATCTACCTTCAGATGGAGTTCCGATGCCGAAAGTGACCTGTGAGATACAGGAAGGGCGGAAAATACTTTTTTGCTCACTGCTGCCTCAAGTTCAAGCAAGCTTTACATGGAGTGGGCCCAATAGCTTCACACTTAATGGACAGTGGCTTGAAATCTCCAAAGACACCAACCTTGACACAGTGTATTTCTGCACGGCAATGAATGATGTGAGCAAAACCAGCACGGAGTTCAAACTCCAGAAATGTATATCAGGTAACATAATTAAATAAATATCTAATATATATATATATATATATATATATATTTTTTTTTTTTTTTTTTTTTTTATATATATATTTAATTGTATATTGTCATAATCACAACAGTCATGGGTGGAAATGCAACACCCTGCGCGCATGGCAACATGAGAAATATATGGTGCCCTCCACAATTATTGGAACCCCTGATATAGTTTAATAAAAAAAAAGCGGGACACTGATCCAGAACATGTCCGAATCAACACAACATGTTTTACTGGAAACAAAATCAAGCTTTTGCCATCTCAGTCCCCTGTTCCACACTCCAAAAGAGGAGAGAACACAAGAGAGGACCCTGGACAGTCTGGAGAGATTCCATAAAAAAGAGGGTCTGTTTTCCCTGTTCTGTGTTTTTGATTTTAGATGAAATTTACTGGAATAAAGTGAGAAATTTTCAGTAAGAGATTATGCTCATACACCAAAAGCGTACCTTTTTTTTTATAGCGCTTTACCTCACCTAACCAGGGGTGCCAACATTTGTGGAAGGGATAGTATGATGAATTAATTGTTTGCATTCATGTTAACTTACTAATCATTTTCTTGTCACTCTTATTCTTTGCAGGTGAAGGTGCCATTACCACACCGCTAACAGTTGTGATCGTCTTAGGCGTCTTAGGTGTTCTGTACTTGTAAAAATTTTGTACAAGTAATGTACATGAGTTCATACATGAGTTCCCAGCAATTAGAACCTGCAAGCTCCAACAAACACTTGTCATAAATTTGTTATAAACCATCAACTGCTTTGCAATGCATACAGCAATGCACAGAACGTCTGATGTTATGATGTCTGATGTGGTGAAGAAAAATTGTGAAAATGTTTTGTGTTGCAGTGTCAGTTCTGAAACACTATGTCAATTTTTAAGCAGTGTCCTTCAACTGTTTTGTTTTATGAGTTTTTCTGAATTCATATTTTACTATTTGTAATATAATGTCTTGCTAACAGTACTGCAGTACCTTGATTTGTGACCAGTAGGCTCCTCCTTCTATGACATACAAATGACTAATTTATTAAAATGAGCTAACTGCTTTTACCGTCCCTGGCAGCAGCACCACCTTCTTGCCAGTGAAGGCCATTGAATTAAATAAGGCTATAATCCGTTAAAGCCACGCTTGCAAACATAACTAACCTTTCTAATCATACAGAAAGAGAAATGTAGTGCAAAAAAATGCTAACTCTTTACCCACATCTCTTTAATTCTTATACTCTGGACATTTATTATTTATGTTTGAGTAGTACAGTGGTTTTCCATTCCAGTAGTGAAAATGCACTTCTTTACATATTTTCAGGTGTTCTCTGCCTCCCAACATAACCTGATCCACCATGATAGCTAGCTGATGAACTGAAAAAGCTGTGAGGACAGGGAGTTGTGGTGACTACAGCAGTGGGTTCCCAAGACATATTTGAATAGATGTTACTTTAAAAGGTGTTACTTACACACAGGTCATAGTTACATAGTGTTATACTTAGTACTGCAGTGATACTGTACTCGTATTGGCGCTGATACTGGCACTTAAATCTTCGATGGAGATGTTGATTCTTATAAGCAAACAATGAATCTATTTCTGATGTGTACACACTTTGATGAACTAAGCCACATGTCGACTGTGTGGGATGACAGCAGTAAATGACATTCTCATGACAAAATCTGTAATGGCAGTATTTAGTGGGAAAACATGCTCGGCTTCTTCAGTAATGACTCAGTCACACACAGTCTGAGTTTGTTAGTCCAGGACTGCGTTTCCTGAGTAGACACCGTGGTAACCATTGACAGTGAATGTTCAAAAATGTACTAAACTCTAAGACGAGTGGATGCGGTGCTTGTGTGAGGCAAAATAAGAAATTTAGATGTGAAATAACTTTCAGCGCCATTTTTGCTAAACCAGAGAAGCCGCTGGGTGCTTACACATGCACAATACAGGTTTCTATTTATTGTTCAGTTCTGTTCTGTGCAATTTTTAAGATTTTATATTTTTTAAGCAGCTATTCTTTACATTGTATAAAAATGTAATGGTGATTTGGATCAATAGAAATACTTCAAAAGAGCTTAGATTAAAGTTACTTTACATTAAGGTTTTTTTTTTGTCTTCTCCTGTAAAGTTACCATTTTGGAGATATCGGTTTTTCTTTGGTCAGCACGATATATAATCCAACAATTAATTTCCATTCAGTCAGGAGTCTTTATATGTATTTTATATGTGACAGACCATTGCATGCAGTTCAGGTAATTTAGGTTAGTTAGGATAGATAGTTAGGATTGGTACTTGGCCTATGTTTTTGAGATCAGGTATCACGATCAGTTAATATTGTGAATTTACATAGTGTTAAATGCCTCATAGTGACTCTGCTTCAAAACTTGTTTAACAAAAAGAAAAGAATTGTAATCTAGGCTTTAATTGACCACTATTTGTCCTCTTGTGTGTTTTGGGGATGCTTTTAGATTTTGAGTGTGGCTTTCTGTTATGTTTTTCTGCTAATTTATGCATGGTACAGTGCTTTGTCACAGGAAGGTTTATTAATGTGCAGGAAGCTGTAATAAAAGCTTCTCTTTGTTCCATTGGCATGTGTTTTAGTGCTGCCTTTGACCACATTAAGAAAAACAAATGTAACAGTAATGTTAATGCTAATTTATGAGCATTTAAACATTAATAAAGCAGTGTTTTATGTGATGCAACATGTCATTTGCGGAGTGTTGGAATTGCCTGCATAAAGTCAAGATACTATATGTGTTTTTGAAATGATGAGACAGGCAGCACACATGGAGTTCTTATAAGGTCTTATATCCTGTTTTTCATTTCACAACATGTAAATCGCCATGCTTTAGGCTCGTTCTGAGACATGATTCAGTTTACCAACAACTCCATTTTAGGCTTCAACTTTTTTCATCACACAATCACCAGCACGTTATCGTTTTGTTTTTTTTTTAAAGAAAGGTCAAATAGCCCCACTAGAATATATAGATATATTTATGATTACCCTTTTTATAATTCCTGTCTATTTTTGTAAGTCTACATTGTTGTTTTTATAATGCCTGACTGACAAAAAAACACTGCTTGACTGCTTAGCTACTCGACAGGTCTTTGACAGGTGATTTGACTTTTCAGGAGGAAGCCCCACATTTTACACTACTAGATTATAGAAAGTGGTTTGTATAAACAGTTCTTAGGCATACAAAGGAATGATATCCTGTTTTTTGTTGCTGATAACATGAGTTAAGTTATCTGTGTTCTATTAATTGTATTGTGTTTTGTACATAAAAAACAACAATAAACAATTGTCATTGATAATGTTTAGTTAATGAATGATTGAATGAATCTGTAGTTTTTTGGTTGTATACACTGATGCGCTTGTGTTTCTGTTCATTTTTCACATCATAGGGTTGTATGATTGTGAGATGTGTTTCTAGAATGTGCAGTTGATATTAAATGTTTGTCTAACATGCCGTGTGCAGTAGGTTTGTTTTAATAAGTAGTAAGCTTTGAGGTGAAGGCTTTAGCAGGACAATATAATAAATGCTTAATAAGTCATGGCATGGTTGCTCCAGGTTAGGTTTGGCAATACTAAAAACATTTGTCTTAAGCTTGTTAGTTCACTGCATACATGTTTAGACCATAGAAAGTGTGCACTGAATGACAGGGTGTAAAAAAAGTTATCTTGCTGTCTTGTAGCTGGAAGCTGCAAGACAAACTTTTAACATCACACATTTCAATGAAAGAGAGGAAGTCACCAAAATGTTTTGTAAAGAGGAAGTGTACTCAAATTAGACTTCAGTCACAGAGTCCACAGCACTGCATAGTTTAGCATTGTGGCCTTGAGAGGTTGTCGTCCATTACGCAGCTTTAATTAGAAGTCTAGCACAACCTGGTCATTTCTCTGCTCAAACACAGCTCTTTGGTGGAGTGGCTTTTTAACCCTGGTCTTCCCTAGAGACCCCTGCCCTGTATAGTCAATAATCCCTTGCCCCAACACAACTAGTCCAGTATCTTTATGAGCCGGATCTGTCACAAGTCTGTTAATATGTCTGCAGTTGTGTAACCTAACCTAGCTACATATAGAAAAACTTTAAAATACTATCAGTGAACTCATAGCTGCTTAGTAGCTGCCTTAAGTTTTAAACCTCAACACTGGAATCCCAGAGCTTTCTCAGCAGATCACTCGTTTATTTATATCACAGCACACCCTATCTGAAAATGCACGTTCATTACCGCACATGAACACTAACCACAGACACTACTAGGTCTGCTTAAGAGACTCGGTCCTTACATATGAGGTTTAAAGTGCTATGTTATTACATCACGTAGTGTGCTTAATGTTTCCATATAACGACATTGCATTCCCCCTTATTGACAAATAAGATAATCTGTGTCACTTATTAATTTATATCTTATATATTAATGTATTAAAACGTTATTGTCAGTATACCAGTTCACGGCTGTACAGTGTAATGAAACACTGGTTACTTCTCCAGTGCAGTACTTTATCAGTTATCTTTATCTTTCAACATTGTTTAAATTCAGACATTTCAATGTCTTATCTGTGTCCAAATATGCTGATAAAGTCTAGACCTTTCATAGAATGTACTTCTTCACAACTTCTTAGTTCGCTCACAATCTCTGTTTTGTGTGCAGTTTTATTTTCATAAATTTCAAAAACATTGAAGGTGGTAGACTGGAACTGAAAAACCACAGAATGAAGGTTGACTTAATTAATTTGACCAAAATACCACATTATACTGGGAGTTAAAATTAAATAAGGAATATGAACCTAAAGTGCAATGTGTCTTTAGTTTCGTATTTACATTCAATATGGATGAGCAGTGTAAAAAATACAATTACCTGTTCTGTCGCCTGGTGTATGTTATTCCTTGTTTACTCCAGCACTACACTAAAGAAGAAAATGTTTATCTTGGCGGTTTATTATATCTGGAATAAGTGGAAATGTGGAAATGTGAGTCATCACTGTGTGTATGGCATATGTACGAATAAAGAAAAACGATATACTTCTTTTTCTTTCTTTTTTTATAAACAAAATCACAGTTACATAATGTTTTGAATACACATTAATGAAGACAAATGAGTGAACAGGGTTGTACAACAATTCAGGGACATTTCAGAAATAAACTGGTTCATATTTGCATTGTGTTTTTGACCCTAAGTGAAAAAACTCACCACTTCAAGAAGCGACAAGGTTTTCAGTCAATCAACATTTATTTGTATAGCGCTTTTTACAACCAGTGTTGTCTCAAAGCAGTGTTACAGAAAAGCAATTTTGGAAAGAAAGATGAAAATAGAAAGAAAAAAGGCACATGCATAGGCATATAAACATAAGAAAGAGTATGCAGGTCCAAGCCCCCCTAGAGCAAGCCAGAGGTGACAGCGGCAAGGAAAAACTCCTTTGGTAAGAGGAAGAAACTTTTAGAGGAACCCATTCCCCTGGTCGACCCCAGATAGAGAGAGAATGACAAAGCTGATGGGATTCACAGCAATATAGAATAAAGAAAACTAGAGAAACCGCTGAGGAAACTGTTGAGGAAATCAGAGAGTACATAGCAAAACCCCCTGAATTAACACTTTTTTTCCAGAAATAGGTTACAGTATAAGACTGTATGTCTCACAATAACACGGCTTTATGTGTAAAAGTAAATACTATAAAACTCCTCATAGTGAATGAATACATGAATGACACAAAAACACTTCTATATTATTGAACAGCGACATCTACTGGACACCACAATCGCCCTCCTCCCCATCACAACCAATACTAATACTCATAAAACAGATTCATCATTTTACAGTTTGATTTGTTTATTACAACTGTTTAAAAACCTCCAGTAATTCTGTGTGTGTGTGCGGGAGAGAGAGAGAGAGGGTGTTAGAGGGGATAAAAGGAATTTTTCAGTCTGAAGAGGAAGTGAAGTTCTCTCTGCACCAACAACGAATCGAAAGTAAAACAGAGGAAACGGAGAAAATGGCGGAGGTGAACGTGAACCCTGTTCGGATGATCTTCATGGTTTTAGTTTTTTTCAGTGTGGGTAAGTAAGATCCTCAATATTAGACTTCTTAACTGCTAATAATGTCAGAGAGAGAGTTAAGAGTGAGGTGTAGCTGAAGTTTGTAGTTCAGATCAGCTCGTATATGAAGAAGTGCAGTTTAGGGCGGGTCAGAAAAGGAGAAACAACGACGTTTCCATAAAACTGCTCGATTACAGTATATTATCTTCGCCGTCCAAAGAAGAACAAGTATCTCAAAAATGACAGCTTTACAGTAGAGGCCAAAACCTTTACTTGGAATATAAGGAACCAGAAATTGTATTGGAGAATTTCTATTGTTCCATTAATCATGAAACTGCAGCCGGAGTTCAAATCGACAAAAACGGAGATACATGTTTTTCTCTGGACAGTGACGTTATACTGAGGGCAATCCTAAAATCTAAATCTGCATTATGTGTCATGTGTTTAACACTTTATTATTCTGTGAACGATTAAGTTAGCGGTCTGTATGAAATTTGACTATATCCAAGACTCTCGTGTCCAGATGTAGGTTAATAAGTCCGTCTGCAGTTCAGAGGCCTATAAACATTGTGTGGAAGTATGACACCCTTCTGTGTCTGGCTTTGTACTGTGTTATTGTGATGTATACTCTGTCCTGTAACTGTTTATTTATTTCTGTTTTTAAGGTAATGCAGTTTGTGGTGAGGTTATCCCTCTTAAGTCTGGGACAGATTACACTTTCAAGCCTCCCATTAAGGGAATACCTCAGTCCATTCTGTGGAAGTACAAAGGCAACAAAGTGGTGGAGTTTGAAAATAATCAATTTAAATGGTATCGACTTGAAGGTCGAGCAGAGCTTAATACTAAAACTGGAGACTTAACACTTCCGAAGCTCAAGACAGGGGACAGTGGTCTGTACGAGTCTGAAATCCTGGTGGAAGGAGAGATACAGCCATCCAGGCATGATATTAAAGTGATCGGTAAGTGAGATCTACAGAAACTTGAACCTGAGAGACACATACACTGATAATTACCTTAATTAACTGGTAACTAAGTGTTTGAATACATTAAGCCAGTTTTGATCAGTTACAGTGATTTGGTGCTGGTTTGACAGTGAAATGCCCCTCATGCCTGGAAAGCTTTGACATTTTAATCAAAATGAAAAATGTAACTGCTAGTCTTTTAGAAACATGCTTACTTGTGTTCAACAGTTGCGCTACAGTAGTTTCCAGAGTGAGATTTTCCTGTTTTAAAACTCGGGAATCCCCTCTTATGATGATGTAACCAGAAGGTTAGGGGGACTTTTAAAAAACTACAGCTGCAGTTTTGTGGATTTTTTTAGGCTGGCTATTTATTTATTTATTTGTGTATTTATTTATTTTTTAGCTTATGCATTTAGAAGGAACAGACAACAACTTGTTGCTGCTGTGTAAAGAAGCTGTCTTTAAATGATTTATTTTCATTTGGTGAAATAAATGAGTCAAATGACAGAAATAATGATGATAACAGCAAGCTAAGGGCTCAGGTTAGCAGTTGGTAAAGCTGGGTTAATATTGGATATCTGATTGTTAAGTCTGACGTAAGCAGGCATCTCCGGGGCCTTCAAATTAAATGACAGCTTGTAAACTTTTTCACAGTCCTTGTTTATTCAGGTGCCGTTGTGGGTTAAAAAGGCTCTAAATTCAAGAGACATATATAAACCCCTTCTATATCAAGAGAATCCACAGTTTGGCTTTTAATTAGCTAACAGTTGAGCTGGATTTTTTTCATTAGCTTAAGAATTATGTCTCACCTTATCAACTGCAGTCACATCCTCTTTCTCCTCATAAGAAATGTGTCAGAACAATAATTTCAGTCAGCAAGAGCCTAAACTAGCTCAGTGAAGTATTTGGCCTAGTGATCATGCGTCGATTCCGAACAAGTCGATTCTTTGCATGTCTGGAAGTCGGGGTAAAGCAGAATGTAAAGCAGAGTTTAAGTTCCAGCTTTAAATAACACCAGCACTACTTACCAGTAGCTATAGCACAAAACTCTGCTCACAAAAATGACTTCTATACGTCCTGAACCGCATCTCTGCATTTTCTTCGTGATTAGTGCTGCAATACACAATAGTTAAAAATCGAAACCAATGTTTTTTACAGAAGGTTGAGGAACAGAGGACAAAGCTGAGATTTGCACCTTTTTCCAACTTTTTCTTCAAATATAATATAGAACTTAAATGGAGCTGCAGTTAGCACTGTCGCCTCACCTTTGATTCTCGGTCCGGATCGTTCTATGTGGAGTGTGCATGTTCTCCCCGTGCTTGAGTTGGTTTTCTCTGGGTACCCCGGTTTCCCTCAACAGTCCAAAGACATGCATGTTAGGTTAATCGTCACTCTAAATTGCCCATAGGTGTGAGGGTGTGTGTGTTGTCCATGCGATGGACTGGCAACCTGTCCATGGTGTACCCTGCCTTCGCCCAATGATGCTGGGATTGGCTCCAGCTCCCCCATAACCCCAACTAATAGGATAAAACGCAAGATTTTTATGTTTATGTTTTAAGGTGTATTGTGGATATCTCGTAGTCTTGCTACGTTGAATATGAAAGTGCTGTTACTGATATAAAACAAAAATTTTACACTAGACTGTTCATGTTTTTTACGTTATATGCTGATCCGGTTAGTTTTGGTCTAATATTGCAACTTAGCGCACTCACTAGAGACCTTTGTATGACACACCTATGTCCTGTCATCCTTGTCTTCTGGGGCTGTGTCTCCTTATGATGTTGATTGGTTTGTAGAGGGACGTGCATCTGACATCAGCGCATCGTGAATTTGGTGGCACACTGCTTTTTAAGTAGCACTGCTTTTTTTATGGCATCAGTGAAGCTCAAGACACACAGACGGCAGGCAAACCTGAAGTGCTTCTGTCGTTGCAGTGTTCTCTGTATAAATCTCCTATATACTCACACACCATCATTTTCCTTGTGTGCATACGTCAAGAATAAACCTAACTTTACTGCATTGTTCTCCCTCAGGTTTGACTTTTTTGTCTAACCATATTACAGTGAAATTTTAGTGAGTCTCCTTATTGCTGCAGCTCAGTAGTTCTCTTCATTTTTCCCCCTCTGTTGTTGAATATGTGAAGAGTGTCTGTCTATTTCCTATAATTGGACCAAAAGACCAAACTTTCCAAAGAGTACACACCACCTGAACCATGGTTCTGTTAAATCCTGACCGTGACCACTTCTTTTATTCGGACGAAATATTGGTCCTTTGGTTCAGACCACAATCAAGGCACCTTTCACACCTGCTATTTTAGTTTAGACCAAACTGAAAAGTCTAAAGGTCCAGGCCAAACAACATTCAAACAGCGTTAAAGCACACTAAGTGTACCTAGAATTTTTTTCCTATCGTAGATTGAAATTACTGTGAATTTACATCTTACTGTTATGATAGTAATGTTTTATTTACAGTTTTCATCCATCTAGTTGTTTCACACTAGAACACAGAGGGAACAGGGTTACCTGGCACAGATGGAAAAGAGGTTACACCTTTATTTTACAATATAAAACAGCCAAAATTGAATAAAAATGCAACAGTAGTGATAGTGATCATATGTTCTACCTTTGAACATGACACCTTTTACCCGTGTCCATTAATAATGTAAACAGAGCAGGGAACAGGAATTACTAGCAGTTTCCCCTGCACTAGCAGTTTGATGCAACTGTAAGGCACAGTAACGATGATAGCCTCTTTGGACAAAAGTTTTGAACAGTATGTTACTCTAAGAACACAGTGGGGAACATTGGTAACCAGAGCCTGAGAACTAGTTTTTCCATATATGTTATAGCTGGAGTGGATTTAAAGTACAGTCTCATTGATAGTCTATATCTGCATAAACATTTCATTCAGTAATGTGTGTATTACAGCTGGGAAGAATTTAAAGTAAAAAAATAGGCTGTGTATGACCATTTATCAGTAATGTAATACATTTATAACATCTTAACACTGAGAACATGGGGGGATGGATTTAGCCAGAGCCCACCAAAGCCCTGAGAAAGTGGTATTAGAGCTAGAATGAATTTGAAATACTGCAATAATGCTATATGTGTATTATTATCACAGGTTTAGTAGCAGTAGCAAAATTAAATTAAATTGCTCTACATTAAAAGTCCCAATTTAACTTTCAAAGTGGGTATTTTATATTTTGGCAGGATTGCCTGATTGTATTCATATAATTGCTTAAATTTGATCCAAACAGTTGTAAAAGTATAAAATGTATCCTAATTCTTAAATACAGTGTGCATGTTTTTCTCGGGGCTCTGGTTAAGGCAATCCCCTGTGTTCGCAGTGTAAAGATGGTATAGGGTTACTAAGTTACTGAATGAAATAATCATGAATATATAGTTTAGCAGCCTTATTACTGTACTTGAAATCCACACAAGCTATGATATACAAGGGGAAAACACTTTTCTCAGGACTCTGGTTAAACCTGTTCCCCTGCATTCTCAGTATAAAAGTAGTACAGGATAACTGAAAGAGACTGAATGAAGTGGTAATGCAGATAGACTGTCAGCATCATTATTCTACTTTAAATCCACTCCAGCTAGGGCTGGGCGATAAAACGATAACGATAATTATCGCGAAATAACATTTCCTCGATAGAACTATAAGCCGTAGTCGATAGAAAGTCGATAGAATTAAGTTCCGTCCGTGTTTTGAGAGACAACACGAACAGCCAATGAGAATGAGAATAGCGCCGCTCCAAACCAATCAGGTGGCTGAACTAGAGTTCCTGCCACTTCGTGTTTGGTTTAAAGCACACAGCACAGAGTGTCAGCGTAGCAGCAGCTTAACCCACGCGCTAGTAACGTGGTTACTGCAGGCGTCACTGTCGAGCAGAGAGAACGAAATTAAAACGTTACTACTACTTAAAGAAACATGTGACATGTATCAGTAATCTTAAAATAATCTGATAAGATAAGAACAACTAGTAAATAGATGCTGTCTTGCTGCTATGTTGATAAAGCGCTACGGGGTGTTTGAGCTTCAAGAGCTGGTGTATAACAGCGGTACAGTTGTGTTGTGCGGAGCTGACAGAGCACCACACTGTTGTGTTTCTGTGTGAAACACTCCCTAAGCTTTAGATGTAGGTAAGCGATTGTTTGTAGCTGCAGCTCGCGCTCCGGATAAATCCATGCTTTCAGTAGACGCGGCCACCTTTGCGACGCATCGACGCTCGTTATGCTAATCGACGTAATTTCGTAATCGATAAACATAAACATGTATACTGTATTCGAGTTCGAGTGAGAACACTGAGGCAAAGTTGACCTTAAAATCAAAACTCCCGAGGAGGGAAACTTTATTTTCTACCGAAACAGAATCGCTAAACGAACTCACCATTTGAGCCGATAGAGAGTCGACTCACCGCTACGAGTCCTTTCTTCAGGCCTTAAAGGGCCAGCAGCAGCCTGCTTAAGGGCCAGTAACAGCCTACTGTTCATACTAATACTGCCCCACATACACAACATTACACAACTGTAGTACACACACACACACACACACACACATACATACATACATATATATAATGTGTATGTGTGTGTGTGTGTGTGTGTGGTTAATACAGTTGTGTAATGTTCTATAGTACATTTGTTTATTTGTCTGAAAATTAAAAACAATTTAAGAAAAAAATAAAATTTTGATATCTTCATATCTTACGTAAAGGAAATAATGATTTGATTTATATTGATACATATATCGATATCGTCTGATATGAAAAAAAATATTGTGATAAGATTTTTGCCCATATCGCCCAGCCCTAACTCCAGCTATAGTATTTTTCTCAGGCTCCTGTTAATGATGCCCCCCCTGTTCTCAGAGTAACAGTGTTTTATAGATTAGATTTGTCTTTCAAATGTTTCAAATCCAACTTAGCGAGACTGACAATGCTATAGTTTATCCACAATATACCATACAAACCAGTGGCGTCTCAGACTGAATGTATCTATGTTTATTTATTCTCTAATAGCTAGCTTAAGTTTACCTGATTCAGCACTAATGCCACAGCTTATAATGCATTTATTATATAAAGCATGCGTTTATTGATGAAATCTTTTAAAAACAAAGTGAAAATTTGTTTACCCCGAGCTAGAGAATTAAATAACGGTTAAAAAAAACCTTGGGCTGTGCAGCACAGCATCAACCCAAGACGTCATGATGACGACATGCACACTAAGGGGGCCCAGAGGAAACAGAACTCACTGTTAAAGTAACTGCTTCATCAACTAAGGTGGACTGGAAATGTCGAATAACATGCTGGCAAATACTAAGCTAACTCCATTCTCTTTATTAATGGGAACATGATTACATCCAACAAGAATTGAAGAAGCTGAAAATTTTAAGTATTCTTAATCAGTGGTGATTTTCTCGGGAATCTGAGTTTCGCCTCTCCCCTCATGAATGGTGATTGAACTATGTTTAAAATGTTTTAATCTCTTCTGTTACCCATTATCGGCAACACTGGCGCTGTCTTCGTTTTAATCAAGGGAAGTCGAATAGTGAATTCCATAGATTTCAGCAGCAGGAGTTGAGAGTCACAGTCGAATCCAGAAAACCCAGAATTGTGTATCACTATTTGGGCACGAGCATGAAGTTTGATATGTCATGACTTAATAAACAGATATTTGCATTTTGCCTCCCACTGCTCACAAACAACTTCCTAAAATCTCTGAAGTAACTTTTTCTAAATGCTGGTAAACCAGGAAACAAACTACAGTCGTTATATATTTTGTCAGGGTTTCCAACCTTTCCATTTCTCTGAGTGCCCTGAAGAGAGAGGGCCATCTCTAAAGTGCGGGTGGGTGGTTGACATATATTTGGCTAAAAAAAGTTTTAAAAAAATCTCAAATGTAAGTCATGGAAATCACTGAGTTATATTCTACCAACTCTTATATTTCCAAATATTTATGTGATATTTTCCAGAAATGTAGATTTATTTACTAGTTTATGGTCTTAGTGACTAAAATTGTCATATGGTGTGACATGAATGTTATTGTGTATTAAATTAAAAAGGGGTATATTATGATAATGTAAGTTAATTTATCCTGATTCTTTATCATTACTATATAAAAGTATAGCATTTCTCACATGCAAATATGTCACCTTTTGCATTATTTTACTTTATCAACACTCCTAGGAAGAAATGTACTCATAATCTTTCAATATCCTTAAAATTAATTTGGGAATACCTTTTTATAAAAGCACCAAAATTCTTGTAATCTTTGCTGGAACTATTCCCCATCTGTCACAATGATGAGTTTATGATTAATAACCAAAAAGCCTTAATTTGTTTAAAAATTCTGAATGTCACACCAAATGACATGGTGTCACGCCATATGACGAATCACACCACACAACAATCTGTATGCAAACATCTGTATTAGCTGCTTTTAACAAACAACCAAACTTGGTTTGACAAGTGACTGAAATCATTTTCAGTTACAGCAAAATCACAAAATTGTTGAAGAACAGATTATTTTAATAATCTTTAGTAAATCATTGAAAATTTTTATATTTAATGCATCCATTAATTTTAAAATGAGAATCAGTAAAACAATGCTCAAACAGCAAGCTGATGATGCATCAAATTCAATCATATACACAAGCATTTCAGAAACACACTGCAAAACATAATCATAATTTATTGCATTTACTTTTGCATTCAGAGTTAATTGAGTTTGCACGTATGTCTGAGTAAATGAGTGAGCCAAGTTTTTTTTAGGTATAATGTGTTTTTCAACTTGGTCTCAATATAACTGCACCTTGTACAACTGGCATATGCTAATTGATACAGCAGCTGCATCACTATCAATCAGTTAAATGTTTCCATTTACTTTGCTCGTCTTTTCCTCAGGACCCCCTCTCTTCTTACAGAATCTGCATTTAATCTCTCCCTGTATTTTCTTTGTTCTTTCAGTACTCGCCATCTCTCATCTTCTACAGAAATCTGCCTTAAACTAAATAAATAAAGGGAAACATTTGAGTAACACAATGCTGTAGTTTAACATGGATTCAGCTTGAAAATGGGAGAGCAGGGAAGTAGAGATTCACCAAATTGAGTTGGTATATAGAATTTGAAATGTACTGCCAAAGGATAAAATATTCAATAAACTTAACTATTAGCTATAAAATGTGTATCTAGCAGAATTATTTATGTATTTAAAGGCAGTTCATATCATATAGTGTGACAAAATAATTGTATGGTGTGACAAGAAAACCCTGTCACACCTTATGATGTAGTGTTACACCATATGAGGCTTCATGTACTTAGCATGACATTAAGCAGTGTGCTTTCATGCTAACGTCATAAAACCATGCTAACTACAATATGACAGTATAGTTTTAAAGGTAATATTGACTAAAAAAGTCATTTTGTTTGGGTATTCTTGTGTAAAACCTGTCACACCAAAAGACAGTGTAAGAGGGAACTGAAGCAGGAGTGCTGGATATACTTGATTTTCTTAAAAACATGAAGAGCGATAACTCTCCTTGTAACTTTCATTGTCCTTCTGAGGGGCTGTTCTTCCTACTGAAAGAAGGAGGACCCCCACTTCCCAAAGATCTCCAAACAATAGCCCGTTTAAAAAAAGGAATTTGGCGTCACACCATATAATATCCATTTTTGGGACAAAATGTTTTAGTTAAGGGTAAATTCAAAATATTATGCCTGAACATTTAGCCATGCAGACTCACAAGTAGACATCTGGGTTATTAATATATGATTGAGTAAACAGAAAATTAATTCATGTTCTAGTTTTTATTCAAAATCTAACTTTGTGAAATGTGCATTTCTGGTTTGACTGAAAATTGTGAAAAAATGGAATGTTAATCCCATGAATGTTCTATAAGTTCATTTAAAACATCACTTTCTAAACAATATTACCACAGTTAACATATCTAACATATTTTTCTATAATTTACATATATTTGACACATTGGACCAAAAAAATGTCTATGTCTATGTTGACGCTATGTCATGTCAAATACCCGGGTACTGTTTAAACCATACAACTTTTACATGGATTATGTAAAAATCTGCTACTTTTTCAAAGCTGTATGAAAAAATGCAGACTAACGACTATAACTTTAACATAAACCTACTACACAATAAATTCACTTATAGCTAATTAACACACAAATAAATCAAACTACAGCTTTTAGATAAGTCAGATATGCAGATATATTTTACAAAATGCAATTTTTTAGTTTCAACAATTCAGTTACATATAGGGTTTAAATTATTTGCACATCATTGCATTCTGGTTTTATTTACAATTTGCACAGCATCCCAACAGAATGGCAACAGATCTTAACTACAATTTTTAATACGAGAAATTCTAGTTACATTTTTACAGTATTAATGAATTGATTCTGCACTTGTGTGTTTTCACAAGCAAACACACAGTTCCATAATAAATAATTTTTGCTTAATTGTCCATGGCTGTCCTGTATACCCCTATGCTTCTAAGTCTCTCAACTTTAAAAGTGCTGTAGCTCAATTATTAGCCATGTTCCTGGTTCTTCTTCTGTAATATCTCATGTTTCAATCCTTTTTTCTGTTTTATTGTCGCTGCATACCTGTGTACTGGCACTCGGTCATCATGACAATGAGTGTTGGATTGTGCCTACCAAAACTGCTCAATATATGTACAGTATTTCACAAAAGTGAGTACACCCCTAAGTGAAAATGGCCAAACTGTGTCCAAAGTTATTTTCGTTATTTTCCAGCACTGCCTTAACTCTCTTGGGCATGAAGTTCACTAGAGCTTTACAGGTTGTCACTAGAATCATCTTCCACTCCTCCATGACAGAGCTGGTGGATGTTAGAGATCTTGCACTCCTCCATGTTCCATTTGAGGATGCCCAACAGATGCTCAATAGGGTTTGGGTCAGGAGACATTCTTGGCCAGTCCAGCACCTTTACCGTCAGTGTCTTTAGCAAGGCAGTGTTCGTCTTGAAGGTGTGTTTGGGGTCATTATCATGTTGTAATACTGCCCTGTGGCTAAGTTTACGAAGGGAGGAGATCATGCTCTGCTTCAGTATGTCACAGAACATGTTGGCATTCATGGTTCCCTCAATGAACTATAGCTCCCCACAGCCAGCAGCACGCGTACAGCCACAAGCCATGACACTTCCACCAACATGCTTGACTGTAGGCAAGACACACTTGTCTTTGTACTCCTTACCTGGTTGCCGCCACACGCTTGACAACAACTGAACCAAATAAGTTTGTCTTGTTCTCACCAGACCACAGGACATGGTTCCAGTAATCCATGTCCTTAGTCTGCTTGTCTTCAGTAAACTGTTTGTGGGCTTTCTTGTGCATCATCTGTCGAAGAGGGTTCCTTCTGGGACGACGGCCGCGCAGACCAATTTGATACAGTGTGCGGCGTATGGTCTGAGCCCTGACAGGCTGACCCCCTACTCCTTTAACTTCTGCAGCAATGCTGGCAGCACTCATACATCTATTTTCAAAAGCCCACCTCTGGATATGACACTGAGCACAAGTACTCACCATTGTTGATCGACCATGGCGAGTCCTGTTCTGAGTGGAACCCATCCTGTTAAACTGCTGTATGGTCTTGGCCGCTGTGCTGCAGCTCAGTTTCACAGTGTTGGCAATCTTCTTAAAGCCTAGGCCATCTTTATGTAGAGCAGCAATTCTTTTTCAGATCATCAGAGAGTTCTTTGTCATGAGGTGCCATGTTGAACTTCCAGTGACCAGTATGAGAGAGTGTGAGAGCAATAACACCAAATTTAATAACCTGCTCCCCCTTCACACCTGAGACCTAGTAACACTAACGAGTCACATGACACCGGGGAGGAAAAATGGCTAGTTGTGCGCAGTTTGTTCATTTTCACTTAGGGGTGTACTTACTTTTGTTGCCAGTGGTTTAGACATTAATGCCTGTGTTATTTTGAGAGCACAACAAATTTGCACTTTCATACAAGCTGTACACTGACTGCTTTACACTGTTCTACAGGCTGTACAATGACTGCTTTACACTGTTCTACAGGCTGTACAATGACTACTTTACACTGTTCTACAAGCTGTAAACTGACCACTTTACACTGTTCTACAAGCTGTACACTGACTACTTTACACTGTTCTACAAGCTGTAAACTGACCACTTTACACTGTTCTACAAGCTGTACACTGACTGCTTTACACTGTTCTACAGGCTGTACAATGACTACTTTACACTGTAATATAAGCTGTACACTGACTACTTTACACAGTTCTACAAGCTGTACACTGACTACACTGTTCTACAAGCTGTACACTGACTACTTTACACAGTTCTACAAGCTGTACACTGACTACACTGTTCTACAAGCTGTACACTGACTACACTGTTCTACAAGCTGTACACTGACTATTTACACTGTAATACAAGCTGTACACTGACTACTTTACACTGTTCTACAAGCTGTACACTGATTACACTGTTCTACAAGCTGTACACTGACTACTTTACACTGTTCTACAAGCTGTACACTGACTACACTGTTCTACAAGCTGTACACTAACTACTTTACACTGTTCTATAAGCTGTACACTGACTACACTGTTCTACAGGCTGTACAATGACTACTTTACACTGTAATACAAGCTGTACACTGACTACTTTACACTGTTTTACAAGCTGTACACTGACTACACTGTTCTACAGGCTGTACAATGACTACTTTACACTGTAATACAAGCTGTACACTGACTACTTTACACTGTTCTACAAGCTGTACACTGACTACACTGTTCTACAGGCTGTACAATGACTACTTTACACTGTAATACAAGCTGTACACTGACTACTTTACACTGTTCTACAAGCTGTACACTGACTACACTGTTCTACAAGCTGTACACTAACTACTTTACACTGTTCCACAAGCTGTAAACTGACTACTTTACAATGTAATACAAGCTGTACACTGACTATTTTACACTGTTCTACAAGCTGTACACTGACTACACTGTTCTACAAGCTGTACACTGACTACTTTACACTGTTCCACAAGCTGTAAACTGACTACTTTACAATGTAATACAAGCTGTACACTGACTACTTTACACTGTTCCACAAGCTGTACACTGACTACTTTACACTGTTCTACAAGCTGTACACTGACTACTTTACACTGTAATATAAGCTGTACACTGACTACTTTACACAGTTCTACAAGCTGTACACTGACTATACAGTAAATACACAGGCAGATATTACAAAACTACAAATAGTTAAAATTTGAGATTCCTAATGAGAATAAATAACAAATTGGTACTGTAACAAACTGATTTGACACACAGATCCAAATTCATTTAATAATGTGCTGAGAAAAAATATTTAATTTAACTGTATAGTAAGTTTGTAATGTGTGTCACTGCAAAGGAGTTTAGATCTGTAGGTCTCACAGTAGTCATTTGTATAATATTTAATTTTTTATATAATAAATTTACTCGACTTTAACCAAAGCAATATGGTATTTTCAATATCTTGTTTAGTTACAGTTTTTTTCCCTTTCTGTTATATAATAGCATCATGACAGTAAAGAAATACATTAAGTTCAAATGCTAAGATTAATACATATTTATTATGGACGTTTGGTCTGGCAGAGTTTTTTTTTAAAGGGTCTTATCAATAGTGTATCTCAGTCCTGTATCTCAGGAGTTGAAATCACATATGAATTTCTATTGACCTCTTAGAGCAACAGTGTTTCATACACATGTTCATTTGTATTTTACTGGGCACAACAACACACATGCACAAAACACATGCACTGTATTTCAGGTGAAGCCAGTGTGCACATCTGTGAAGTATTGGTGGTTCATCTAGAATTACATGCCATATATGATTTTTACATTTTGTCCTTTGACCTTCAGATGCACTTCCAAAGCCCAGTGTGACCTGTGAAGCGAACAGTACAGAAGCAAAACTGAGTTGTTCAGTGGATTCTTCAGCAGAGTATAAATGGAATGCGCCAGGGGTCGAAGGGGAACAAGGGCAGACAATCACTGTCCAAAAAGAAAGTCATGAACCATTGTACATCTGCATCGTGACAAATGAAGTCAGCAGTAACAGCACAGAACTGCATTTAAAGGAATGTTTCAAAGGTAATGCTTTTTGTTTAGTTGTTGATGGTCCCGTACTTCATGCTTTGTATTTAGTTCATAGTTTACTTACACTGTCTTGTGTAATAATAGGTTAGAAATACTTTGTTCCACTGGTATGGCAACATTATTAAAGTATTTTGAATGTGCAAATTATATTGAAATTAATTTATGTTTCATTTACCTTATCATTGTTATTTTTTGCAGAAGAAAATTCTGGTGTTATCAAAGCCATAGGTATTGCCATTGCCATTGCCGTCATTGTAGTCATTATACTCATTTTGGTCTTCTTCATATGGAGGAAATATCTAAAAAAAAACCACGACTATTGTGTTGTTAATCCTGGTAAGTAAAACAGTCGGTTTTTCATTATGTCACTCAAAGATCATATATTTATTATGAGCCATCTGCTGGGCAGGTACTAAGCAGTTAAGAGTATTACTCATTATTTATGACTCTCATTACTTATGACTCTCATTACTTATGATGCTCATTACTTTGACTTAAGACTCTGATTTGTGATTGTGTATTTCCCCCACATTTTTTTTGCTGTGCCACATTAAACTGCATTCTTTTGTTCAGAAACAGGAAATAATCAGGCTATGGAAATGGAAAACCAAAAGCAGCAGGATCCTGGGGAAGATGACAGAGCTACTCAAGATCTAATTCAGAATCATTCAGATCTTGAACAAGATGAAATTGAGAATCAAACAGATCAGAATGAGAAAACCCTGTTAAAAGAGTCAATTGGTCAGCATAGCGAGGACATGAACGGTAAGAAATAAGAACATTCTGGGAACACACACACACCAACACACATAAAAAATATTAATAGAACATATTCTAAATGTTCTATGACATTCTCAGAATTTCTTTGAGCAAAATAAAGTTAATCTGTCATCCATATCAGTGCCACAGATTTTGAATGATGTGCTCCGTTCAGTAGATATATTTAATGACTTTAATCTTTTTAGGGGCAGAGCCTCCAAATGGAAGACAGATCCCTGAGAATAGTCTAGCTTCTACACAAACTGAGACTATAGATCAAGTAACTGATAGAGGTGAGTAGTTTCCAAGGGTGTTCCAGCTTTGCGCAACCTTTGCCAGTTTTGTTTCACTGGTACAATAAAAACGGATGTGCTGCTAGGTTTCATTTACGATCCACATCAGTCCTACAGATTTTGAATTATGTTTATTATACTAAATTTCGGTTTAGTGGATAAAGTGTATGACTTCATTTTTTAGGTGCAGAAGACCCCACACAAACAGTAGAAGGTCCACCTCTTAAAGACAAGGACGACCTAACCAAATGTGTGTCTGATCCTCCTGGCGTGACTATGGATCAAGGAACTGATAGAGGTGAGTAGTTTCCAATGGTGTTTCAGCTTTGCGCAACCTTTGCCAGTTTTGTTTCACTGGTACAATAAAAACAAATGTCCTACTAAGTTTCATCCACCATCCACATCAGTCCTACAGATTTTGAATTATGTTTATTATACTAAATTTCGGTTTAGTAGATAAAGTGTATGACTTCATTTTTTAGGTGCAGAAGACCCCACACAAACAGTAGAAGGTCCACCTCTTAAAGACAAGGACGACCTAACCAAATGTGTGTCTGATCCTCCTGGCGTGACTATGGATCAAGGAACTGATAGAGGTGAGTAGTTTCCAATGGTGTTTCAGCTTTGCGCAACCTTTGCCAGTTTTGTTTCACTGGTACAATAAAAACAAATGTGCTACTAAGTTTCATCCACCATCCACATCAGTCCTACAGATTTTGAATTATGTTTATTATACTAAATTTCGGTTTAGTGGATAAAGTGTATGACTTAATTTTTTAGGTGCAGAAGACCCTACACAAACAGTAGAAGGTCCACCTCTTAATGACAAGGAGGACCCAAGCAAATGTGTGTCTGATCCTCCTGGCGCGACTATGGATCAAGGAACTGATAGAGGTGAGTAGTTTCCAATGGTGTTTCAGCTTTGCGCAACCATTGCCAGTTTTGTTTCACTGGTACAATAAAAACAAATGTGCTACTAAGTTTCATCCACCTTCATACCACACCAGTCTTACAGATTTTGAATTATGTGGTGACTCCAATGAATTGCAGTTTAGTAAATATCTTTTTAGGTGAAGATCCTCCAGGTTACCCTGAAGATGGAAGTGACAAAGGAAACGATGAGGGCAATCCAGCTTCTACACTCGCTGATCTGGAAGAGACAAAAGCTTTAGAAGATTCAAAGAAAGATTCACTAAGTATTCATGGTGAGACTTTAGACCAAAGAATTAATGGAGATATGTCAGGAAAATCAGATAGAATCAATATTGAAGAACAGAAAAGGGATATAGTAGAGGAGACATAGGGCATCGGAGAATAAAGGCCTCTGTACACTTCTTGCGGCAGTATTAGAGTGGAAAGTGAACATGACAGTGAGGTGAACTGTACTACCCAACAGTGCCTGCCTGTGAATGATCTGTACAAACCATCATTCAAAGATAATGCAGCCAAAACCATAAAAAATTCAAACCTGACTGCCTGAATGGGTACAGAGGCCTTGGCAGGAAAAAAATATATAGGAGAAAAAAGAAAAGCTATGCACCTAATATAAAATATATTTATTGCTAACACTGTGGAAGATTATGATCAGATGTGGACTGATCAAAACTGTTTCTCTGTTGTTTAGGTGATGACCAAGGGCAAGCAGCATCACAGCCAGCTTTGATTAGTAATAATGTTACACATGAAAAGATTTCAGGTAACACTACTGTTGATTTTGATTGAAAAATGAGATACACGGCTTTGTTTCTCTTACGACTTTCTGTCTAAAACTGTCAATGTAATTGTATGTGATGTTTTTGTATTTTTCTGTTTAGTATTTAGCACCTACTTATTTTTGCCTCTTTCCAAAAATATTTATATCATATACTGCTTGAATGTTATTTCCTGTTACATTTTATGTAATCCTGTGCTTGAACACTTTAAATTTTAATTTTAAACTGAATCTGAAATGATTTGAAATGTAATAAATAAAAACAATGTTGCACTAGATCTAAACTTGATCATTTAAGAAATGTGAAAAACTGTGGGACAGCAGGGTTAGCATAAAATGCAGTTATACAATCACTGAACACTGTATTACGTGTTTCTACACTCACTGTTCATTTTATTAGCTCCACGTAACCGTAGTTACAGTCAAAAGTTTACATACACTTAACATGGACATGAATGTCATGGCAATATTGGGATTACAGTGGTTTCTTTGAGGTCTTTGAGGCACATCCTAATTAGAAATAAATGGTGCATAAGTTGTCATTTTTGGATAGTTTCTGAAATGAACAGAAATATAATATATCACCTTTCATTTATATTATTAATTCAGTGATGTTCAATGTTCTAAAATGTCTTTTAACTTCCCTAGGCTTTTTTTTTACTTCCTGTTAGTGACAATGACTCATTGCAGCCGGTCACTTCTCTGTGCCCACATAAAAATGGGTTTGTTTGAAAGTAACTAGCTGCATTCAGAAGGTCAGAGGAGCTCATTGCAGTTCTAAGATTTACACAAGCCTTTTCTAAATCACTGCACATACCAAAATCATCAGTTTAGACAGTTATCTTTAAGGACAAGTTATCAGGAGGTGTAGCCACTTGCTAAGGACTGGAAGAAGACTCAACCTCCTAACTGAGAATAAATTGGTTCAGATGTTCAGGAACAACCCAAGAACCACCTTTAAAGAAGAGCGGTCAAATAACTAACCAGAATTCTGCCAGACGCTTGCTGATGGCTGACAGAATCAACTTGCTATGTGACTGTTAGCCAGATATTAGGTATGTATATTTTTGTCTGTGTATGACCGTTTTGTGTAGTGGTTCCCAAAAATTCCCAAAAATGAAACTATTTGCACCAAATTCTTTTCTATAAAGGATTTATGTTGTATACACAGTCTGGTCCACAGTGAGAACAGTTCAAAGAAGCATTGAAAAACTCATAATTGCCATGACGTTCCTGTCCTGAATGAGTGTATGTAAACTTTTGATTGCGACTGTGAGTGCATGTTACGGTTCTACAGTTACAGCCTGTAGTCTGTTTCTTTTCATCATTTATTAGAATGGCCACAGGACCATTCTCAGCACTGCAGTGACACTGACGTGGTGGTGTGTTCAGACACAGCAGTGCTGGTAGTGTTTAAACACCTCAGTGTCACTGCTGCACTGAAACTACCCAGCCAACAGCAGCCTGTGAGCAGTGTCTTCAAGGTGGTACAGCAAGATAGGAGTGTCTAAAAGAGTGGTCAGTGAGTGGACACAGTATTTAAAAATTCCAGCAGCACTGCTGTGTCTGATTCACTCATAACAGCTTAACGCATACTAACACACCACCACCACGTCAGTGTCACTGCTGTGCCGAGAATAATCCACCTCCCTAATAATACCTGCTCTGTGGTGGTCCTGACCATTAAAGAACATGGTAAAGGTGGGCTAACAAATTATGCAGAGAAACAGATGGAGTGCTCCTATATGGTGAGTGAAGCACATAAAATCAACAGTGAGTGTAGATAAAAGGAGGTGTACCTGATGAAGTGGCTGGTGGGTGTATGTTTTTGGATCATCAGATCTTTATATGACGGCTATACCAAAATTAACAAGTATCAAAGTGTGTTTTTGTGGGTATGTTGAATCTGTGGCTCTAGCTTGAACATTCATAGAGTATCAAAATAACACACAAGCAACATCATTGGTCATAGTACAGGATGTGGAGGTTTCGGGATACTTTAAAGCAGCACTATGTAATATTTGTTGTTAAAACCAAAATAACTTCACGGAATAGAAAAATAAGGTGTGCATGTGCTGCTGTGAGGCAGCCTGTAAAAGTTAGATTTATCCAATTGCAGGGGTGCACAGCACAACCAACTTGTTGCGTGCAATTACATATTTTCATTAGCGAGGTCTACAAATCCCCAAATCCTACATAGTGTTGACCACACGCTATTATGACTACCTATTGGCAGCTTACCAAAATTCCATGGATCTCCATTCACAGAAGTTCTTTTAGAAACTAAACTTATGAAGGACTCTAGGAGGTTGTAGTACAGAGTAGTACAGGCTACTTTGTTGTCTTATCAATGTTGCCACTGTGCTATCACAGCCTCCTAGAACTCATTGTCAAATAAAACTTTCTGAGGAATTACATTTCTGTGTTGTCTCACAACGTTGTGGGTTAGACTGCCACAGCGCTGTCACAATGAAACTGTGTTTGTTGGGAGAAGCTGTGCTGGCACATGTTAGTTAATTAATCCAATGTGGGATGTATTCAGGCAGTTGAGGCTTAGTTATGATGCCTCTCAAACACTATCCTTTGTAATACACACTGGGGTTGCACGACTTAAGACAGTTCTGTAATGAAAGTTGAGTCTGTGTTGACTAATTTCTGATCAGGTCATGAATAAAACCACAAGAGGAGAGAATGCTTTACAACAAGTGACTTTAAAAATCCAGAACTCTGCAGTAAATCGTGATATGCTCTTTCTAACAAGCCCAAGAATGCTTTCAAAGCCTTTAGGGAACTGGAGACACAGACCCCCTTATCCTGCGAGTTTGTATCCAAGCCAGGCAGCCTTGTGGAGGAGTGCCACCATGGCAGAGGTCCAGAGAGCCAGAGCTGTAACTCACTACAGTTCAGGTAGTGCTGGTGGAAGTAATGTTCCTTATGCATTCATGCTGGAGTCATCTCAACACTACTGGGCAGTTTTTTTCCAGCCATACATGACCAAACTAGGAAGGTAGGAAGGTTCCCTGCCAGGGCCACATTACTGTCAAACCTTCCCTGCCTGCAGTGTAACTAGCAAGCTGATTGACTCTTGTTTCCTAAAGGGCAGGACTTTCTCTATAAATGGACGCCGTGTTGAGCGTTATGAGCTTTCCCAATCATATTTCAACCAGTGCCCAGTCTCTACATTTGAAACGTCTGCTGACACTCCTCCCCTATTGTCTTCTCTGAGGCATCTGAATTGTTGGTGTCATAATGACATGATCAGTGACTAGTCAACCTCAAGTGTCAACCTCAAGTGTCAACCTCAAGTGTCAACCTCAAGTGTCTTTGCCGAGCAGTAAAGTGGACTAGTCTGTGCTACCCCTAGTGTACACACAGTCATTTAAAAATCTTTTTTTAAAAAAAGTTTTTGGCCCGCCATTCTTATGTTGAAAAATTAGACTAGTTAATATAATTCCTCACTATTGTTTTATTACTATTTAATTCTTTTTTAGCTTCAGCAATAGAGAAGAAAATAGAGAAGCCTGAGAATCTGACAGGGAAGCCAAAAGAGATTTCTTGTGAGTAGCAATAAGCAGAGCGCTTTTTTATTTGAAAACATTTACCAAATGGATAAAATAGACCAGTAAATTTGTACATTTATTTTTACTGTTTTTACTGTTTATTTATTTTGTAGCTTCAGGAATAGTTGGGAAGAAAATAGAGCGGTATGAGGAAATGGCATGGAAGCCAAGAGAGATTTCTTGTGAGTAGCAATAAGCAGAGTACTTTTTATTTAAATATGAATATTTCTGAATAGTTTTTAAACAAATGTTCCTTTTTTTAAATTTCTTTGATTTTCAGCAAGGTCTGCTAACAAGGACAGTGGGTGATACCTAAATTGATAAAATAGCTCTGTGGAGGACCAGCACGCAAGCACTAAATGGCTAATAATGCAATCAGACTGATCATTTTTGAGCCAAGGCCGTCAAGAAACATAGACTGGAGTTTACAACCCTAGTAATGACATCGGTTTGTAACATTATCACACGTGACAGCTATCACACGAACAACACACAACAAGAACATGTCATTACTGGCAGTAAATAAATAAAGCAGCAAATACAGCACTGTTTGACAGGCCAGTATTCAGTACTTTTAGATTGTTAACCATGAATTCTCACTTTTCAGAGCTCTTTACAAAGTTCCAAGTAAACAGATAATTTTAATGATATACAGCAACCAAAACACCACAAGAACATCGATAGTAATGATTTTGCTACAAGATCAAAGCATGTTCATTGTGCCTTAAATATGTGATAGCAAAAAAAAACCCAGTATTTTGCCCCCTGTACAGTCTTGCAAAGAAAAACATCTTAAAGGTACTATCAGTACTTAGTCCATCTGGTTCACTTCATCTGGCTACATTCTCCTCCATATCACACCTAATATTCTCTTACTAATACCCAGTATAGGACATGTGCTGGATTATCCATTGTGTATAGAATGACTCTAAAAGTGATTTTCACTTAATGTCCTTTTTTATGCAAGGACGTGGCTGTTGATGGTTTTGTTTTTGTTTGGAGAGTTTTGTATTAATTGAGTTAAAGAAGAACTTCATATGGAAATGCTTGTTAGCCACTGTGGAAAAAGAAATCTGTTACATAAAACCTAGCTTAGTACAGTGGATGCCTTAGCCCTGCTGCACTTCACTACAGAGCCACAGAGCTACATGACAGTGGAGAACCCAAAGATGTGCATTCGAAAAATATACACTGTGCACAGTAAACTGGATCTGAACTGGAAGTGATGCTGGTGGCAGCGCAGGCAAACCTTATACACCAAGGGGGGGGGGGGCTGGAATGCACTCTCCATAGAACAGCAGTGCAACTGTGTTCAGATTTGCTATACTTTCTACTAAGTGTGTGATGTGATACATTGAGTTATTGAGGCTAGAGGGCCAAAAATCATAGCCAAATTGATCAATACTGATTTTCCTTGGGGAGAAAAATGTCAATGACGCAAAATGACAAAGTTGTGAAGAAAATTGTCAATAAGATATGCAAGAAGACAATTTACCTTTTATTCCTAACCTGCTTTAAGTACATCCAAGAGCAGCAAAGTATTGAACTCTTATTTGAAACTTTGCATGAAGACTGACCCCCGCTGCAGGGGACCGCTACCAGAGCCACAGAGGCAGGACGGTGAATGAAGAAAACAATTGTTTTACAAACTCAAGACTTTAAATGTTAAATTATCACAACCAGCATTTATGTTTGTACTGGAATTTGTCATGTTGACTTGTCACACACTGTTGTGTAAATAAACTTGACAAGAACATGTGGTTTTCTCTACATCTCTCAACTCTACTGATGTTTTAGACCTAAACTACACTGCAAGCTTGACAACCACATCACATTCTTTACACTGTGTTCAAACAAAGTGGTGCTCTACTGATTTCCTCACCCCAAAGTTAATGCACAATTAAGAGGCTAAGATGTAAAACAAGAGATTGATGTAAAAATAGTCTTGTTCTAGAGACATGTAATTAGAGGTGCATCATATAAACATGTGCAGGTTTACTGGTTGTTTTGAATGGAAAATGCCTGTAATGTAAACAGCAGGATCCCTCAACAAGGTTCAAACCATTCTGAATGACTAAACTTAATTTCTCTTGCTTGGTTTGAACTAATGACATTTTTACACTGCAAATGGGCAGCACAAACAAAACCCACACCAAGTTACATTGTCAGCTTCAAAATGTTTATTCTTAGAAAATAAATTCAAGGGTCCATTGTCCACAACATTCTCCCAGAACAAGAGTAACAGCATTCATACATCAAATTGAAGGTGATAAGAGAATGCATAATTCATGATTCAGACGCAAGTTAAGCCCAGTCCAACACGGAGAGATTTTAACAAGGAACAGTATGATTTATTTCAAAGCTTAATGTGAATAAGAAAATCAGTTAATTATATTAAAACAGGTTAAAATAACACATTAAAGCCCTTAAATTACATCTAGATCATTGTTGTTGGGAGAATGGGGATCTATAGACAAGCACATTTGTAGTAAAACATTCTGCAGCTCCTGCTGCTACTTCTTTCAAAATGGCAGGTCTAAATATGAGGTGCTCAATCAGCTTCTTCCTCCTCATCCTCCTCTGACTCAGACTCTGTGAAAGAAAGAGTACTTCAGTTGATAAAATGTGCTGAAACAACTCATTGGCTTACTAGTGCCTTCACTAACTACACAGACCATGACGAATGACTTCTACTCACCTTCCTCTGCATTTTTGAGCCACTCCACAAATTTCTTCATCTGCTCGAGGAAAACACTCTTTCCTTTGGCAAGGTGAGCTTCACTGTACCACTTCAGAACCGCCTCTTCACTCAGAACATCCGCTGTTAAGTGTTAACACGATGATCAGGCAATGTTTCCATTAAATACAGCCCATGCTTTCTCTTGCCAGCTAGTGTGAACTTACCTTTATACAGTAGCACCACAATCTTTTGGAAGGCCTTCATAAAGTGGATGTTGTCATAACAGTACTCCTGAATCTTCAGCAGTAGCGTGAGTTCGGATAAGCCCTGGGAGGTGAAGGCCTTCAGGAGAGGACTGTATTGCTGCAAAAATACACCACCTTTAGTATGCATAAGGTTTTTAAATACTTCAGTATGTTAAAACACTGAGGGAAATCTAAATGAAATTCTTTACCAAGAACTGCTCGGAATGACCGTTTCGGTGACTTGTTTTAACACACGCCACTCATCATGCGGGGATAAGACTACAGTTTAACTGCGTCACTATCAGATTAGTGAATCTGGATCAAATTAAGAGCACATTTGACACTAATCAGTCACATTCTTGTGAGAGTTTATAGGTTGGCAGGGAGAACTGCACCTCAAGCCCTTCGCGCTTCAAGTACGGCTCAGCTTGATCTGCCATCACTCAAGATTCATGGAAGACACACAACAAAACGCTTCGTCCTGGCACCCAGATGGTGGAACGAACTTCCACTGGCTGTCCGAACAGCGAACTTGTGGTCTTCAAACGCAGACTGAAGACCCATCTATTTTTAAAGCACTTATAAAACACTAATATACTAAAGTACTGGTATAAACTGTAATTGCACTTTTTCTAGCATCACTGGCTAAGTATTGCACTTGTGCTGTATGTAGTCTTGTATTTATTCTCTTCTCTGTAGGTGTTCCAGTCTTGCTAGGTATTGCATTGTCTTTTTTCTAGGCATCAGCATGGGCCCTGTGTTTATGGCAGTGTTTGAGTATAAGAGTAGTTTGGACTAGATAGAGATACATACTCTGACCGAACACTAAGCACTTTTGTAAGTCGCTCTGGATAAGAGCGTCTGCTAAATGCCGTAAATGTAAATGAGAAGGGTTAGAAGTGTTCTGTAGCCATGTTAAGCATGGCTACAGAACACCATGTGGTGGTTATGTTCCATAAAAGGACAGGGGGAATGCACAACTGCAGAGTCATTTCTTGATGTCAAAGAAAAATGGGCCATATAGCCTTTAAAAAGAACAGTAACTTTTACTGAAGCCATTTATTTTAATGTAGCAAGCCATTATTTTGATCAGTGCCAACCAGCAGTATCTAGGAATGTGCCTACAGCATTGCTTCTACTGTGATAAGCCATCTGTGGCCAATAGTTCCATCTGACAGCTGCAAGAGCAGAATGTCTTTCTCCCACCATGTTTACAGATGTGAAGCAGAGAGCACTGTTTTCCTATTAGTTAATGTCAATGAACACACTGAAGGCATCAAACTAAGGGGAAGGGGTTAAAGTCAAACTGAATTTGTCACATTAACACTACCAAACCACTTACACCATTAGCTTCAGCACCAAAGCCTTACCTTCAAGTGTTTAATGGCTTGTTCAGTGACCAGCTCTTCTTTCTTGTTCCATTCCACTGAGCTCATCACACTAGTCCAGACCATTCCAATCATTGTTTGCTCAGAGATGTCAGATTTCTTCATCTCTTCCCTGACATAGGCAATGATCTTTTAACAGAGGGGGGAGGGAAAAAAACCCAAACCAAACTTAGAATTTAGTAAAACAATATTTAAGGTGTGTATACAAATTAAGATGTCACAAAAGGTTAACTGAGGCTTGTTTACCTCTTTAAAGGAGTCTCCACGAGACATCTGCTCTTGGAGTTCTTTTTGAAGCTCCTTACGAGCTCCAATAGACTGCTGATTACGTGCAAAATCTGAAAGTTCTTTAAGTCCTGCATCAGTGAAGTATTTTGAGAAGTGCTCACAGCTTCGCTTATTGGCAGGAAACAGTTCCTGGTGGGGGGGAAGCAAACATAACTACAAATGCACAAATGACCCAAGACATCATTTAGACAGGTTCAAGGTCTTAAGGCAGGCACCCCAACCCACCCTTTCAACCTGACTTTAGAAAACCCCCCTGAACTATAATTCTGCATAACTCACCATCAGCCTGTTGTCCATTCCAACCTTGCGAAGACTGGCAGCTACTGAGTTGATGTCCTTCTCATTGATCCAAGATTTGAACAGCTTTACAGCAAAGGCAGCAGAAACACCTGAAAGACAGTATAAAAAAAAAAAAAGATACCCCACAAAATATAAATCATATTTTAATAAAGGGCAGAAGTGACCAAAAAAAGTGGTATTTTGAGGAGGGAAAGAGAGGAAGAACCCTTAAAGATCATTGGGTGCAAGGTTGTTACAGGGACACCAATAATGAATGCAGACAACTTTTGGTTTCAAGGGTAAACCAGCTATCCACTACGACAAAAGATTTCACTCATTAATAAAATGCTGGGTTTTTTCCCCCTACAGCATACAACATGCATAATGTAGATAGTTATACAGTTGGCCTTAGATGAAGTGTCTATGACACGTCTGCAGAGCTGCAAATGCAACAGTACTGTTAGTTTACCTTCTTTAACAAGGTTCTCGTTGAAGAGACTGCTCAGGATTGAGGCTGATATGTTCCCATTAGCCAACAGGATGCCAGTTAACATAGCAAGCTTGTTGCGCTCCGACTCTGTGAACCCCTTTAAAAACAGCAGCAGCTGAAAAGACATTACAATATATTTGTTAGTAGATGAGGTTTGGGGTAAATTACACCTGAATTAACAGACATCCAGCATTAGAAGACAGGCAGTGTGGGTATAGGAAAAAGAAGGGACGTTTCATGGCTTTTGAAGGTTAGATTTGGGTTTTTTGGGCAAAGGTCTAGTCTAAGCCATGTTCCTTTCAATCAAAAAAAGGGAGAGTTAAAATGCTGTGCTGCCCAGGACATGAGCAGATTAAACTGGCACAGTGATATAGCACAGCTAAAACCTGGGTGCTACAACCAGCTTTAGCAGCAGGACGAATTATAGCAGCTGAGGATTCTGAATATTCTAGTTTACTAGATGGAAGTTATATACCTTCTTAATCTCCTCTTCGAAACCTTTTTCCAGGTACTTGTATCGCCTGATCAGCTTGTTAAAAACCTACACAAGGGCAGGACAAAACAAGAATCCCAAACCTCAGTTAGCACCAAAACAGACCCTGGCTGAAACACATACAAGATTAAGTTTTACACAAGCAGTTTAAAGATGTATGGCAACCCACAACGTAGTACCGCTCGCCTCTCTCAAGACAACAATGCATTCTAGAGCCTGTCTGACTTTGGAAGGCTAGTTGGTGGTCTCAATGTTGATTACATACAAATTAACACCAACGTAGTCTTGCAAATGAAGCAGTATTTGTAAGGCCCCCAGCTAATCATCTAAACCCTACTGTGACCAAAAACACTTAGACATGACGCATTACCTGAGCATATGCTTGCATAGTCTCAAGGTCCTCTTGAGCAGTGAAGAGACAGAACTCCGTCCGAGTCACGTCATCAGCCAAGGTTCCACCCGGAGCTTAGTGGCATAAAGAGGTTTGTTTAAGTAACCGAGACACATTTTATTTTATAAGGCACCCAACAGCGGGCGTAAAGCACTTACCCAGCATTCCACCGGCCACCAGGATGTCGAAGAGGGTCTCCGCATAGCGACGGTAGTCGAGCTTGGCCCCAGAGGCGTCAAGAAACTTGGCAACAGCCTCCAAGTCAGTTCCAGATTGATTCAGACCTTGTACAATACTTTCTTGAAACTGGGCAGGGTCAAACCTCTCTTTTTCATCTGGGAGAAAAAAAAAAATCCAGATTTCAGATCAGCACGACAGCTTTTATTTGTATTTATAACGGTCAATGGTGGTTCAGCTGCCCAAAACTCACCTCTTTTTCTAGTTTTGAAACGCTGGCCTGTTAGCGTCGGCTTCTGCTGCTTTTGATTACTCATAAAAGACACTCTGTAACACAAACAGTAACTGCATCATTTAAAAGAAACACACTGATCACCCACTGTTAAAATGCTCAGCTTGGCCACAGTAACGGACACGCTGGCTCTCGAATCACTGGTTTATATAGTAGTTAGTTATAAATAGCGCCGTTTTAAAATGATGCTAATTCGCGTAGCCACAGGACACTTGATATCTATACAGCTAGTGGTCAATGCGAATCACTCCACTAACAGCGAGGGGAAGTTGCTAATAGCTAGCTAACGCGTCACAACATCTCACTTAGCTATTCGTAGTACGAAGAGCAAGCCTTTCAGTTGAAATGCTGCCGTTTGTCGGTGTTATCTAACCAATCAAGTATTTCTAAGCAAAGAAAACAGCTACATTGGACGCCAACACAGCTACTATTAGACGTAGCTAACATCAGCTCAACGTTAGCCGAAGCTAACCTAGCTACCAAAATTACCCAGTCAACACGTTTCCAAAGTCAGTTTAGCATTTGGCTAATACAGGTGCCCCACAGCTATACCAAGTTAAGTGTTCATAAACACGATGACCAAACCAAAAAATAGCGCAGACCCTAAAATGATGAACGCTTGCTTTTGGTATTCAACCAAGTATATAATTCCAGGTCTCTGAGGTTCCAAGTTAGCTCCTCGGCAATGTGCCGCTCCGGCTACTGCTAACGAACTAAGCTAGCACGAGTTCGGCACAACACCAAGCTGTGGAGTAACTTATCGATAATATCCCGATAACACGAGTCATGAGTAAACATCATGAGCAACTTATATATAAAAAAAACTTACCGAATTAAATTATTTGATGGAAATAGTTAAAGACGGGACGAATGTGAAGTCGAAAGTGAGAGCAAACTGTTCCTGAGTATGAAGCGCACCGCTCATAAAGGGTGGACTCCTGCATTTATGTGGGGGAGACAGTACCATAAAATTACACATAAATCAAAACAGCGAAAATATTCTGCTCACTTGTCTAACTCTTGTCTATATATATAAATTTAAATGAAATTTACTTTAAAATGTTTTAGGGTAAATGTCCCCATCTTTTTTTCATGGACAAACTCATATCCGGCTCCCCCCATTTTCAGTTGGATGCTTCCAAACTCGCCTTCTAGCTAATTTACGTCAAGTAGTGACGGCCCATTGCTTAATTTCCCGGTGTGTGGGCTGAATCATCGTATGATGACTCAAAAGGGCGAGTAAAATAAAACCCGCCGTTTCTATAGTAACTCTGCCTCAACAGGCCTTTAAAAGTTCACTTTAGTCTCATTTTTGGACATTACAAGAGAAGATGTTCTCGTGGTCAGAGCTGACAGTGAAACAATGTTTGTGGTGTATAACGTCAGTGTGTAACGCCAGGATTCTCAGTGTACCGTTACCTCTGAAAGAAAAGGAGGAGTAAATAAAAGTAACGCAATTTGTTATGGATGTACCGATAATAACTATATTCTGTGTCATATATAAAACTTAAAGCTTTAAGCTTGAATGACTCATAATAAAACATAGTTTCCACCAAACACGGTTACAATATGACAACCTTAGTTATGATGTACACAACACCGTCACAACATTGAATTGTAATCCTTCAGAAAGTTTTCCTTCAGAAAAAAACATTGTCACTGTCACAGGCTTTATAAGTTCAATAATTTCTGAGTGGAGCTCCATTAAATGTTGACAAGTTGCCAACCCATAGTTATAATATCATAACAATGTGAAGTTGTGACAACTTTGTGACAACTTTGTCACACCACCTTTAGATAAAACCTTTGTTTAAAAATAGACAATGTTATGACAATGTTGTGTGTCTGCTGGAATGTGTTTATTTACACACTAGCTCTATCATGCTGCTTAACCAAAGCTAATGACTATTGTGATACTCTCTCCCTCAGAAACAACTTGCATTCACATTTACTCACACTGTAACTGACTACTCAACTGGAGATGAGCTATTATTGAAATAAGCTCGGTGGCCTATTCAGGTAAACCTCTACTGTGATACACAGTTTGCATGAGCTTTATAGCATTCTAGTGTAAGTTCCCACAGCTCCATAACTCTCTACAAAGAATTCTGGTGTTATAGAAATTGATAGGAATATTTTTACTGCTGCATGTGAACCAACACTTTTAATATGTTAGGTTTACTGGCTCGGATGAACAAATCAGTAGCACACATGCTTCAGAAATTACTTAATGGTATTGGTTGTAGGTAACGATATCCCCGTAACCAATACTGCATTTAAGTGCCAGTACTGGACCTGATATCGATTCGGTATCTATCTTATCATATCTAAATCAGTTTAATATTGGTTTATTCAAAATTGTTTTCTTTTTAAGTCTGTGTGTGTGACATTAATACATGAAGGCCTTAATCAGACAGAGAGCCCAAATCAGATAGAAAATAAAAAAATAAATAAAAAAATTAAATTAAAAGCAAATTGTTTTGGTTTTTTTTTGAGAAACAAATATGATTTTGCCTGCAGCCTGAAAACATGCCCTGACAGCTTCTGCTTTGATCTGATTGATCTGATTTTTTAAATTAGTTTAGTGTGAAAGTGAACTTCCTCTTCTGTCAAACATAGTTTTATTGTTATTTTTATTTTCTTTTGCTCAGACCTGTTTAGTCTGAAAGTCTATCATAACACAGTCACAGTCAGATGTGCCACAACTGCTCTACATTCAATGATACTCACTTGTGACATTTACTAGCTTAACTGGAAGAGATGGAATATAGGACAGTGTGATCATTCTCATCTTATGAGATCACTGTGTTAAGTGTATCTGTCATGTTACGTCTTGCAGATCTTTGTACCCTAATGCAGCCGGTACATTGTCAGATATACAACACCCGTTTCATCTGGGCAAGCAAGCGTAGCAAGTATTTTGGGTGGAGTGCTAAATATTTCCAACAGCTGAATATTAACCTAGATTTTTATATAAAATTATTATTAGTATTTATGTGTTCTTAGTGCACCTTTAACATAAGTGAGAGAATCCAACACAAAAGCATAGCATGTAGAGGAAGATAAAGAACAAATCATTTGCCATGAATAAGTATTTGATTTTCTATTTCATGTACTACTACTGCACATTTGTCACAGTTAATGCTTTCATTCAAAAACAAATTGTGACATTAGGCACAGAGAAAGATGATATTTTACTTTTTCAAAGATCCACACATCAGTCAATTTAAAGTAATTTAAATAATTGATTTGTTTTCTTACCTTTAGCATCATTATCTGCAGCCAAGGTAATTGTAATTTAATATCAGGCTTTCACATTGTTGTGGGAAAGTTTCAGCCCACTCTACTTAAAAGAACTGCTTTAAATTACATATGCTTGTAAGTTTTTTGAGCATTAACTGCTCATGTAAGATCTTGTCACAGTCCTGTATTAACTTCAAATCAGGCCTTAAGGCTCCTAAACATTAACATTTCTTGCTAGTCAGCCATTCAGAAATTTTCTCCATCATTGTTTTGCTGCAGACAAGACCTGAATTCAAACCTACAGACCTACAGAATTCCTAGTTCCTTTAATAATAGCAAGCTGTTCTGTTTAAAAGGCAGCCAAACATCCCCACACCTTTGCATTGCCACCATGTTTAAATGTTGATATGACGTTTCTATTGTGAAATGCAGAACATTTGTTGTCCATCTGTTATACTTCTGACCGGTCTTTCCAAAGCACATAAAGATTGTCCAGTAATTTGTTAAAATTATATTTCTTTAGGTTGACAGTGTTTCTTCATTGCTGCTGTTCCATAAATGCTACTTATGTCCAATCCATTCCTTACAGTGGAGACATGACCTGTGCCCTTGAAAAAGTTTAATCCAGCCAGCCACATCTGGGCAGTTTTTAGGGTTCTCAATTTAAAGATAATGGCGATGATGTCCTAGTAACTTGGAAATGGATTTGTAACCCTTTCTAGACAACAGATATATTTCTACAGCCTTTTCCCTCATCTCTTTTTTTTTACTTTTACTCGTGGCCAAGTGTGCTTGTAATAAGCTTATGGCGACTACATCATTTTGATGGTAGACCTCCATATGAGTGAGGTCTACTTTTAATTGGGTTGGCATTCCAACCTGTGTGTTTTTAGTCAGCTAAATCTCATTAGTAGTAATGGGATTTAACCAGTAATATTTGGTTAATTTGTTGATTGAGTAAGTGAAGGGGCCTCACTTTTAATTACTTTTGCTGAATGAGCTCATTCAGCAACAGGCTGAAACACATGTGCTGTGCCTGGGAACGGCATGTGAGCCAATTTTTACCCAATGCTAGAATCTATAATGAGTCACCTTTAATTTCATGATCAATGGCTCAATTGAAATGCTCCAAAATAGCTTGGAGGAAATTCTGGAGGACTTACATTGAAAATAAAGTTTTGTTGTATCCTGTAAAGTTGCCATTTTGGAGATACTTGTTTCATTGGACTGCGATATTATAATATATATATGGCACTGTTGTAATGCTGCCTTATTAAAGCTAAATAATAATAATAATAAGTAACAGGTGTAACAACAACAACATAAACTACAAGAACAATCAATATGCAATCAATTAAGGTGAAGAGCTCAGTTTTAAACAACAGGTAGTAACCTGAGTGCTTATAACTTCACACAAATGTTCTCCTCTATGTACAGTATTATATGTATCAGCTCAAAAGCAACGTCCCATCCACTGTGCATAAAATGAATGTGTATTGAATGTGTATAAATGTGTTATTTTTTTATACTCTACAAAATATGTGTGATTACTTAAGATAATAATGTAATTCTATTAAAAACTTTCGAAGACAAGGAAAATCATGTGTTTTAAATAAATGATTATCTTAAGCTGAACAGAATTTCAGTGTGAAGTCCAGAGTAAATGTTTTGTGTAGCATATTGTTGTGCAAGGTTTATTTATTTGATTCTAATTTGTCACTTTATTAAAATTCAATCAGCTGTTATGTTAACATTTCAGAGATCACACTTATATGTATGTAGCTTTTTTATCTGTTTTAAATGCTGGATGCAGTTAATTGGCAGAATACATTTAGATGTAAGAACTATGTCAGTCTGTAATCAGACCATTGATTTATGATCAAGCTTTAACACAATTCACAAGAACCTCAAATGAGGCAGAAACTGATATGAAGCAGAACTCTCCAAACTGTCATCATAGTCGTTCCAAATACATAAAATACAACATTTTTATTGAAGTACTTAGTCATTAATTACCAAACTATTTTCTGTTCAGATCTATGGTTACTTGTTGTACATTAAGTGCGATGCCACTGCTGTTGGCAATATGGCAAAACTATAAGATCACAATTTTAAAGATACAAAATATGCATATTTGTTTTCTTGAAAACAAAACCACTGATGTTTTGAAAGTACACTTTCTAAGGAACTAAATAAACAAGGCAGATAAACAGAAATAAACAGTTCAAATACTTTGTCAGTGATATCACTGTGATGTGATCATCAACAACACACGGAATTGTTACATTACAGTCTTCAGTTTTGGAAACTCGTTATTCTCTTTTATCAAACACACAGAATTTAAAGAAGGAAGCAACATAGTATTAAGATGTGATGATGTTTTCCATTCTATGGAATCTTTAGAAAGTTATAAGTATGTCCCTATTTTTGCCAATTTTTACTGTAAAAATAGGAATATTTGCTAATTTGACACACAAAACCAAGTCTTTTTATCGAAATTAGGAAAAGCAGTCAACCGACTGCTGTTCTCACTGTAATTTACACCAATTACTGGTTTTCTAGCCCCGTCAATTATCTCTGCTAAAAGACTGGAATCTGACAGGGACATCACAGAGCTCTCCCTCAGTCCTGGATCATCAAACACAATAGCTCAGAGGAAGATTTCTTTTAAACTTCACAATACCTGCAGTCTGTCAAGATGCCAGCAGTGGTATATGCCATTCAATGCCAAAGCCATTGACAATTGAACGCCTACGTTCTCATTATCCCTATAACATTTCAGTAAGATATAAACTGTATAGTCAAAGATCTTCCCCAGGCATGATAAGCACATACCAAGAATGCCACAAATATGAGGTGGTAGAAAACATATGATTTCACAAACTGATAGTGTCTGAAGCATATGAGGAAAGACAAACATAGACATAACAAGCAGATACAAATGGCGAAGATTATGTACAGAAAGTGCAGAAAACACTGGGTTTCCCAGAAGCATCCCACTGTAAAGTCTCATGGGGGCCTTAAGTGCATATGCTGCTGCTTCTGAGCATGACATTCTACTGGCAGTGTTTTTCTAAGATTATATGATTTGTTTAAACTCTTCTGTGAATAATGGATTCTCCTTAAAGTATTACTAATAAAAGTGGTGTCTACATACTTTTTGACCAACAATATAGGAAAAACATAACGTAGCAGTATGACAGAGAGAGCAGTTGGAAAATGGAGCCACTGCGTCTCTTGTTGAACATCTGTGATGCAAATTAGAACCATATTTTCATATTATTTACCATGATTTTATGTTCAGGCTTATATGAACACAATGAAAATAATGTTTTGAATTCATGAGGCTAATTTTGTCTACCCACAAGGTCTATAACAAAACCCTTATGGTGAATAAGGCAAACATGGTTTATTGTCATTAACTACACAAGTGAATGCAACTAATCATGATCACGGTATGTCAGTTCTATATACTGAACTCTCATTATACAAGTACACATGGTATGAAACTATGTCTTTAGAAAGTTATCTGTATGTCCCTATTTTTCTCATGGGTCAAATAAGGCAGATGTGATTAATTGTGATTAACTACACGACTAATCATGCTAAATTATTTGAATCATTTGACAACTGAAATTAACATACGCTGCATATTTGGCTACTAAAGACTTTACCATTTTTCATTAAATCGATGTAAAAATTTTGTACATCATCATAATCCTAATAATTTCTGTTAACATGCTCTGAAAACACACAGATTGTAATCAGGCCCTTGGTGCACAGTGTCATTAGTGAGCAACAAGGATGTGGAACATGGGTGCACAGTCAATCTGATCTGTGAGAATTTCGGTTCAATAATCATGTGCCCATCAACACCTACAACATGTGGATCTGTTTACTGTGTTTACATTTCTTCAAAAATGTGTTGCTTGACATGCACAAGACATGACGCACAAACAACTGTCGCGAAAAACCTCAACAAAACCTCAATGTTTACTTATCGAGAATCTAACAGAAACAGAAACTTCTTTCAAGTTTCCTATTTCTTTTGATCACTTCGGCTGAGCCATCTGATTTCTCAGTATCAAGCTGAAAAAGTTAACCTGTGTCCAACTTAATCTATGGCTTGAACAGATTTAGGCCTTCCCCTCTGTACACCATCAGCAACTTCACCTACAGACAGTAGACATGATGCAGCGCTATACCAACCAGCTCTTTCCCGACAATCTGGGGGTTGTGTGTAAGGGGGACATCTGGCCTGCCCATAGCATCCTTACCTCGCCAACATCACACTGACCCAGCAGCTCCCTGTCCTCCACAGATAGAGGGAAGAAACATGTCCACACTCCCTGCACCCACATGGCAAAGCTCACTATTGTAGTGTGCAAACTAGCCACATTGACCTAGCGCACAAGATATGTTACCTCTGTGATCTCCCAACTCACCTCCATCAAAACAATGTCATTCTTCTTGATAATAACTACAATTTCTTTACCTCTTTTGAATACATAGCAAGTTGTTTCTCAATTAGCACAATTAGTCTTTCTAGAGTTTATGAAAAGTTGGTCCAACCTTAGAAGGTGAGGATGGATGGTACCAGTGTACACTGCATCTGCAGAGCTCACAGAGTGCATTTATCATTCAACTGCCATCCATAACACTACCTACATCACTCTTCACCAGTGGGTGTTCTGCCGTTCTGCCATTTCTAAGCCAATTAGAGTCAACATGAGATGTCTATTGTAAAGCAGTTGTAGAAAACCAGGACCCCACCTCTCTGTTTGGCTGCTAAAATGCATTCCTTAACTCTAAGCAGGGTTTCAGTGTAGGGGATGTTTAATGAGGTTCCACATACAAATTACATTCTTTAGACTAGGATGGAGGCCTGAACGAAAACTAACTGAAATGAATTAAAAACGCTCAAAAAATAGCAACCAATTTTAAGGTCATTCGCCAGCTTGCTGTGACTTCCATAGACTTTGGGAATGTCTGCCTCAGTCCTGGCCTGTTACTGCAACGACTCTCATCCACTCTCTCAATGAGCCACACTGCTGTGTAACTGCTAATATTAGGATGTGTAAAAGTTTGTAATTGTGTTTGTTGGAGTTCCTGTGAATTCAGAAGTTTACCTTAACATGTTCATATAAGTGTTTAAAAAACACATCTTCACAAGTAAATACATGAGACATACTATGAATATGTGAAACACAATGTGAACAGGATCACATGTGAAATAATGTAGATAGGTGATAGATGTAGATAAATAATGTGGATAGATGCAACATAATGTGATCACTGTAAATATACACAGACTGGCCACTTTATTAGGTACACCTCCTTGTCTCCACACCCAGTGTCCACTTTACCATATAGGTACACTTTGCAGTTCTACAAACTGACTGTACTTAATCTTTGTTTGTCTGTGTACTTCCTTAGCACCCTTCCCCCCTTGTTCTTCAGTGGTCAGGACCACCACAGAGCGTGTTATATGGGTCTTTCTCAGCACTGCGGTGACAGACACAACAGTGCTGCTGGAGTTTTTAAACACATCAGTGTAACAGCTGGACTGAAAATAGTTCACCAACCAGCAACACTCGCACTTCCTTCCTCTTTAACAGCGGAAGTTGCTGTGTTGGTTTCCGCCGATGGGGGCGTGTTGACGCTGCAAAGAGTATATTCAGGGCAATAAGTTTCTGGCCCTTTGTCTGAGTGTTCAGTGGTGGTATATTGGAAAGCTGGTGCATTACAGTTGGTCTACACTGTACACACCGCAAACCTCGGTTTGGTAACAGCCCACCCAGCGTGATCTGCTGACCAGTTTACTGCACAGGCTCTGTCACCCACCAACACTGCGGTCCAATAACGCCACAAACACCTAATGGTCTTTAAGACCACTACAGAACATCTGATTTTCCCAGCTCTGCATGTTTCAAACCGAGTTACCACAATGACCGCAGCTGCACGTCTACGGTTAAATGTAACGTCGTGACCTACTCGCTAGATGGCGCCAGCGGATTGTTTCATTTCACTAATCAGGACAAGACACTGAACAAAAGTAGATTTTGCTGTTTTATGATGATTCAGTGGTTTAAACTATTCGGGAAAGCAAATATTAAAATATCTGGGAATAAAACGAATAAAACGTTGCTTTTTTTTGAGAGCTAAAATGTTTAAAGGGGAATATCGCCGAAAACTTACACACAATCAAAGCTCCGCTCTCGGGAAACGAAACCAGACGACTAAACACTTTAAAGCTTTTAAAACTCACTTACATTACAAAGTCCTTACATGGACTTGATCAATGGTTATGATCTTACGTTTCAGGTTTTACACTGCGGCTCGCTCGGAGACGAAGGTTTTAGTGGTGTATGTCTGTGCTGGGCTGTGGGGCTGTTTATTGAGGTAGGGCAGGGTAGGGCTGTTATCCCCCTTGTCCGGCTGTGTTGGGAGGTGGTCTCTGCTGGTCCTGTATCCAGCAGAAGAGCCTTTACTGAAGGTACTATCCCCCTTCTTTCTGAAGCTGTTTGCGGGAGGATATGTGAGTGTTACGGCAAAATAGTGCCCAGAAATCTTTAACACGGTTTTTTAATTCACTCTCATTCACTTTCTATATATAATTAAGATTTGTAGGTTCACTGGTAAATTTTTTTTTCATGATAGACATTGTGGCTCCTGGTTACTATCACTGCCTCTGTAAAGAAGTGAGTCAGTAAGTTTCTTATCAACAGATAAGTGCAGACAGAAGACTTTTAGTGGGCTTTTCTTACAGCTGTGTGTTTAAGAGCTGGGTGTGTCTTTCTCAGTCACTCCTCTTTAGGGCTGGCCTGCACCCT
Source organism: Megaleporinus macrocephalus (assembly GCA_021613375.1). Taxonomy (NCBI): domain Eukaryota; kingdom Metazoa; phylum Chordata; class Actinopteri; order Characiformes; family Anostomidae; genus Megaleporinus; species Megaleporinus macrocephalus. The sequence goes on along the minus strand of CM038709.1, from coordinate 24,711,225 downwards.
GCAGGAGGTTTGGCCTCCTCTCTGTTCCCAGACTGCAGGATGGTGGGAACTTGGTAAGGGTAGTGCTGTAATTGGGTGCTATTTTTAAATTCAGCATGCACAATCTGTCAAGGCCTGCTCCTCAGGGACCTGCCACCAGCAGCCTCCTCAAGCCGCGGAATTTAACCCGGTACAAGTCTCCAGATGTGATGGAAAACATCTGCTCCAAGCTCCATATAGACAAGGTTCTCTTTCTGTCATGTTCTCCTTGATGTAGAGGGTGTGCAAACAGAGCTGAAATGCTATTTCGCATTAAAGAACAATTTGTAGATAATCTGCACTCGTACAACAGCTTTTACATGTTTTCACTTTGAGATGATTAACTGAATTTCAGCTGTAACCCTGTATATGAGTGGTGCCTAAACGTTTTGTCTTGGAGAATCAAAGTGCTATGTTTGTTGTGGGTCGAGGACCAAAAACATGAAAACAATATCCAGATAAAAGGTGAGCATGTTTTAAATCAAGGTTTTAAAAATGTGTTTTATAACATTACACAATAGGTTTGTTCCTATAAATGCAAAATTAAAAGGAAAAATTAATGTATAATTAATAATAATTATAATAATTAATTATTAACTATGGAATTAGTAATACCCAATTAAACTGTGGTCCCACAGTAAAAATGAATGAATGAATAGAAACAAATAGCAATTTGAAAAATCAACTGTGATTGTAAAAAGCAAAATATATGCAAAATTATAATTTATATCTCTATAATTTACTTGCTTCTTTCAGAACCGCGAAATAAAAAACAATACTTATTATTTTATTTTCATTTTGAGTTCTTTTAATGTGATGTTGCAATATTTAGATTTGTCATGCATTTAATTTACCATATAGTGCACTATTTTGTGCATTTTGGATACGGCAAAAAACTTTTAGCTGATAGGGGGAACCTTATTTTAGCCACACCCCTGTATTTTACAGCAGGAAGCTCGAAGAAAAAAAAAAGAACATTCTCTTTACCTTATAGCCACATTGCGAGCAATCAGATCCCACTGTTTTGGAGTAAATGTATCAAGAAAGTCTAAATATCAGTGTGTAACAATAAGAATTGTTGCTACTAAAATTTTTATTTTAATATACAATTATGTATGTACAAATGTTTAGTAATGATTTGGTAGGAACACAATATTCAATCATTATATTAATAAAATAAACATAATAAACCCTCTATTGCATAGTGTTGTCAGATGGAAAAAGATACGCATTTGGTTAACTTTTAACATTCATTTAAAAGGTCTAATTAAAACATGTTTGAAGGTTAAGTTTTTTTTGCAAAATGGGAAAATGAATTTGTTAACATATGGCAACTATATTAGAGGGTGCATAACTTCCTATGTGTATTTTATGGCAACAACTTACCAACTACCCTGCTCCCCCCAAATATTTCCATTATTTAAGCAGTTCAGAAAAATAAAAACACTTTCAAGCATTATTATTAATAATGTTATGTAATGTAATGTAGTAATAATGTATGCACTGCGGGAATAAGGTATAGGCTCACTCAAAGTAAAAGGATTTTAGTCTGAAGTCCAAGTCAGCGTACTCTAAAATGTGTTTGAGCAGTTTAGTTTTTGAATGTGTCCTCTCATTGGGTGAGGATAACTTTCTGGTGGGCCATATTAAACACCCGTACAGTCAACAGTTTGGGCAGCCCTGCGTTATATGCTATTTAATCACTAATACAAGTAACACATCGAAACAACATTCATTTGCCAAAGTCATTTATTACTTACTTTAATTTAAAAAAGAAGAGATTACTTGTAATTTGTTACAGTTAGCATTTACTGAAACACATCTACGTTCTCTGTCATTAGACCAGATTACATTTAGGCACACAAAATGCGGTCAACAGTTCTTTTCTCTTTAACTACGGACAATGAAGAGAATTAACCATAGTATACTGCATTGAAGACTGAAACTGTACACAATCAAGGAGAAAAAAAGTAAGCATTTCTGCACAATGCTTCCCTCACAGGAGGGAACTATAACCCTTTAATCTAAATATATCCATGTTTTATTGTGAAATTACAAAAAACACATGGAAAGTTAAAATAAAAAAAGCGTAAAACACCTGCAGAAGCAAAGGACTGTGGCCAAATGTTCTCTTGGGGCCGTGTCTTCAGAATCTCGAATGAAACCTCATTATAAACAAAGTACAAAAAGCCTACTACGTCATATAGAGAAAATATGGTATTAAATATATCTCGAAGCAAAGCGCTCATTTTGCGTATCAGTGGTACGAGCTTAAGCAGAGCATATTCACCTGTGTGACTGGTCATGTGTGAGAGAGTGTACATGACAGAAGGGGAGACAGTCGTAATGCTGTATTAGTGTGCTTTGTGTGACTGAGTCTGTCACAGTCCAACGTATCTACATAAGCCCCAAGAAAAACACTGCATGTACTGGTAGCCATTGTGGGCTGGCTAGAAAAAAGTAGTACAGCACATATACAGATATTGAGAAAGCACGCTGATTACTATTGCCTCTACACAGTAAATACGCATCAGCTTCTACTATTAACCTTCTATACACAGTCCATACATTCTGTGGCTTGGCTTATATACATGCGGTTATAGTTTTGTGTAACTGGGCATGATGGGACATCTCCATTCTGCAGTTGAAGTTCAGCCTCCTTTACACATGTGGGTCCTCGCTGTGTTTTACTCAGCACATCTGTTTTCCCCTTAAGAAGGCTTTAGAACGTAATTAACTTATCCAGTCATTAATACCATCATATAGACAGAAACATCATTCAGCATGGTAGCTGTCACTGTGTTGTCTTGTAAGGTCCAACATCCTGTGTTCCATTCCAGTAGAATCTTTACTGCAGCACTGTGAAGACCAAGAACCCTCGAAGACAGGCGTTCTCACATGCTGCCTGTCGTCTTGTGCCCGTGTGTGGTTTTTGCAGGTGTAGCGCATGTTGCAGAACTTTTTCATCTTATAAAATCATATTTCCAAAAGCAAATTTTACAGTTGTATTTTTTTGGCATGTTCCTTCATGCTGTAGAACAGTGGTCACCAACCCTGGTTCTGGAGCTCTACTGTCCTCTGCAGTGTAGTTGCAACCACAATCTGCCACCCCCATTCCAGCTAATTAACTTCTTCTGAAGTCCTTCATTGGCTGGAGCATATGCCCCGACATCAGGTAAATAAGAAGCGCATCACTTTAGATGCTGGTTGGAACTGAACATAGCTGGAAAGTAGGACAGGGTTGGTGACCACTGCTGTAGAGATTATGCGTTATTTGGCTTGCACTGTAAATAATTATGGTAGTGCATTATGAAAAAAATCTATCAGAAAGAAACAGCTGATACGTCTAGACATTAAATAACATCACATCATTTGGCAAACTTTGGCAAGCCTGTTCTGATTGAACTGAAAGATTGTGCTGCTTGAGAATCACATAGTGGAGGAAAGAGAAGAAAATAAAGTAAGACATATCGACTTACCCTGGCCCTTGTGGGGAAAAAAGTGCAATCTTAGTTTCTAGCTTTTCAGCAGTAACCCAGAAGCTCAACATAAAAAAATCCCTTGCCATTTATATCCGCCCACTCAGAAACCCCCACAAAGCACGATGCCTATACGCCGGTCCTACTCTGCTGCATGGCGAGAGCACGGTGTCTCCTGCCTAGGGGTTAACCAAATCAAGCTCCTGCCAGTGTCATCAAACATCTGTCATCATAATCACAATCATTACTATTAAAGTCTTGATTAAACTAGAATACTAATGCACCCCAAGTCTGAGAGAGAGGCAGAGCTAACTCCTATCCATATCCTCCTAAACATGGGACCTTCCTCTAGGTGCCAAAATACTGTTAAGTATATAGTATTTTGGGCTCTCCATAAAGTATTGATTCTGACTACGAAAAAAAAACTGAAATGACAACAACAAGAACATTACAATTGCACAGTCATTTGGGGGGTTTGGGGTGAAGTTTAGGTTCGATGGTGAAGAGTCTCAGAAATGGCACCCCGATGGGGAGTGACCACGATTGGTCATTATGGCGAAGGAACAGACACCTCCAGAAGCCGGTTATTTTTACGCTTGCAGACAACGCTGTTGCCGTTCTTGGGCCCAGCCTGGATGAATTTGACGCACACTTTGTCCTGTTTGAACTGTACAAGGAATCTGCAAAAAAAAGTGGAAGGTACGGAAATAACAGCATTACTTACTGCTCGTTATAGAACACATGCAAACAAAACTGCTAGTATGGTGGACACCTACTCATCTGAGATGTCAACACTGATTGGTTCTCTGTCTGCTGAAGCTGCTCCTGTGCGGTGAAGTTTGGTAATAATCTCTATTAATCGGTCACTGCTCAGCAAGAAGTCACCTTTGGCTGCTGAAGAAGTTCCCTGCAGACAGTGTTACAGTACCAACAGTAAGACAAAGGCACGAGACAAAACTCTGAGACGTATTCTCATTCTCTGTGTCAGCATAACCACACAATGCTTTCTTGTCTACTTGTTTATTTTGGTTTTGCTAATAAGACTAAACGGCTTTGTATCCGAGTGTTTGTGAGACGGATTGATTAATCAGAAGCTTGCCTCTTTGAGCTTGAGAGCAAAGAAGCCATCATTCTGAGTGCTGACGGAGACACTGCTGAGATCAGGCAGCGGTACGCTGGCCTTTACTTGCCCCGTCTTCTGATCAGCCAGAACAAAGTTTTTCTTGGTGAGGAGGAAGATTCTGGAAGCCCCCTAAAAGGAAAGCAGTAATGCAAGCTTATTTAGGGCTCAGGCTTTTTTAAAGCACTCTCTTTCTGAGCTGTTTAAGATGTATGTATTAAGTCTTACTAAGAGAGACAGCCTGATTCTTTGTGGTGCTCACCTTGCCGTTGGCCCTGTTGATTTTATTGACCACATCTGCTAGAAGCACCTTTTCATCCACCACACTGTTCAGCTTCTGGTACTTAGGGTTTTTGGTAATCTCCAGATAATCTCCTTTGAAAGGCTGTCCAACACTGCAAAGCAAAGGAGATTCACCTTGTAGTCCAATATCTGAATAAACATGTCGCACATACTTTGTTTTACTCTTAACGTCAGAGCCTTTTAGAAAGATTAGACAAGATGCTTATTATACCTGCTGGGGTACAGAGTCTTCTTGCCTCTGAAGATCTCACTTGCGTTCAGTTTCTCCTCATAGATAGCCTTCTTCTCCTCTGTGAACTGGCTTCTGTATTTCTTGCACTGGTTTTCATTGGATAATATAAGTACATAGTTAGAACAATATTTAGTCAGGGTTAGAGAATGAAAAATTATATTGATGATTTTTTTTTTAAAACAGACCCTCCATAGATGGAAGATCCTCCTGAGCTCTTGATGTGTGCCCTCTAGGAACAGGTAAGGCCTTGCTGGCCAGCTCTTATCAACAGGTGACATTGAAGGCATTGTGTTCTTCAATCCTAAGAAGTACTTCTGCATCTGTGTAAAAACATATATAGAGGCAGCTTTATGTGAGAGCGTACTCAATAATAAGAAAATATGGTCATGGTGGTTTCAAAACATTCAAAATGCCAACTTAACATGAGAACCACGTAACAAGATTTTATTTTAAGTCATTTTGGACCAGGTCTATAGGTCTGTTCGTCATGAAGTGTTCACACAATGGCTATGCCTAAAACATAATAAAAGCTGCCTACTCAGGCAGTAGTTTGAGGCAGGAAGGCTGAATGTTATGTGTAAATCTAATATTGTATATATATAAAACACTGCCTGCTGAAGTTCTTCTGGTTGGTTGTTTTGTTTTTTCTTCCTGAAGGTAGTGTAAAAGTATCATTCGCCCGGTGTCTCTGCAGAACAGAGCAAGTGGGCGATATTCAACCATCCAGGTCTAATGGAGTGAATGTTTTTTAGCCATCTGAATCATGGTTAAGGTTACGGTCAGGGTTAGGATGATTGAAAAACGCCCACTTTTGTTCTGCAAAGACACCTAAATCTTCTCATCGTTGCGGTTAGCCTTCTTCTAAAAATATGTTTTTCTGGGTAAGAGAGGCTAATGTCGAACGCTAACAGCTAGCAGCTGTGGTATCTTTCAGTGGTGTAATGTATTGCTGCTGTACAACTCCCTTCATTACAATGCTGCTCTATGAGTTATGACAGCAGAGATATCTGCTCTCAGTTACATACACAGCTTATGTAAAGAGCTGCTAATCTTGATACATAGTGTAACAAAAGAAAATGAGAACATTCTGCTACAACCAGCAGCATCAACAGTTGAGTTGGTCAATGGGGTGGTTTTTCAATTCATACCAAGTCAGGTCGGCAAGCCACCTTCACAGGCTAGACCGGAGCAGGGAGATTTACAGTGGTCTGTCCTACTTTTTTTTTTTTTTTTTAGCTTTTTGTATGTTGTGTAAATGTGCGGCAAGCTTGCATCAGGTAAATAGGAGGGGCATCACTTTAGATGCTGGTTGGAAATAAACATAGCTGGAAAGTAGAACACACTTAGTGACCACTGGTCATGAACTGCAGTGATGACTGTATTTGCCCCACTGCCAACATGTAAGCACAGCACTATGGGGCAGGTGATATGGCAGTAATAAAATATAATAACATAAAGTTAAAAAAGCATCATGAACAAGTCAGAAAACTATTAAGTTACATTTTTTTATGTAATGTTTATAAATTATGTAACAAACAACAAGAAATAAACTTAATCTGCAACAGACATGGCACAATCCATTTTATGTGCATGAAAAGTAAAAAAATATGTAAAAATATGTAAAATTACTTAATAGTATTATTTATTAACATTATTGAAAGGCTCAATAATTTGTTTAAATCTTTCTCTTTTTTAATTAAATTGTGATCAGCAGACAGTGAGCTAGAAGTAGCGATAAAAAAATTATTTCACTCTACACTCTAAATGTACAAAATGATTCTACATGACTTACAATTCTCTGGATGGTGAAGTCATAGATCTTCTTTCCGGCATTTGCTCTGAAGAACTTTCTGTATTCCCTACGGACCTGAGGAGAAAGAACAGCCAGTATCTTCAGAGTCAATATCACTTTTAGCCATGACAATTTGGACCAGTTTCTTGAAAGCATCATGTTAGTTTCCAGCACTTACGTCTTCACTACTTTAAATATTTTTTAAGTTTGTGTGTGGAAAAACTAAAACATTATCTGTTGTACTCAATCAAATGATACAAATGCAGTAGATACAGACTAAATTAAAAAAACACCTGAGTGTTCGTTTAATTATATTTTTGTACCACAATCCTTTCATGAAACTCATCGCAGATATTTAAAAAAAAAAGTTTTCTAACAAAGATACAGGACATTATAATGGCAGGCATACAGTTAGTAACAAACAGGCACCTACATTTACAGTAAAAATACAGCTGATACCAGAAACATTTCAGAAAGACTTTGTTATAATCATCAATCTGTGAGTAAACTAGACAAACTCTAAGAACACAAAGACAGTGATCTCCTCTCCTAGTACGTCCAACAGCGCCTCCGCCTGCAAGACTGATAGTGATGCTAAAACAAAAAGTTTACACACAAAAGAATGCAAAACAGAACTCAAAACAAACAGATATATTATAAAAAGCAAGATGTTTGATGAGTGATGAGTTAGTTTGCATAGCATGCACACATTGACCATGTGGGACAATTACACAGAGACACATACAAGCAAGCAGATGGGCAGACAGATAGAAAGACCCCCAGGCAGCCTCAGTGGTGTCAGTAAAGGTCACAGTTTCTGAACTTTCAGCAGAGAAAATATAGACTTTGAGAACGAAGAGGGAGAAAAAGCATCTGCCTTTCAATCGCCCAGAGGTGGCTTATCTAAAGCCCTGGATTATGAAAGCAGATTTGATTCTGCTTTATAGAGCGTGACCGATCGTTTACTCTCGTGGCTCATATCTAAAACCTTCAAAAACGCTCTGCGTCAATCCCAAGACTCAGACCTCTGAACCATATATTAAACATATTCTACACTACATCATGCACTTTATATAGTATACTGTATATTATATATATATTTTTTCTTTATATATTTCTTTATATTATATCTGTTTGCCCCCAAGTAGACACTGTAATCCATTAATGAAGTGCATTGACTTCATAGCTGTTATATACAATATTTCACAAAAGTGAGTACACGCCTCACATTTTTGTAAATATCTTATTGTATCTTTTCATGGGAGAACACTGAAGATATGACACTGTATACAAGCTGTGCACTGACTACTTTACACTGTTTCAAGGTTGCTGTGCCCTTTAAATAAAAATATTTTAGGATGGTAGGGGAATGTACTGTTAGCAGTCTTACCCACTAGGCTGTGTGAGCTAAATAGAACGGAAATGGAAAATGCAAACAGTATTCACTACGTGTGCACGTGCAAGAAAACAATGAAGCATTTAAACTATTAAATACTGCACCGCATGTACTTCCTATATTAGACTGATTATAATAATAAAACTTTTCCTTCATTGGCAAATAGTGTAATTGGCCTGAATGCGGCTCTGCGCTTGAGGCTGGTGAGTCATCACCTGACAGTGACACCTTGAGGCTGGCTGTAAGTGTGCGTGTATTTTTTTCCGTTCCCTTTGACAATGAAGCTCAGGGCCAATGTGCTAGATGGCAGGTACCTTGAGTCCCAACCAGTAGGCCCAAATGACGGCGACAGCGTGCTTACGCCTGGCTTCCTCCTTCAGTCGTTTTAGCTCTCTGCGTGCCTGTGAAAGAGGGTGGGAGAGGAACGCAGAAGAGAGTGTAGCTGTTGAAAACAAAGTAGAGCAGTACGAAGAGGAGGCACATAACCAGCCCAGAGCAAGAGCAAACAGGTGGGCACACGTCACACAAAGCTAGACCGCATTTCCCATTACCAGTACTGCCAAAAGGTGACAGACAAAAATGTTCCTTGGTTGGCTGTTGGGTTTGAACGCATTTACATCACTGCACACTAGGGCTGCACAGTATTGCACTGGGTAATCATTAACATGATACAGACCTCTGCAATATTGAGATTATATAAGGAAGCAGTTGCAAATTAATGTATTCTTATTATTTACTTCTAATATCATATAAATCATGGCTTCACTGGTGTTTTTATGCACTGCAATACACAATTACAATATTATCAAAATAATCACAATATGGCATTTCATCCGTATCATGCAGCTCTAGAACACACAATGCTAAGCACGTAATTTCTCTTCAGTAGACTCATAAACCTCCACAAATAAATAATCTTTTCTACCATTTAAGCTGCACATGACACAAATACACAAACATACACTCAGCAAACAAACCACCTTAAACTCAAGAAGGCACTCAGAGAAACAAAACAAGGCCACCTAAACGCAAGACGGTGCAAGCAGATCATGCAGGCAGAGGTTGTGAATGGTATGGAATGGAATGAAATACGCTAAAATGATCTAGATTCTCAAACACCTGACGCTTTGGCCTTGACCCAGTGCAGTGGCTTGTAAAATAGGCCACTTTGACCAGGGAGAGGTGCCCACAGTGGTGCCAGCATGCTGCGTGGGAATCGGCCTGCCGCCCGGGAGCCCGTCTGGATGAGCTTTAATCCATCGGCGGTCAGAGCAAAGAGGCTTAAGAGACTGGATCCTGCCCAACCCCCAGCATCCTCACAAACCCACCTCTGTGAGTTACTCACTCATATACCTTCATCTGAGCTCATATGTACAGGCAGGTCTTGTTCATGCTATGGGGTCCTTGGCTATGGTACTATATTGTGTCTTAGTGTGTATGGGATGAGATGGGTTCCAGGGCACTGTGAGGGTCACGGTCCTCACAACCTCTGGTGTTAAAGGTTAAAGGAAATCATTGAGGCGGGTCACACGTGCAGTGAATACCTTGGTTCCTTGCCAGCCGGCCCATATGATCGACACGGCGTGCTTACTCCGTGCCTCATACTTTAACTGCCGCAGTTCTCTCCGAGCCTTGTTTAGACGATATTTAGTGCGTTTCAGAGGGGAAGTAAAGAAGCATTAAGAATAGAAGTTAGAGGCACAGGTCAAGACTGATAAGAGGGAGAAGATTTAAGGAGACAGACCAAAAGGACTCATCATGCAAAGTGACTTGTCATGCAATCCGTTGTAATTCTTTGAGTTTCTGTGTCTATACCGCATACAGTACTGTGCAAATGTCAAAGACCATTGTTTTCGTTTGGACACAGGCAGAGACAGAGATGGAGAGAGATGGAGATGGAGAGAGAGAGAGAGAGAGAGAGAGAGAGAGAGAGAGAGAGAGAGAGAGAGAGAGAGAGAGAGAGAGAGAGAGAGAGAGAGAGAGAGAGAGAGAGAGAGAGAGAGAGAGAGAGAGAGAGAGAGAGAGAGAGAGAATGACGACGAGGCTTTGAATGTACTGAATTCCATTGTAACTGAAGCTAAGCTTCAGCTTCTCTTATCATAATGGCACACGATCATCCTTGCATGAAACTGCAAGACAGTCGACCATAAGACGCTCTTGATGCTTATCTGGATACAGTAATAGAAGATCACGCTGATAACAAGTTGCTGAGACTAAAGGGCGTTGTTTCTTCAAAATCTGATAACAATAATGCTCTACTGGTCTGTGAGGTTCTTACACTATATTTTGTTTTGGCTACGACCTGAAAGCAGGCACCAGCTGCCTGCTTTAAATCTTTTTACAAGAAGCTTGGGAATTAAAAAAAGAAAAGAAAAAAGAAATAAACAAAAATTTACAGAGCATAAAGAGATTTACGGTGCCCAGGAGCTGCTGTGTGTAAAAATAGATGTTTGTAAGAGAGAACACAATCTGTGAACACATTTTCTTTAAATGATTGCCACAATTAGCAATCATTGTTTCTTTTAACCATGAACATCTTTAATAGGATAATCATTAATAGGCACATTTTCTGAATATGTTCCCATTAATATATATATATAAACTGTGGAAATAAAGCCATTTAAATGGCTAAATAAGTAATGCAAGACACATGAATGCATATGTTGAAATGTTGCTTTACTTTTTTCTTGTAGATTTCTTTTAGTGATTAGTGGCTGTTGTTGTTTCATATTTATTAAATGTAATACGAAGAAAGTGCACATTTAGTAAAGGTTGAAGTTATAGTTTCTTGTCTTCTCTCCTTTTACTGTGTATGTGAAAAAGCATTGGTGGATCATGTGTACTGATTAAAGGGTGCATGGCACTACAAAGGAAGCTCCAATGTCCTCATAGCACACACTCAAATCAAAAACCTAATGAGTGCATCTTTATTATTTATGGCACATATCTAAGCACATCAAAACCAGAATGTTAGCCCGCATGTGCACTGGATAAATAGAACAGCATTTATCTACTTATTGTATTTGTTCAATGTGCTCAATAAAAAAAACAAAAAACAAAAAAAAATGCAATAAAAAATCATGTGCACGATTAAAAGAAATAGAGAGAAATAAATTGATAACTGTGTGAACACATTAAGAAAATGTACCATTTAAAGGAATTAAAGAGAACATGCACATGATTAAAACTAAACGAGAAACGGAATTGCTAACTCTGAGAATGAATTAAGAAATCGTGCCAACGAATACAAGAAAATGTGCACACAAAACTTTCCCTCAAAAGAATTTATCATTTTTACCTCTGGAATGTCTCAAGACTCATTTTTATATAATAAGCACTTTACATTCAATTGGCATTAACGTCAACCAACAAGTGGCACAGTAACCGTTTACAGCCTACAAGGGCTAAAAAAAAAAATAAAATCTGAAAGTTAAACAAATAAACAGTACAAACAAATGTTAGTGTGTTCCCAGAATCCTCCCCCCCAAATGCTACCTATGAACAGGCAAAGCAAAATTAGTCACATCCAGCTACAGGAAGTTAGTGGATGACTGGACAACACAGTTGTTCACTGGATGAGTGATGGGGAGAAAGAGGGGCTGACTATGTCGGGGGAAATACGATGGCAGGCTGGTTAAATACCTTAGTTCCCTGCCAGGCTGCCCAAATGACAGACACGGCACGTTTATTCCGAGCCTCTTCCTTTAGACGCCGCAGTTCCCAGCGAGCCTGCAGAGGTTAGCCGAGGAGATCAGGCAGAGGCAGGCACAGAAAGTACAGACAGGATAGAGTGAAAGTAACAGTGACAAGAGCAGCTCTGAGACAAGCAATAGAGTGTGAACCAGAAGCGAGAGCAGTTCTCTACAGCAACTGTGTGGAGACTTGGCTTAAGCCAGAGGGGTTTGGGCATCTCGACCTAAAAAGTTACACTGCAACCTGAAATGGCAAATGTTTGTCTTCTTGTGTGGTTAATTATAGTTCAAACAGGAGGAAAGACAAAAGAACCAGTACCTGTGTTCCATGCCAGTAGGCTGCAATAGTGGTCACGGCCTCTTTGCACCTCTTCTGGTACTTCAGTTCACGCAGGATTTTACGGGCCTGAGGAAAGAACGGAACAGAGTAATGAGGCAACAGCAGCTATGGCTAAGAACCGCAGTGTCCATAAATGACTAAAGATTAAAAGAGGCAACCAGGGTACAGTTTCAGCTTTACAGTGACCATGACTGACCAAAGACAAGCATCACAAGTTCTTTAGACCTACCTTCCATCCTCTGATGAATGACTGAACCACGATGGAGGAGCTCTTGATCTTCTGGTACTTCTGTTGTTGCTGCAGTTAAAAACAAACTGAGTTAAAGGCCTGTGAGGAACTGGTTACCAACAACATCTCAGATAATATTATTCCTTCCTTTGGCCAATTTGCAAATTTCTTCCGTTTTGCCTATTTTATGTTTTCTGTAACTGATTTTGGACAGCTAGACATCCTTTCAGACTCAGTGTTGAGTTTTCAGCTTGAAGTGGAATGACAAACACAGCATTTACTTTTGAATTGTTTGCTGTTTATATTCATTCTCCATTGACTTTCTCCCTCCTTATGCAAACAATCCTCTTAGATCTAATTTCTTCAGGCATATCACCTGAAAAATTATTTACTCAGACTAATTTGGTGGCTTTTTAAATGCTGTTTATGAAAAAGATATCACACAAAACTGAACTTACAGCGTATCTGCGGTACCAGGCGGCCACCACCACCTGGCTCTTCTTCAGCAGCAGGAAATGGGTGCGGCATTTCCAGCCGCGGTAGATCTTCTGGATGAGAGTGGCCAGGTCCTCTAGACACTGCCTTCTTCTCTCTTCCAGGAAAAAGAGCTAAGAGAAACCATAACTACAGTAAGAACCACAGATGACAGGAAAAAAAACAGTACAGTAAGGGATTAACAGGATATTGTTTAGAGGCATCTTGTAGAGGTATAACCTGAAGCTAAATGATTACTTAAATGGTACTAACTTTTAACCTTAAAAAAAAAAGGATAGCATGAGAAGCATGATTCATCATTACTCAAGAATAATAGGATCTAGAATAGACTGGAAATGTATTATTGACCCCATAGTTACATCCTTTTTAGATCATATTCGCTGAGGGATATTGTTGGAGACAACTGCCAAGACTAACAACAAACATTATGAATCTAGCCAAACTGGAACCAATGTCTTCTATGATTGGAGCAACATTGACAATAGCTGCCATGTCGGCCCTACCCCTAGCAACCACGTCTAGCAGATAGCTAAATAAAACTGCTTTCTCAGACGGAGCCCGAGCTAGGGGCCAGGACCAGGACTCCACTGAGAGCCAAGGGAGCCTGAATAAGATCCCACGCTGATAGAGCTTTGATTGGACAGCTGGAGATCCAGATTATAGAGGTGGAATGTGCATGGATAAGATGAAACACCCAGGGCTTTTTAGCCATCCAGGATGTTAAAGGAGAGAGAAGTCCATGCAAGAGGGAACTTCTCTATCACTCCTCTAGAGCTCCTCTGCTACAATCCCTTTTCCCATGCAGACTGACAAACAGAGGAATGTATAAGTGAAACCATGTGTTCGACTGGTTGTTTTTTCTGTCTTTTTTTGGAGGGGGGCTGATAATTATATTAGAGCAGCTCAGAGGAGTGTAACTTCCTGCTTGGTAAGCTTTTGAGAACTTATGCAGGACTGCGTTCTTGTGAACTGCCAAATGCTTATATTAGCGTTTCACGTGTTGTCTCCATGAAAGATATAAAACTTATTTATAGATCTGTTTTAGCTTTAAACTCCACAGCCATCCAAGTATTCCATTTCTGTGAAGTCACACGTCTTTATGTCTGTTCGGCATTTATAAGAAGCGTAACACTACTCACTGTTCTGGGATTCCTGATGAAGATTTTGGAGCGTCCATAGGAGAACTCGTCTTGTGGAACCTCTAAGTCTTTCAGGAGGACCTCCACACCTTTCCTGTATTTGCACAGGTCAACACACTCTTAGCAACACAAAAGGCACATTCATCACTCCATGCTACTGATCAACCAACTGACCGATTAGAGCAGGGGTTTCCAACCTTTTGCAACCTACATCCCACACTGCCAACCACAATGCCATCCACAATGCCTTTGTGGCCTATAAAATGTATCGCCTGAATATGACTTTCTAGTCTAAATAAAATTTAAAAAAGATTACTTTAGTAGTGAATTTTCAATGATGGATTAATTCTATAGGTGCAAAATGAGAAGTTCCACACTGACCTCCACTGAAAACTAAAACAGCCAGACTAATTACTGAGCTTGACTTAAATATTTAGGCATTTTTGATGTTGTGTCTTTGCAAATATTACCAATAACAATAATCTTAAAAATATTATTAACAATAAATACTACAAAATATTTAATGAAGTTTGAAATAAATACTTTCAATGGCTTCTTAGCAGTACTACCATGACTCACAGCCTAAAACCCACTGTCTAAAACACATAGTTTCGTAATGAGTAGTCTGTCCCAGTCTCAAGCACAATCGTGACAACATGACTGCCTAACCAGTTTTAAATCTTCATATGATTCAGAAAGCTGAATAAGTATCCACTGGTGACATAGTGCATGTGGGTGAACTCTGTCTCAACATGTTTGTTATCGGATACAGCTGTATTCTAAGAGCCTAGCCTGTGGATAGGGCCTGTCAAATAGTTGCCCTAGATAAGCAACAAAACCAAACCAGACATGTTGACATAACTGTCTACCTGCAGGATATTGTGGGAATTTTCCTCAAACAAGACACGGCAAGTTTAGGTCATTCAAGTGGCAAAATAAAAAAATATGTTAAACTCATAAACTGAGGTCAGACACCTGACAGCACGGTGAGTGATTATGCGTTGAAATGAGGTGAGATGCACTCAGAGTGGCAGTGTGCTTCGGCCCCAGCATTGCACACATAAAAGTTCTAATATTATTATTAACAATATGCAGACTCACCTTGCAGGACCCTTCCAGTGAGGCCAGGTCTGCTTGCAGAGCATCTTGTAGCGCTCCAGGCAGGGTTCATACGGCTGGCGGAAGGCGTATCCCGCTCGCCTCACACGCACATTCTCCATCAGCCCCAGGTAGCGCACCTGGTGGCACACCAGCGATTCTGTGAAGACTTGGGCTGCCTTCTTGTCATTGGGCTTGATGCATCTGGGAATGGACAGACATATGAACAAAGATTATTGATTACTGACGTTATTAAAGCAAAATCTGCCTCCGTATTGGCTGCATCTGTGGCATTTGATTGATTACCACTGGCAAGTCTGGCATGTTTACCTATAGTTAGTAAAAGCTTTAACATCCTCCCATTGGCTTCTGTTATAAGTGTATGTTAACAGGTTTTGTTTCTTTTTATAAGTACCAGGAAATAAACTGAAATCACTGTCTGTGCTGAGCGTGTGCTACAGAAGCTACAGATATAGATCAACAGTGCAGTATTATTTTAAATGAAGCTACACTTTAGCTCTACTTGGTTCAAGGCTAGACCGTTAGCATCCTCACCTTATGTAGTTGGGGTTCTTGGTCAGTAGGTTTTTCATGAGCGTGCCTACTGAGGCTTTGAACTGGAAGCCAGCTGTAGGAGGTCTCTTCAGGTTGACCTTGGCAGGGTTGCCCTCTGGGAAAAGTAGTTTCATGAGACTGTGGTTGGCCTTGTACATAGCCTGGGACAGGTCTCTGTACAGCAGGTCATTGTTTTTGTCCACAAAGCCCTCTACCCGATACAGCACCTACACAGGGAGCAAATTACAGTGAATTTCCCATGCTTTGGTTTTCATCTCTGAACACATTTGCGGTTTTGGTTAGACTGATTTACATCCAGTGTTTCCAGTTCCCTAGAGTGATTAAAGAGCTCCTAAAGCTGATTCATGGGGATTCTAGGCTGCGTACTATAAATAAATCTGTTGGGTTACTGTAATTGTTTTCATTACTGTAATGGGGAGGCACACAATGCATCTCTGATGTTGCACTCTATAAAATTACAGTTGCGCAAATGTTCTCCAAGGAGGCAGTAAGCTGTTAATCGTGAGACTCAAATTATTTCCCAAGCTGGGCAGTGCAGCATGAGCTTTTGATTCAGCAACTTAGTTAAAAACATGAGTAGTCAAACATAGACTAAAGTACTGTTTGCATTATGTGAGTTGTTGCATATTTTGTGCATGTGTGGTACACAGATGGTCCAACCTTGCCAGCGTAGTGCTGGATGCGGAAGCAGCTGTGAGGCAGGCTGTGGTCAGTGAGAAACTTGGAGTTTTTGCTCAGCCGGCTCTCAAAGTGCTGGTGTTCAGCACAGACTGTGTTCAGCTTGTCCAGGAAGGTTTCGTCTGTTACTGTGCCTGGCCGCAGACACTCTTCATCAAGCATGGCCAAGATACCGTTCTGGTTCTGAAGGAAAGCAGATTGTAACACTAATAAAGCACAGCTAACTTTACTGTGATGAAATGACTTTATGGAGTGAATAGCACTAAGCATTTATACAACATACATACATACATTTATAAAACTTGCATCACTTACATTTTCAATGAGATCACAGATGATGGCATTGTTGAAATACTCAATGTTGGTCCATTCAATGCCCTTTAAGAAAAAATAAAACAAGATCAAAAAGTTTTCACACATACACATACAAACTCGAGACGTTTAAGGGATAACTCAGATTAGCTTTTTACACTTGGCCTGCTAAACCGGCACACCAGGTATTTACACAGATGCCAAGAACTGTGGGCCAAGAAATAGATGAGATAATGTTTTGGTCAATTGAACCAAACAAGGGTATCGTCTGCCAGGCTTCAGCAACAAGTACAACCCACAACATGGGTCCAGAGTAAATGTAATGAGCCGGAAAATTGCTGTAGGCTAACTGGGCTATGTGAATGGGCTTTGGAGGAGGAGATAAGTGGGAGTAGGAGGCCATGTGGTGGAAGAGGAATCTACACTATGGATTGGGTAGACTGCTCCCCAGATCCCTGTGTTCTTCCCCAGTCTCCAGAACAGTGGTATTTTCCCATGCACTGGGCTGGACCTGGGCCAGAGAGTGGAATATCACAGCGTGGAGGTCACGGCTGCGTTAGGGCACATACTCAGAGCTCTGAAAGCAAACAGAGCCGTGAGCCCTCAGGGACAAGCATGTTTACCCTTACTGCAGTGAGGGATCACTTCCGTCCCCAGACTCGCAGAGCAGGAGAAAGCAGGAGGAACGAGCGAAAAGCAGATAGGAAGATGAAATGATTTTCAGATTAATTTCATCTTAAGCTAATAAAGTCCTGGCACAGAGCAAAGCCACTCAGCGAAAGTGGTTTATAGTCACATCATATAAGCATGCTTATATGATGCGCACTCACATTACTTTAGTGGTCAGTATAATAAATGTGGCCAAATGGGTAAATAATGATGGCAAATTAAAAATATTTTTCTCTGCACTTTCAGAGTTTGTGGACATTTTCTCCTTAGAAACCAACCTTTATTTAATTTTTAATGTATTGTTTAAGGTTTTGTAAACATAATACAATTATTATTCAATACTTCAGGCATAATTTAAATCACTCCATGTTTAGGTGTGTTCCTAAACTACTGATAAAGGCAGATCTAGTACACATATAAATCAGCTGGCTACTTCATTAGGTACATTTCCTTGTTTCTATATTCAGCATTCATTTTCATTCAATCAGCAGCAATTTCCATATAGGAGCATGTTGTAGTTCTACAATTACAGACTGTAGTCTGTAATCTGTTTCTCTGCATACTTAGTTAGCCTCATTTCACCCTGTTCTTCTATCATGTAGGTGGTGGATCAGGTCTTGTATGTATGTGAAGAAACAGAACTACAGTCTTATGAGTGGAGCTGCTAAAATGAACAGTTATTGCAGAGGTGGTGGTAACGTTAAAGGAGGTGGCTTTAATGTTAGGACTGATCTCTCTTTCTCAGCAGTATATGCCAATATATCAATGTATCAGTACATCTCACTCTTTCTCTCTCTCTCTCTCTCTCTCTCTCTATGCCAATATATCAATGTATCAGTACATCTCCCTCTTTCTCTCTCTCTCTCTATGCATATATATGTGTCAATCAATTTTTGTCAGATATTGTTTGGTAGACATCACACCAAGATGGAAAGCGCCAGTGTCTCACCTCACGCACATACTCCTCCTGCTCCTCACGCAGCGTAAGCTCAATGAAGATCTGCTGAAGCTTCTCATTACAGTAGTTGATGATGAACTGCTCAAAGCTGTTGTCCTGTGGGATCAATCAGACATGATGTAAGACCTACAATCTAAATTGCATGTTTACTGGGAAAATTCTGATGTACACAGCAACCAAAGCTCTAAGCACAGCAAAGCACCTAGGGCTACAAAGCAGTGCACTCCTACAAACCTACTTGCATCATTCATCTATATTTCTTTTCTATTAAAGTAATAAAATCCTCTCTTACTGCATTTTAACCAATTTACTTACTGCAATTATCCCCATATTTAGAATTATGTTTACCAATGAATTACAGTCATTAGCGCTTTATGTGTGTCAGATTTTCATTAGGGTAACTCTTTTAATTAATCTATTTTAAACAGCCCAATAGCAGTTAACAAGACTCAAAGCAATGTTAGCGCTTAGTTAACTTTCTTATTCGCTTATGATGTTCTGGTTAGAATTCTTACTTAATGTGTATGAGCTACAAGGGACTTTGCTACAGGGGTGATTTAAAATGATGAGGATGAACACATTATCTTTTGAGAGGCTTTTGTGTGTTCACCGTTTCTGTTCAGGAAAAACCCCTGTGCACATGAAGCCATTCAACTGAAAGCCACAGCAAACATCGGGACCACTGGTGTACCTTTGGCACCGGGGGAAAAAGTCCCAAAACACATCCAAAAGACAGCATATGGCACACTGGAAAGAACCAGCCATCTCTTTACTGAACTTGGCACTGCCAGTTTTGAACTGGCATCCTTACAAAGAGGCCGTACTGGCACATCAGCCTGAAGCGGCAGTGTTCTGTGACTGAGGACAAACTGAGAAAGGTTAAACCTTGTTCAGTCACTTCAACGACTATAACCCATTAAAATCCAGTCTAGGGCTACTTCAGCTGTTCCCCGCAGGCCAACGATGTGAAACACTGCAACTCGTAGGCTAACGTTTCAGCAACTAAGAGCCTGAGGCACAACTTTACTAAAGTCAGTGACGCAACATGAGTTACTTTAACAGCACTGATGTTGCTACTGCTGGGTGCAATGTTGCACATCGTGGCTGGCCATGCTGTACCACTGCTGTCTTAAACTGTAGAACTAAAGGGTTGAATTAGGATTAGGATTAAAAGATATAATCGCAGCATGCACTCTGCCACAGCAGGTCCTCAGAGGAGTACTTACTCCATCCTGTTTCCCCAGACACATCAACACAAACAATAACAACAACAACAACATTAAGGAGAAAGGAAGACAGCAGAGCAAATGTAATAAACAAATGCAGATAAACAAAGGTGAACAGATGAGTGAATATTACAGTTAATATTCAGAAATAAAGCAAGCACAGTGCAGTCAAACTGCAGAGAGCAAACAAACACAGAGGCGACTGTAGCTGTTCCAACTAAATGATGTTACAGACACAAAACATTTTTTCCAAACTGCATTAATTCCAAAAATAGAGGACAGTATATTTGGAATTTAAGTAATTAGTTAAATGTGTGGCTCTGTTAGATGGGGACAATATTCCATGCTGACATATTCCAAACCCACGCTGCTTCCTAAAGACAATTATATCCACTCATTGGTGTTTGTCTGGTTTTGCTCAACAAGAAATAATTTAGTTTTAAATTACCATGTCACAATCTCTCTTTATCCTGTTAAACAGGTTGTTGTTACTGTGCCTTTAGGAGTGATCTATGTAAATGCCTCTACTCAAAAATCAGTCCATGCCAAAATGCTCATGATAAACTGACTAAACTGCTGGAGGCTGAATAGGTGAGTATTTGTAAATACACTGGTTTGCATGACATCATAAAAAACAATGAATTTAAAGTGTGCTTTTTAGATTTGGCAGCTTAATAACCATATATGGGCTCTGGGGAGTAAATTGTGCACTGTGAAATAGCTTGTTTAGATTTTTCTAATGTTATACTGACACACTTACATAGGCCTAAACATGTCTGCATAGGCCCATTCAGCTGTTTGGCCTGCAGTTTAGCCAGTCCTGTCAATTCAGCCTAAAGCTGTTTAGCCCCATCCAATTCAGCTCCCATCATTCAGTCCACAGCAATTAAACCCTGCCTAGTCCACATATAGTCGTTTAGCACCACCCTTTCAACTTATAGCTGTTAGGCCTACTCATTCAGCCTATAACTGTTAAGCTCCATCCATTTAGCCTGCAGCCATTTAAAAAGCAGCTGCCTATTTAGACAAGGCAACTTTTAGATTTTTTTTAATAGAGACTTTACATACAACTGCCTGTTTAATTCTAAAGAAAAAAGAGAGGATGGATACTAGCCATGTAGAAATTAAGTGCATTCAGGAGACATGCTTTAGAACACATTATCAATCCATTATTATTAACATACTACATCCAATACATGGGCTCATATGCCACATTATTTTTGTGGTCCACTTATTCTGATTGCGGGGTTTAATGCCGCAAAAGCAATCATAAGTAATTTTTACATGAACATTATCCATGTTCATCCCATAGAATTAAACAGGCTGATTCTGTTACTGTGTCTTTGAACACTGTTTTACAGAGATTTAAATATCCTTTACTTCACAACTAACCAGACAGCTCCTAAGAGTTATCATCATGTTCTACTGTTCTCTCAACCATAAACCAACAAGCCTAAACAGAGAAAGCAGTATAATCACAGTGAGAGCTCAACACTTATTAAACCGGGGCTTGCAAGCAAAGGGTCTGCATAGGTATCAATCTTACCTCAAATATCTCAAAACCATAAATATCCAGGACCCCCATAACTTTCTTCCGGGATTTTGTTTGAGCCTGAACATAAACAGTAACTATTAGTTTGTTAAGTGTCAAACATTAATGATGTGAAAACAATAAAAGAAGACTTTGATAAACATACCTTTATGCTTTCATTGATTCGTGTCACCAACCAACTGAACAACCGGCTGTATAAGTTTTTGGCAAGTGCATCACGAGCATAATAGGCCTAGAACAAAAAGAAGTTTCAGATTATTTGCTTAGTCTTTACCTACTGAAATAATAAAAAAAACATATTTAGTAAACATTTACACATTTAAATAAAGTGTGTCCAACAAAAAAAACATTTATGTTCTCAAAAAAGAAACGTGAGGGTACAGCCAAGGCAAAATAAGAAACTTCATATTTTAGGTTGGCACTGAGCCATGAATGAGTAAAGGCTGTCATCTATCAAGTCAACTTGGCAGAGAAGGCCAGTCAGGCAGAGCAAGAGGCTGAACTCTAAATGACATTAAACTAGCAACACATACAACAGTGAATACAACACTTGGCTGGCGACGCCGGAACAATCACCAGGGTGGGTTTTGACTAAACGTTGTGGACGCATAGGTGAACATGTTGCGCTTAACACTGTTCCTGTTCTCAGTAAGTTCAGGCCTATAATTTCGCTCTACCTCTCCTCATTCCTGCTGTGTTTGGTTTATCTGGAAGGATGTTTGTGATAGGAGGGCTTGGCCCCCAGAGCGACGCCGCAGCTCTGTGGACCGGCTCCGTGCGAAACCAAATTTGCAAAAGGGATGTTTTAAACCAGCGGCTAAAAGACATGGCAATCATAACCGCTCTGTTTCCCCTCCAAGCGGCGTTGCTGGCGCTGCACACAATCGTGTCATTTAGAGTTCTGACTCGGAGAGGTCCCAAATTCTGACCTACTTTCAGTTGCAGCAGACGTCTCCTGTTTTATAATTGATACGCCTCCATGTCGGGAAAAAAGGGCAAAGAGAGTTGTGAGTGACACGTACTTACTATTTCAAATGTGCAAACGCGGCTCTGGAACTCTTATTTGTACATTTATGATGAAGTCATGCTGATAAATATTTCAAGACAAAAAGCGTAAAAGAAAAAAACGCACTCCTTCACTCTCCTGTTTTAAGGTCGTTCACCCGAGAAGAGATGGAGACAAAGATCACTGCCTAAGGGTGCAGCATGAAAGAGAGGCTGATAATGGACAGGAAAGAGGAATACAGATAAAGAGTGGAATGACGGATAGAGGAAGCCAACCTGAGCAACGTTGAGTGTGGTGGACACCTTTTCCATCTTAGCCTCCACGGTGCGGAAGCTGAAGGCTCTTTCCAGCACTGACTGCTCAATGCCCAACAGCTCACACATCTCCTTGAGATCTGTAGCAGGAACAGACCAAAGGAGAGACAACACACAGTGTAAGGCCTTTTATATGGAAAGACTATCTATTATAATGCTATAAATGAGGTAACAACGCTTAAACATATTCAAAATTGAGCATAGACTTCAGCAAGTCACTGCAGCTTAAAGATTTCACAGAAATGGAACTGGCATTTTCTGGTCATCATTTACAGCTAAATTAATTTATGACCAGTCACAAACTAATGCCTGGAGCTAGGGATTTCTGCATGTTGAGCTCTTCAAGGAAGATTAGCCACCACTTAAATAGCCTCTCTGCTGTTTTTTTGGAGGCTCTGGTCATGATCAGACCTAAACCACCTCCAAATCAAAACAACATGGTAATCTCCTGCATAGTTGCCTAAAGCAGGTACGTTTAAAGGGCACAGGCAACCCACACAGGCAAATCAATCCTCAACAGAACATAGGTGTTGCAATACTGGCAAAGTATCTATTGCAATACTGGCAGGGAACTACTGTCAGGAGAAACAGTAAATACTTAAGTGCCTTAGTAACATTCCTTACAAATGCCATCATACCACTCATACAACTGCAATACACAGATTTAGCATTAACGTGAGTTAACGTTTGTTTTGAGTTAACATTAAATACTCAGAATGTCCATGACAACTCTGCCCAACTATCCAAAGGATGCTGACTTGTATAGCCAATTTTAGGAGCAGCATGACGTTCCACAAGGAACTGCCACCAACTGAAAGTGATTACTGCTTTGAATGCACCGATGGCCAACCTGAATATCAACAGATGGCAGTAAAGTTCAAATAAATAAAAGAACTGGGTTTAAGGCTGTTAGAGGCAGCAAATACAGAAATCTATCAATGCACCGCATGCATCACTGTAAGGGGTGAATGAACGAGCTCGCCTTTATTACTGGGTAAAAGTACTCACCGTTCTTGTCTTTGACCCGGCTCTCATCGAAGCCGTTGACACGTGACTCTGGCTTGAACTCTATGTTGCCCAGCTTCAGTACGGCAGCCACCAGCTCTAGTACTGACAGCACCTCATCCTCCATGAAGCCCACAATCTGCATGGCATTCTGGGGAACACAGGGGGAAAGCTGTCAGTACAGCTCTGATGGTCTACATTCAACATGTTACTGCAGAAGCTGTGAAGTGAAAAGGCAGACCCTACGAATGAGAGCAATAAGTGAATATATGAACAAGTGAATAAGTGATATGGCTTCTGTGCTTATGGAAAGCTTTAGCTGAAACCAGGGGATGGAACTAAAGACATCTACAGATGGGGTTGAGAGTAAAATGGGATTAAGAAAGAAATGCAGGAGAACACATAGCAGTGATATATACTTATGAGTATGTATAAGTAATATATTTCCTATATTTACCAAATGATTTAAGAAGCACTATTTTTTACTTTAAGTTAGTGAACTGACATAGTTTAGATAAAAGCACTTGCATAGTCGAGACATTAGAGTTATTTATTTTAAAGTCCTGCTTTTTTTAATACCGAGATAAAATACATCCTTCTTTCTTTCTCAGAGCCTCCAGGGTATTTATATTCTGTGACGTATCATAGAATAATCCTTTAACAAATATAGTCTGTTGGTGTTCTGCGTCTTGTGGCATGACCAAGATCTTTGTAGAGTAAATGCTCTCCGTGCTGACTGCTGTGTTTTGTACATCTCACTATAACCAACAGCAAAGTTGTTTTGACTAATGTTGACAGAAATGTACACAAAAAACAGGACTCATGACTATTTCCAGACAGAGGATCTGTCTAGACCAAGCACAATGGATGAACATTCTCAAATTATTTGGATATCATCACAGAGCCAGAGGGCAGAACTAGCTGACCAACGCTTTTCTAAACGCAGAGCCAAGCTGGGCTTAGAGCTATTATTCAGGAGAACTGCATGGCATTGTTTGTCCTGTGGTCCTGCATTTAAACAGGCTCAGTCCAGACACAGACATCTACTGATCATGGCTGGAATAATCAAGAGAAACAAGAACTATATACAAAATACAGCCATGCTAAGACATTACATCATATATTTTTTGCCTTCACAATAGTGAATATGCATGCCAGAGAAGAAGGGAGCATTGGGAAGGATACACCTGCTCTTCCTCTGGTTCTGCTCCTCTATGCAGCCGGAACCCCAAAGAATGAACTTTCATCTGCTTTTGAAAGACCATGCGTAACATTTGCATTGCATAACCCATGCACACTTCTGCTTTAAGAGCAAACTCCATCTCATAGAGAGCACCAACAAGTGCTGATCCAATCCAATCACACAACTGAATCAGTCAATCAGAGATAAGAGGCTTAGTACACATCTTATCTTGCAGACGTGAAAAAGGTCTGACCAAGGTTGGGATTAAAGGAAGGATCTTTATACAGTCCAATGATAATAATAAAAATAATAATAATAATAATAATAATAATTATTATTATTATTCGTGTATGTATTTACTGATTGACTGTTTGAATGCTATTCATAAAGATATATGGTCAAACTGTTTAACACACAGAAAAAAGATTGAATTAAAAGCTGAAATTAAGAGATAAGTAACTAATAACACCTAGACTGTCTAGTTTACTGACATAAACAAAAAGAAGCCTGTAAGCTTTTTGTCTGTAAAGAATCAGCAGATCTCTGATCATGAGTCTTAAAAGAGCCCCATGTCATAGAAGACTACTACTTTTCCTGTTTTAAAAATAAGATTTTGATGTATATATTATTAAAGTTTTAAATGTAACATTCCTTCATCATCCATACAGCACCCATGCAGAAACCAAGCTGGAAGAACAGCCAATGCGCATCTGTTGCTTTTGTAAGGTCTTAAAAATTCACCCATTCATGCCGAAGTTATGAGGAGTGTTTCAGTCTGAACTGTTTTAACTGGACACAATACATTGTAGTCTCTCAGACAGAGGGTGTCATTATGACTGGGCAATATGACAATACATACGTTGTTAGATTATGTCACAGTACAACACAATATGATTTTTGGCACATACTGTAGTTATTATCAGTACTTTATCTTATTATCAGTAGAACACTGACTGCACACACACAACTGAACAGAAGTCTGACAAAAATAAATATTGTGACATATGTCTCACGAAACTTCTTGAAATACCACAATATTATATTGTTGTCACACTGTCCACCTCAGATAGGTCATGTATGTCTCTGCAGCAAAAACAGTCATAAGTTAAACAAGATAATATATATTTAAAAGTTAAATATATAATATATATTTAACTTCTACTTTATAGTAGATTAAAACACTGAGCTTATCCTTTATAAAGTACTCTAAAATATTTGAATAGCTATCCATGTTGTGTAATTGTTTAGTTAAGTCTATTTTTATTGTTTGCTTACTCAAAAACAAAAATAACCATTACATTATCCTAATAACTAACACACTTCATGGTTACAGCTCCAGTATATTTAGTTTAATTTGTGTGTGTGTGTATGTATCTGGGCAAGCTCACCCTAACAGTTCTGAAGTTCGCTGCATCATCAAGTCCATTGACAGTGGCTGAATCAAGACTCAAATAATTATATTTGCTGAAGTCCCGGTCCAACTTCAGTTTTTCTGAAAGAGAAACACGGAGTGTGTTAAAGATGCAGACTGGCTGAGAACTTCTATTCTCCAACCTGGGTGACAAACATGAGTCCCATTCAGCTGTGGATCAGCTGGGGATTAGGAAGCCCACAAGCATCTTTATAGTCAGATAGGGTTACAAGTCATACTGCCTACAGCTTAGTTTACCCTTTTGATGTCTGAAATTAAAGCCTATCACTTTGTTCCTTTCCAAAAAGCATGTCAAACAATGGCCATAGTCCGGTAAAGTGCAAATAAAGCACGGGAGAGCAGCAGCTGCTGGCTCAGATGCCGAGGGCTTTTTCCTTACTTCAAAAAGGGAATAAATCATCTCTTACCGCAAACCTGAATGAACCCATAACACAAAATGTGTCATGTCTACCGCAGTACCTCACAGGTCTAAGAGCAAACCGTGTACGTGTATGCAGTCTCTTACGGAGTGTGTCCTCTGATGCTCCAGATAACAGCTGGTAAAAGATGTGGAAGTTCCTCTCTCCTCTTGGCTGCTTCACAACACGGGACTTCTCCAGAAGATCTGTGTGAAAGTTCACATCACAACATTACACATGGCTCACTATATTGGATAGGAATCCAAAGCACACGTTCTTAGTTCAGGTACTAGAGTTCCAGCCCTGCAGCATTTCCAATATTTACCTGCTCTAACACAACCGCTTCAACTCAAGACAAGCTGACGAGCTGATTGGCTGTACCGGCTGTGTTAAAGCAGGGAAAACACTCAACTGTGCAGGAACAGAACTGGAACCACTGGTCTAAAGCACAGTATTACTACTTGTTTACACTGGGCCACACAATTGTTTCTCAACTCACTGAACAAACAGAGTAAAGAAAGCATGCTAGAAACATTTCTGAAACCGATGTGATAATTGGCCTGCTGGATTATTTAGCTCAGCCAGGCTAGGACCTTCAAACAGGACATCAGAAGAGTGGCCTGTTTACGGATTGGGCAAATATTTGAGCATTCAAGGTGATGGTGGTCTATTGAGCCTTTCTTTGTTCATTGTGTTTAAGCAGGAAGAGGAAGTCTCACAGGAGAGATCAATCTGGGACGGTAGGAAGAATGCCTCACGCTAACTGCCACAGCCTGATGCTTGTTACTGCCGCACCCACCATAAAAACCAAAACGTAGCATCTCCAGATTCAGATTGATCACATGAACAAGGATATGATTTCCAGTAGCCGCAAGAGGGGAAAAAACTATAGCACCAAAGGTAAGATGGTAATAAACATGAGGCCCGAATGATAACGATTAGCGAGAAGGACAACTCTTTTGGGGTTGAATCACAAAAACAAAAGCAATATAAACCGATGATTGTAAACTTAGAAAACTCCTAATGTAATAATGTATTAGAACACACATCTTTAAAAAAAAATTCCCAACCATTAAATCTCCCACTCTGTGTGTGTTTAAGTACGTCTCTGACACAATGTGTTACCTTGCTACAGTTCACTGATTGGTTGTTGCTGGGCTCATTTGGACAATGTGTGTGCACAATGAGAGAAAGCTAGGAAATCAAGGTGTGCATTACCAAGTTAAGTCAGTTACATGTGTATAGAGTGTATACTATCTCTCACCACATTATATCACATTATGACCAGTTGTATTTGATGTATGTGATTATCTAAATGAAAAATGAAGAATACAGATTTTCGTGTAACCTCTCAGTGCA
The DNA here is from genome assembly GCA_021613375.1 of Megaleporinus macrocephalus. Lineage (NCBI taxonomy): Eukaryota > Metazoa > Chordata > Actinopteri > Characiformes > Anostomidae > Megaleporinus > Megaleporinus macrocephalus. The sequence goes on along the minus strand of CM038709.1, from coordinate 24,683,224 downwards.
CGTCATGTACATGTTGCTCATTTTAAAGAAATTTCAGCACAACCAAATTGAAAAATCTTCTTGCGCACCTGCCAGGACCTCGCTAATACTGCAAGAGCCTATTACAGAGGTCCAAACCCTGAAAAGTCCTTTCAGGACTTCTTTTACTTTTTCTTCACTCCTTTCATCATTTAAGACACGGTCGCCCTAAATGAAGTGGTCTGATATAAGAGAGAGGAGGCCGAAGCAGTATGAAGCTGAGGAAATGTTCAGAAGCGAGTTCTCCCTGAGGAGAGTCCTCTCTGCACTTTCACCTTTTGTACGCTCAGAAAATTCTTGTTTGTTGCCGCTGTTGCACAGCCACACATTCCTAAGGCGGCTGTAACTTTTGGGACATATGGAAAGGCGTCTACTGTTGACTACATGCAGGATATAGCCTTTTCCAAACAATTCGCTTTCAATAAGCAAGCAATTCAAGAGTTCCCCTCCGAGCGTTTAGTGTATGATGCATGGGGCTAGCTCTGCTTGTTCTTGTTTTTCCCCTCTTGTCTGTATTTTCCACTCTTATCAAGTGAAACATGGCTAGCAATAACACAGGCACTGATGTGGAGGGGGTCGGCTCTGAGGCACGACTACAGAACAGAGGCCTTTATTGCCTTCGACTGTGAAGGAAACCCCTCAGGCCCCACCATAATCTACAGCATGCCTCTAGAGCTGGAGCTCTCTCAGACATACTGTTCAGATATTTCAAATAAAAAACATTCACAAAAGACGCAATTGTGACCAGAGATCTGAAATAGACGCTAGACTTAGTAAGTATAGGCAGTTTGACTGTATTAATAGTTCCAGCAGGAACACACAAGCAACTCTCTCCTTTATTTCATGAGTCTTTGTATAGATGTGTTTCTATACAAATACAAACTGATGAGAGAGAGAGAGAGAAGGAAAGATAGAAAGAGAGACAGAGAGAGAGACAGAGACAGACAGATAAACGAGAGATGGAAAGAGAGACGGATAAACAAGAGATAGATGGAAAGAGAGAAGGCAAGAGCAAGAGAGAGAGAGCAAAATAGAGAAAGAGAGAGAGACGGATAAACAAGAGATAGATGGAAAGAGGGAAATAAGGATGAGAGTGAGAGAGAGATATAGAGACAGATAAACAAGAGATTGAAAGAGAGATGGAAAGAGAGAGAGAGAGACAGTGACAGACAAAGAGAGAGACAGAGAATGAGCGAAAGAGACAGAGAGAGAGAGAAAGAGAGAGAGAGAGAGAGACAGAGCTAGAGAGAGAGACAGAGAAAGCAAGAATGAGCAAGAGAGACAGAGCTAGAGAAAGAGAGAGACAGAGAGAGAGACAGAGAAAGCAAGAGTGAGAGAGAGAGACAGAGCTAGAGAGACAGAGAAAGCAAGAATAAGCGAGAGAGACAGAGCCAGAGAAAGAGAGAGAGACAGAGAAAGCAAGAATGAGCGAGAGAGACAGAGAGAAAAAGAGAGAGAGAGAGACAGAGCTAGAGAGACAGAGAAAGCAAGAATAAGCGAGAGAGACAGAGCTAGAGAGAGAGGGAAAAAGAGAGAAAGAGAGAAAGAGAAAGCAAGAATGAGTGAGAGAGACAGAGAGAAAGAGAGAGAGAGGGAGAGAGAAATAGAGCTAGAGAGAGAGAGAGAGAGAGAGACAGAGAGAGAAAGCAAGAATGAAGGAGAGACAGCTAGAGAGAGAGAGAGAGAAAATGTTTCACTAAGTGCTGTGCCCCTGAACTTTCACTGGAAACACATAAACAGTGGTCTATCGATCAGACTCACTCTGTAGTGCGCTGGCCTCTCATGGATGGCGGCACGCTAAGTAAATCAACAGCTTTATCACTCTCTGACCCAAACACAATATGGGTTATCATCTACTTTGTAAAGGGCAAATGAGCTGCTCTTATACATATACATTACTGACAAAACAGGGCCTAAACACATAGCTCCATGTACATCCACATCAGCGTCGGGCCAGATTAGTGCTACTTCCAGTCTGACTGTGAAAAGGGAATTTACAATACTGTCCAAAAGTTTGAAACCATTATATTAAAGTGTGGCATCAATGTTTTCAAGCTAAAAACTGTATGTACGTAATGTAAATGTATAAAATAAATTCAGTATGCTAGTTTTCTGTAGTTGCATAGTTTCATGGTGATCGAATCCTAACGCAGATCATTTTATTTATATATATATATATATTACAATATGTACATAACAAAATGTAAAGATAAAGACAATTATCTAGTTTACAAGATTTGAATCTACATTATAAGAATCTACGCTATAAGTCTAAGTTAGACTTGCAATTAAAAAAAAAAAACATTGGGTATGCTGGAAAAACATAAAGCAGAAGTTTGACCTGTGTTAAATTAAACACGGTACTAAAACACAAATCTTATGTTCTATTTTACAAACACTGTTTTTTGTAAATATGCGCTCATTCCAAATTTGATGCCTGAAGCATGTTTACCACTGTGTTATGCCATCTTTCCATTAAGCAGCACATAATAAATATTTGTGGATTGAAGACACAAACTGAGCCACATTTGAAAGCAGAATTATTTGCCTTTTTTGTTATATGAGTCTTCAGCTATTTAACCGTACGGTCCTTCACTGTTGTATTTGGCACATGTCTTCAGTGAGAGGCAAATCTGGACAGCAGCCATGCTGTTGTAACTCATGCAGAATGTTTCATGGTGTTGTTATTTTAAAATAATACATGGATGTCCCTGAAATAGACATCTAGAAGGCAACATACACAAAAGCACAATGTTTAGTGTTAATGGTGCCTTCACAGATGTGCAAGTTACCCAGTAATAGCCCCACCTCCTTAAAATGACAGATCTTATTTTGGACTCTACAATCGTAACAATATGGAGTGTCCATGACATAATTAAAAATCTTTCAAATACAGATTTCATTCAAATAGAGGTTCAAGCTGATTCTAAAAACACTGGTTTTGAATGTCTTTTCATTTTACGTTACAGTTTCATTTAATTCCTGGAATTGGGTTTGCAGATTTTAGTATAATAACCAAATAAAATAAATATAATAAGTGATTGGCAGGGTAACTTAACACAGCCATGGAAAAGTATTAAGTCTAGGAAAGGACACAAACGGATTGTGTGGATACTGTTCGAATGACAGACTATTTGGGTATGTGTAGGTGTCAAACCAAGCAAGACCAGTATGGACAGACTAAACTGAAAAGAAATCTCCTTCCAGCACACCCTGCATCTATGTAACCTTCCTAACCCTCTTGCTTAGCTGCAGTGGGTGGCAAACACGCACACATAGGGTGGTTTGCGCCGAGGCAGTGCTCTTCCTGAAGCCGCCTCTTTGACCACACAGCTGGATCTGAGGAGGTTGTGGAGAGAGGACCTCATCTAAAAACGACGCTGAGCCTCGGTGAGGCACTGCTAAATAGGCTGACCAAATATCGATCCTGTAATTATACTCACAATTACTGATGACCCCGCCCAACGGATCGCCTTTGAAGTCAAACTCAATGTCCATGTACTTCCCCTGTAGACAGAAGAGAAATAATCAGCACATCTCGAAGCGTAAGCAGGTGGCAGGTCTTTACAGAACTTGAAATAATGTGTAAAAAACAAAAACGTCTTGGTTGGTAGTGCTGTATTTTCTTAACATGGTCAAAACAAGATACGAGGGACCAGCGTGTTCCACCCCAGTGATGAGATTGCACCAAGGCCTTTAATACTGGCTTAGTTGGACAGGCGGAACCCCACGCCTCTGCTGTGGCTTTTAATGGTAGGACGGAGTACGAGGCTCAGAGGTAGCAACTGCTGCAAAACTAACTGAAACATGAGCCCTCTATGAGGGAGCAGGAAAAAGACCTTCTTTCCAAGCTTAGTCACTTAGTAAAGCCCAGGTTTATTCATAAACGGGGCTGCCAGTCATACCTAGGCTTGTAATAGTGTAAGGCGCTAGCTCGGAGGAAAATACTTTTTTTTTATTTTGCAATGTGAAGGTAAAAGAAACCTCTCTCTCTCTCTTCCAACCCAAAATTGCAAAGAAACAGTAAGCTCCCTGTCTCTAGAGCCTTCTCTCTCTCTATTTTATATCCAACCACTCTTCAAAGCTACCGGCCCAATTACTGCAGCCAAATTCAACAAAACTTCTCCCCAGCCAAGAGAAGCAACAGATCCACTTTTCCACAGCACTGGAGATGCGATGACACATTATAGTGTGAGCTGGAAAGGGAATTTAAGTTCTGACAGCAGTTCCTACATTGCTCTTCAACACCCCCACCCCCACCCCCACCCAAAACAAAAAAACATTTTTTTTTACCTGTGAATGTTAACATACCACAGAGATCTGCTTGTCCATTAGAAGCTAACGGGCTGGTGGACAACTTATTCAAAACGCACAGTCTTTAGGTTTAATTGGACAAGCCTGGAGTTATGTGACGACATCAAGAAAAAATATGAAACAGCCAGCAGCCCCCAATTCTCTCACACAGTAAGCGTGAGAACATTCCTGGACTATTGGTACCCAACAGGACTGTGTCTCCTCAGATCTGCACTCTGGAACTGACAGTTTTCCCTTCTGAGTGGACATTTACATACATGTACATGCTACAGCATTAGCTAATGTAACAACCAGCAGCACACTTTCCAAAATTAAACATACTTTTACATGCCAACATGAATCAAAGTTCAATTTAATTCAATAATATAAAGTTTAATTAAGAAAACTGCCTGTATGTTCATGTTATGCACACAGCTTACATTCATGTGCACCAGGGAAATTAGAAAAATTTCCATACTGTGGTCAAGACAGAGGTAGCTTTTCAATATTTTGTTCCCTCGAATTTAAAAATAGATGCTTTTTTTTAAGATTTCATAAATGTTGACATACCTGCATTAGCGAATATTTACATAAAAAAATATCGGATATTGGCGGTGAGGCACAATTCCACTATTGGTGGACCCTACTAAATGGTATATTTCTTTATTTCTTTTTATTCTGTATAACTAAGTGTCATAAAATACAGTTTCAATCATTTAAGAATGAAGAATTGCTTTTTCTAGCAAAGAAATGGCTCATTATGTAACGCACATTCACTAAACAGCTCTTCGGGCTGTGCAAGCTGCACAATGTTCTCTGCTCTGACCCCTGTCAGGATAGTTCAGTGCATGTTTATCTAGCGGCAGCTGACTAAGAACCCAACAGTCAAATGGCCACCTTTTAGGTCTCGATGCCTCTAACAGCATTTCCGCCCACATCCAAACCAACACAGACACGCTAGTGCTGCACAACATGGACAAAACAACACACTGAAGACACAGAGAAACTTTTTAACAGGCTACATTGACAACACAGTGGTGAAACCTTCACATGGGGAATGACTGACTTGCATTATTCTGATATATGCTGGAACTCACGGCTTGCATTTACTAAACTAATTTAGAAAATCCAAGGCTTGGCATGGTTCATTAAGATGCTTAGTATATAATGGGTTTATTTACATTTTGCAGGTATCTGCAATATCCATAACCGTGGACTTAATTCTTAGTGGAATATGGAGGTGAGTGATGCATTTTTATTTTGGCCTTTATTTTAAAATAGGTAGTTTATTAACTTATTTTCTCAGACAATGGATACAAATACTGATCACTGAAATGAATAATCATTTCAACCAATCAGAAATCTGTATACTAATTTGTCTTGAATGCTGCAATGTTGCATACGTGTTTATATGTATCAAACTAAATCTGCAGTCTAAATCTTTAATTTTCTATTGTACTAATTTCTATTGTTTTCTATCCACATACCCATATACATGCTTGATGGTTTTATAGGTGTTAGATGGTTTTTTTTTAGTTGACTTCAGTGATCGTTAAGGCTGGATGGGGTAATCCAAATAATTGGACTGGTATTGTGAGGACAATACATCAGAATTAGGGAAATGTGAGTTTCAACATCACGGCCATGAGACTGCAGCAAATCACAAAAACGTGTTGCACAGGTTAACGTTGAGGCCCGACAGCTACTGATACCAGTATTTCAAATATCAACACTGCAATAATGACTAAGGATTGATATTGTTGTTCTCTGAACAAAACCTTGCTTCCAAAACCTCTTAGGAGAAGTAAAACATTGTTTTGAAGCATTTACTCGATTCACCACAATGTTTTATCACAATGTCGCAGCTGCTGTTTTCAAGAAAAGGGTACGAGGGTTTTTGTTGTGACACTGATGATACAGTGTACAGCTTATACACTATAAGAACAATTAATCCACACCAACTGGCCTTCACTGCAATCATTACCCATGCAAGCTGTACTGAGCAGCACAGTGGAAGCCTGCGCTCATGAAGAACTCCACGATGGAAACAGAAGTGGAGCGCCTGCAGACTCACTTCCTGAATGCAGGCCTCCTGGCAGAGGTACACACACGCACATCTGGATGTAGTTGCCAGGGAGGTTACAAGTAGGGTTTCATTTGAGCCCTGCTTTGTGCTGCAACTGTAATCGTTCTGTCGTTGCTATGTCAAGAACAGCAGGGCCAAACACGGCCAGATGTTGGTCAACAGGTAGCCGAACACACACAAAATAAGAGTGATGGTCCTGTCTGTAAGATTACAGCCTCCCAGTGAGGATTTTCCCTCATAAAATACATTAAGGAGCACTACAAACAGAAACGCTTAGAAAGAAATGAGGTAAAAGAGCTGCTTGGGGGTAGGGCTCAAATTTTATTAGCCCTTTTTGCCATCACATCAGGATCAAAGGTCTGAGTGGACTTATGCAAACACACTGAGCGGCGTGATCAAAACAACCAAAGAGGGCTCTGCCAGGAATACTTACAAATCGAGATGAGTTGTCATTCCTCACAGTTTTGGCGTTTCCAAAAGCTACAAAGAGGAGATAACAGACAGAGTTAGTGATGAAGCCTGACAGATTTATTATATATATATCCAGACGAGTAGCATCCTAGTTATTTTTCTTTCATCAAGCAGTTGCACAGCTTAGGGGAAGCAAACGACTTGTAAGCCGCATCCATCTACATGCATGTTAGGCATCAAACTGTTTTAACCTGGATTTTATTACAATTAAATGTGGTGCTCTTGTTGCACTTTGACATTTCTGCATGAAAAAAGATCATAGCTAGCTGAGGGATAAGTGCTTTAATAGGAGGTGGAACCCGAAACACAGAGCACACACCATTACTGTACTAGAGGCACCATATTGTGATAGCTTTACTGACATTTTAAACCTTTTTCAGAGTAACTGTAAAATGCAATTCCTAGGCAGCCCTTCTTTGGCTATATTGAAAGAGATTCTTTTGACCAGATCGACTGACTTTTTGAATTTCCCATGTATCTATATTAGTTGATTGTACATCGGGCTTATTACACTTTTTATATTCTATGTTAAATTAGCATAAACATTTTAGTTTTTTTTGTAATTATTGTATGTATTTCTTTTCATTTATTTATTTACTTTTTGTGTTTGTATCATGTTTAAAAGCAAACTAAATAAAAAATTAAAAAATGCAATTCCTGCCAATTCCTGCAGTTAAACTGTACATTTCCCCTCAACAATGCTTAATGTTTCACTTAAAAATCTGAATGTGTTCAAATTCTGTGTCTAGTAGTTCTAAACTACTTTTTAGTAGTACTTTAGTACACAATCTTTTGACATCAAGAAAGCTGCAGTCCATCTTTGTGGAGAAGTACGAATTGTACCACAGAGCTCTTACTTCTTACTTCTCTCATTGCTCGCTAGTATCCCAAGAGAGCAGCAGCATTTCACACTTAGAGAGCCAACAGTATTCTAGTCAATGTAATAATAGATTTGCAGAGAAATTAATTAAAAATATCCAAGTCGACTTCTATTCCACCAAGCTTCTTTACAAATGTTCTTAGTCCTTTGGTAAACTTAAGGCAGAAATAGAGTTTATTAATATCACATCCAACAGCCAGACCGAAATTAGGAGACATTATTCAGCCAAAACTGGAATGAGTTTTTCTGTGCCTGCACACAGTGTGCATGCGAGCGAGAACACAGGCCGGGAAGCGCGTTGAGCCTGAGGTGCGGAGGATCATTACAGCCAGCAGCTAAACTCTCACAGATGTGGAGCTCAACTGGGTACTTCTATCCACCTCATCACTCATGGGCATTTCCTGTGTGTGACCCTATGTTAAAAACACAGCTGCCTGCGTGCCAGCAGAGAGCGTTGTGCTCCATTAACAGTGAAAGGCAGATAGCTGAGGGTGGGGTGAAATTATGAGAAAAAAAGGGGGACAAGCATGTCTCAGCATCCCCTCGTGGGCTTATACCTGGTTTGTGAATTCTGACTCCATTGGATTCTTGCAGTGTCACTGCATTGGAAGGCTTATTCTACTTCACCAGCTGTGATCAGGGTCTGCAAGTTAAAGCTCTGCTCTACCGGAGGTGAATACCTGTAGCTGTGATAGCTGCTGCTGTTTTATGTTGGAGGATTATTGTAGCATTTTCAGTCAGAGGCAAACTCTGTTTGATCAAGATAAGACTGAAGAAATTCAGAGAATTTACTACAGTGTACAAAGCTGTTCTCCCTACAGCTTCATCACTTCTCCCTATAGCTTCATCACTTCCCCCTATAGCTTCATCACTTCTCCCTATAGCTTCATCACTTCCCCCTATAGCTTCATCACTTCTCCCTATAGCTTCATCACTTCTCCCTATAGCTTCATCACTTCTCTCTATAGCTTCATCACTTCTCCCTATAGCTTTATCACTTCTCCCTATAGCTTCATCACTTCTCCCTATAGCTTCATCACTTCTCCCTATAGCTTCATTAATCTGTGTTATTGTTTTATTTCTCTTTTAGTCCAGCAGACTCAACTGAATAGAATAAATTGTGGCTCAGACATCAGATGGACCAAAGAAGTAAAGCTATAGATACGAACATTCAAGTTTAACATGAGCTTTAAGCACGAATAGACCTCAGAATAGAGATGTACCTGTTGCAATAACTCAGGCAAGACAAAGACATGCAGTACATAAGGAGGGTCCAGAGGTTAACACCTACCCTCCAGCACAGGATTGGACTGCAGCAGCTGCTCCTTCACTTTGTTCACCTCCTGGCCCTTCCCACACACTGCAGCCACATATGACATCACCAGCTTGCTGGCCTCTGGAATGCAGTACAGGAGAGAGGTCAGAAGTCACACCCGACCAGACGAGAAAGGGCTGCATCCCAAAATCCCCTTTACATCAGCCCAGTCTGCCTGGCTTTCCCACCCCACCCTGATCCATGAGCACACACACAAGTACCTTCCCTTATAAAACCAGTTCAGAGCCCATTCATCACCATTCAGAACTGTCAGCATGTGAAAAGACAATTGAAGAAACGTGTAAATAAAGGAAAACCCATGACCAGAACCAGCTTTCAAAACAAACACACTTATGTGATTAATCCAAAACGACTTTTTCCATGGCTGGATGGGGCAGTGCCCAAGCTTACGTGGGACTTGGGTAAATCGCTGCCTGTACAAGATCTTATTTGAAAAGCTGGGCATGAAGCAGCTCCAAACCCCCTACTAGGTTCAGTGATTGACTGTGATTGACTGAATGATGCTCATGTCAACCTGATTTGGACAGCTTATACTGCGGCGTTTTGATCAACCTTTTACACGGAAAAACAGATCAGACCGAGTTAGACGTGGAGAAAGAAGCAGAAACTGTGCTGAGAAACGAGTGAAAAGTCTAGGAGGGGAAAACTGGGGCAGTAAGACTTCGGCGAAGATGTGATGTATGAAGAAGCGACATTTAAAGTAAACAAAGGAAGTTCAGTATAGCCCACTGTGTGCAGCGAACCAGTGACTAATTCATTTATTTTCAGAGCTGACAGAGTTACTACTCACATTAAAAGAAGCCTGGAAAAGAGCCTAGAGGATAGAAAACTCCCAGATTAAGCCTAGCTCGTGACTAAAAAGTGTCAATAGAGAATGACTGTGCTCAAAACGGGAAAAAAAAAGCCAAATCATTCCTCGAGTTGCCATTTGTGTAGTGTCCAGTAACACCTTTTGTCCTTTTTTGTCCTTAATTCTTCATTCAATTCAGTTTCAAAGACTAAAGAGAATAGAGGTACACACAATCTTCTTCCTCACCTCATGTTTAAATGAGATCATTTAACACGCTGTTTAACACGCAGTTCAATCAGGTCAGTACGCTTCACAGCCAAACACGAACGACTCTGTGCACAAGTGTGGTGCACAAAACAGAGGATGAAAGTAATTTAAAGCATAAGTCCTGAAGACTGATGAGAAGAAAAACTAAGAACTATTTAATTAATCACGGGCCAGGGACAGATTTCCACCATCAGAGAGAGGCGACTCTGGGACCTAGACACATACTCAAACATTTTCATTAGTCTCTTTCACTGTAAACCACAGAACCGATGAGGGGGGATTACCAAAATCCCAATTTATCTCATTGCCTTGACTGCTGGACTTTCTGGATTTGACTTCTAAACCAATGAGTAGTTGGCACAGAGAGATGCCAGTGTTCAAAGCAAGAGAAAACTAATGATGAGTGGGGAAAAGGGTTGTAAAATGTTGTGGTTAAGCTGTGTAAGATGTGAAAGAATTAAAAAAAAAGACCACGGTAAAAATAGACTCTAGTTCACTTTGATATTTGTGCTTTCTAAGGCAGAAAAAAAGGCTTTGATTATAATTGAGCTCAGTGTGGACAAAAACAGTTGATTAAAGAAATGCAGTAAATATAAAATTCATCGTTTCTGGTTTAAGAATCTTCCAGGCTACGCTGGCTCTATACTCGGTTTTGGAATCTACAGTACGGCATTTAAAGCAGAGACCTGAGCAGTATGAGAGTGTGTGCCAGCAGGCTGAGATACACAGCTGAGCTGATGCTGAAGTATCAGCGGGGACTGAGAGCTGTTCCTCTGTTCACACTGAGGGTACGCCATAAACCAGCTCAACCTCGTCCATGCTTTTTAAAGCTGTGCTCCAGACCTGGCAATCTGATACATCACGTGCAGCCGGAGACCGTTTCACTGTGGTGGAACAGACGCGCTACCTTTCAGGACAGCTACGAAGAACCCACATTTCAGCAGGACGATATCGTTAGTTTGTACAAACACAATCTCATGTGGAACGTTTCTTACTCGCCATGGACTTCAAATGTTCTTAAACACAAATATATAACCCTGACTCTGACGAGGGAATGAGATGGCCTCCATGTGTCAATGATAGATACAGGCCAAATGGGAGCATCGCTTGCGTTGATGCATGACTCATAAATCATTCTGTTTGATGTTAGCCTACACCTGGCATACATTTGCAGATCTTCATCTGCCTCCAAGTCTCCAGATGAGACATGCAAGAGGAACAAAGCATATATACTTTTTTAACAAAAATAAATCCCAGAATCCTCTTTAAAAAGAAATCAGTCTGACCAATAGTCATTAATATGACTTCAGTGCATCTATTTAGTCTAAGTATAACAACTGAAGCCTAACAGATGGAAACACATGATAGTGATTTTACTTTTTACTTTTACTTGTGATCTACCCACCTGAGTTAACTTTTTCAGAATAAAGTTTTCATCGTAAGAGACAAAATTACTAAGAAGTGATGTTTTCAGGATTCCAGCAGACTATTTTTAGTAGTTTATTGTTTGTTTTAGGTAGAAACCAAACCACACCACACCTGAGCTTGCCTAAAGCTGTTCTGACCATGCGGAAGATAGCCTTGAGGTTTGTGTAGTCTGTGATGTAATGATTCATTCTGACCACAAACAAGTTAGGAACTTTACTGGGAACTGATACTGGGGGGTGAAAACAAAGCAGAACCCACAGCACTCTTACCTGTCTTTCCTGCCCCACTTTCTCCTGTAATGAGGATGCACTGGTCTTTATCTTGATCTCGAAGCGACCGGTAAGCCTCATCTGCCAGAGCATAACTGAAAAAGACAAAAGAGAAGCTGATTAAACTGGACCGGAATATGAGAAGAGCTACTCGATATGATTTTACACCATTAAAGACTGTCCACTCTACAGCATATACATTCACAGCTCTTTACTACCAGCATCCCATTTCCTAACATCACCATAGCTGCCCACTGAAGGGTGAGGGAATGCTTGGTGTGGAGTGAGGAAACAGCGTGTGTAGGCCACATGTCAGCTAATCAACCGCATGCTGCAATCCTGGATAAAACTAGGTCGCATCTGCATAACAGTCGACAATCGCTTGGACAACGTGTTGAATCATGAGGTTTCATTTTGCTGTGCTTTGCTGTGAGTTTTCTTGTGGCTATTAGGAGTAACACGCTCACACACCACCATACAGCAGCCTGCTACAACGCTGTTAACGGAGTATTAATGAAAAGAAATGAAAACTGCAATAAGCACATATATAGAGAGCAGTAAGAAAACAACAAATGCAGAAGATACAGTGAGTCAAGCTCATTTTCAACTGCAGTCAGTGTAACATTCATCTTTGTTTATTCCTGATTCACCTCGTTTACTGTAGTGAGAAAAATTCAGGGACACTTTATTATTTAATTTCCAGTCAAATCTGAAACGTTTGCCTCAGATGTGAAACAATCTATAGCTGATTCTGTTCATCTTTCTTTAGTAAAAATAAATAAATAAATAAATAAATAAATAGTTCCAACACTCCTACTAAAAAGATATTTTTCTGATGTGCAAATATGCCAATTTTAGAGCACAACTGGTATTTATTTGTCAAGTTTAACATACTGGGGAAAAATTACACCAACACAAACTCTATAATGGCCACATATAATGTTTTGTTCCCTCTGCCATATGTTACGTTCAGCAAATAAACAGTAACTGCATATTAAAGTGTACAGAAGTGTTTTCTTTGTTGGGGACAGATTCTTATTTTTACTTAGGAGATCACTAAAACATAGAAAACATAAAAAAAATAGAACACTAACTTTCTGGCTGTTTTTACTGGAAATGGAATACATAAAAGGTGGTCTCTGACTTTTGTACAGTAATGTATGTATGTATGCATTCCAGCAATGCAGTGCAAAGACCAGCATGCAGCACTATTTGTATATTTAATGCGACTTATATTTCCAGACGACCGCTCTTATAGGTCATAGGCAGTTTGCAGAGGAGGCAGAATAGTTTCTTTTAATACAGTGCATATTAAATAAGCTTCACTTTACACAAATTCCTGAGCACATCCACAATAGAAAAGTGGGTCATATGGCCCTAGACTCAGGGGGCTCTACAACAATGAAATGATTGTAATTGATTTGCTCGCGTGTGACTGTCCACACAAACCACCAGCAGTGTGTGGTGTGCCTAGAAAGGGAGGAGAGAGAGAGAGAGAGAGAGAGAGAGAGAGAGAGAAGAGAGAGAGAGAAGAGAGAGAGAGAGAGAGAGAGAAGAGAGAAGAGAGAGAGAGAGAGAGAGAGAGAGAGAGAGAGAGAGAGAGAGAGAGAGAGAGAGAGAGAAAAAGCACGTGATGATAAGTGATGGTGTAGGCCCTAGGGACAACGTTTGCACTAAAACAGTTCTAATATTGTGACTATGCCATTTCATTTCTCTTCCATCAAGCCACAAGACTTTTAGACATTAGCCGTTCAGACAGCTCGCTCTCTTTCTCAGTTTTCCCTCTGTCTGTACTTTTCTACAATCATTACCCAGGAATGTTCCAGAACCACCACTAATAATAGCTCTGATTGTGAGGGAAATGTTGCATGTAGTTCCCCTCCTGTAAGACATTTAGAGCCCCCCCAATCTGCAGGGAATTTCATGGTGCCTGTATGCATGTCAAAAGAAAGTAAGTTGGGGAGTAAAAGTCAAGCGCAAACTTCAAAGCAACGCTAATGATAAAGTCTTAAGTCCTTTATAACTGATTGCCACAGCAATATTTGCGTGCTTTGGTCCCTTTAAATGGCCTTGTTGCATACATTAGATCCTCTCTTTAGCAGCTATAAGCATGCATCAAATTATGTTATACTAGATCAAGAGGCATGAATGGAAACTCTTGAATCTTGAATCTTGAATCTTGAATCTTGAACACATGTCCAAAAACATACTGGGAGAGAGGTAGTTACTGACAGAGCCAAGATAAATGTAAAATGTACAGTTTAATGAGTATTGGCATTTCACTTAATACTTACAAGGGTTTAAAAAAGTGGCCACAGATCTTCAACTTCTATTTGACATACGCAGATCAGACTGGCATGATTCTGGACCAGGCCGAACTGGGTGATTTGCTTCCCACAGTTATTACATAATCACCTGTTCGCAATTATTTGTGCTGATCAAAACTGATTCTGACCACAATAACACTCCCAAGGTTGTTTGGGTTTCACAATCAGCAACATGCATTTTCATCTGTTAGGCTGAGACACTTCATGGGTCTTACAACAACAACAAAAAATTTCTAACTTCTGACATAAAGCTACAACACATGTAACCTCACACTGTGTCTGTCCTGAAGCTACCAGGTACTGACAACTCAGAAGTAAGACAACAGGCAATTTTGCCACCCTGGTTTTGTACTTTAAAAGCAAAAAACCCCACACAATGACATAGTTTAATCCCAGTTAATTATGTTACACCGTCATGATGCTGGAAGACTTACCATCGAGTTACAACAGACTAAAATAACAACAGTAACAAATCACAATTCCCAAAAAGCAAACGGGTCAGCCGCGCCTCACCATTAATCGTTAATTACTCATACTGCATCTCTAATGGAAATCTTGATGACACATAATTGTAACTTGAACGAGAGTTGACCTGAACTAAGTGGACTAACTGTCTGCAAAAGAACATCCACTCAAGCTGTGCCTGCTGTACAAAGACCCGAACTCAAAGAACTGGCAACACTCATGGAGATCTGGGATATGTGGAAAGAGAAGTAGAGCTGGAGAGAGAGAGAAATAGCGGGCATGGGACATTACATCACTGGAGAAATGTGCAGGGGTGTAGAGAACAGATGTCTGCGCTTTGTGAGGCAGTGTAGCCGCTCGACGTGAGCCTAACAATGGAGAACCATAACACAATTACTCCGACCCTGAATGGGGCAACAGGGGAGGGGCAGGCAGAACCCATGCGTGGACATTTGCCGCATTAGTGCTATTGGTCTAACACAACACACCAGGTTCTCCCAGCAAGGCTTTTCAGAACCCTTTATCTAGAGGAAGCTCTGCATGAATATGAATGCATTAGATCTTAATATGAAAAGACTGCATGAGTACTGGGGACCTTTGGTGACTGGTTAGCAAACCAAACCACACACCACAACAATCTCTCTTCAGACAACAAAAAGAAAAGAGGATGTGAATGGCATCTGTCACGGGCCCTTCTTACACAGTAACAGTTTTTTTTGGTATTTACTCAAGGCCCAGGAAATTATTCTTCAATCTGTTCTCAAATTAATAACTATTAAGGAAGAGAGAAAGAGAGAGAGACAAAGAGAGGAGAGAGAAAGAGACAGAGAGTGTGCAAGCAAGAGAGAAAGAGAGCAAGAGCAAGAGAGAGTGCAAGAAAGAGAGAGAAAGAGAGAGAGAAAGAAAGAGACAGAGTGAGACAAAGATAGAAGAGAGAGAGAGCAAGAGAGAGAGTGTAAGAAAGAGAGAGAGACACACACAAAGAGGAGAGAGAAAGAGACAGAGAGTGTGCAAGTGAGAGAGAGAGACAGACAAAGAGAGGAGAGAGACAGAGAGTGTGCAAGCGAGAGAAAGAGAGAGAGAGGGAGAGACAGCAAGAAAGAGAGCGAAAGAGAGACAAAGAAAGAGCGAGAGACAGAGAGGATAGAGAAAGAGAGAGAGAGTGCAAGAAAGAGAGAGAGAGACAAAGATAGGAGAGAGAAAGCAAGCGAGAGACAGCGTGTGCGAGAGAGAGAGAGAGAGAGAGAGAGAGAGAGAGAGAGAGCGAGCGAGCAAGAGGTCTGTCTCTAAACTATACTGGAAGCACATACAGTTTCTATTCCAGCCTCACATGAATCATGACAAGCGACAGGATCCAAGTAAAACGTGTAGATGCTGTTTATATATTTGAACTGTGTGACACGGTGATAAAAAGATAATCACATGCGACCAACGAGAACATCAAAAGCAGACAGCGGTTGAGGCCATAGCCCGAGGTCTCCACATCTGACCAGAAGCTGAAGAAGGGTGGCTGCAGAGAATGGGGGGGATGCCTGGTACACCCTCCTCCCAGCACATAGCCTTCAGTAGAGTGAGCTGTAATTTCGGCATCTCTGTGGCAGTCGTGTGGCCCAAAGCCACAGCAAGAGGCAACGTCAAAAAATAGCCACTGGTAGTCCTGAGAAATGGGACGAACAGGCGCATCACAAGGAGCAGAATCACCCAAGACAAACTTTCAGATGAAGGGAAAAGACATAAAATAATTCATAGCATGCAGAGCTCTAGGGATTTTTTTTGACATGGCTAAAACTTGACCAGACTATCTTCTGCTGTTAAACTGTTATTTCTTTTTTTTGAAATACTTTATAGTTAAAAGGAACAATAAATTACTCAGCACAATCAGAATGATCTATACTAGTTACCCAGAACCATATACCTAAGTAAAGATCCAATTAGGAGTGTAATAACAAACAATATTACATTTGAAATGAAACGGTCATAAATGGTGTACTTGGAGCAAATACAGGCTTTACAAGGTTTCATTGTTTGATGAGAAAACAATGGCACAACACGTGGACAGAGTGGGATAGTGAATAAGGGCTGGCTCTGCTCAGTCTACTGCATGCTACGGGATATCCGTATCTTGTGCTGAATGAGCTACAGGGGAAATGGAGGCTTTCCTGCTGAGATGAGGTGGCACTGGAATAAGAGTCCCAGGTGTAACAGACAATGGGCTCTGGGAGCTTTACAGGAGCAAAAGGTCCAAACACACAGGTGCATCCAGCCAGGTGGCCAAAAAAAAAAAAGCCAAAAAACAAGAAAACCAAAAAAAACCCAAAAAACCCACAAAACACAACCCACAGAAACCTTAACATCTAAATAAAATCCGAATTTCCAGTATTTACCATGTCCACTCTCTGTCCTATTACAGCTTCCAATCTTTTCTGGAAACCTGCTTTTCTACACTTCCAAAATTCAGTCTTCAGAAGTTTGCTTCTTCTGCATCTTGTGATCCAAGTAGCAAGTAAACTCATTCAGTTATGTTGAAGCTTAGACTCTGGGGTGGTCAGTCTATTGTTCTGAGAACACCAGCAGCTTCTTTGTTTGCTTTCCATTTTTTTCTTCTTTCAGTCTGTTACTTTTTTTGAATAACTGTTTTCTCACAGTGGAAGGATGGACAGAAACACCCATGGATTGTTTCAGATCTGAAGCAAAAATGAAGCTTGAGTTTTTCCTATTGGTTAAAAAACTACTGTTGGTGTATCTGATAGTGACTGTTGGAGGACTACCAAGGGGGTATTCCACAAAGCAAGATTTCCCAGTAAGCCAGATCATTTACGCCCAAAGTGAGGAAAATCCAGTAAGAAAAAAGACTATTTTTACTGGACAGTTCTCACGTCAAGGCCTTAAGATGTCTTGCTAACAGAGATCCTGCTTTGTGTAAGCGGAATATCTTATATCTGTCCTCAGAAACTCTTGGAAAAAAAAAACTTTAACTTGCTTTTGACTGGAAACTGGAAATGGAGGGTGGTCTCTGACTTATGCACAACAAATTCTAGTGTTTGTTTTGGCTGTTTATGGGAGTGCGTGAGACATTCTTTGGGAAAGCCCCTTCCTCCTGCAAAACACATACACACTTCCCCATACACCCCCACAACCACCCACACACACGAGGAAGAGGAGAGTAGAAGACTGTTTTTAGAGTCTCCTCTCCGGATGCCTTTACAGTTTCCCTCGTCTGATTTAGTCAGCTTTCCTGACGGAGGCAGGAGATCTGCTAGGGTGTGATGTGATGTGTGTATGTGTGTGTGTGTGTGTGTGTGCATGCAGTGCAGACCGGCTGACCCTGAGTCAGAGCTCCACACAAACTGTTCCAGGAGCCCAATACAGAGCCACACAGTAAGATTCAAAGATGGCTGACCACACACCCAGTCCAAATGAAAAGGTACAGAGGTGTGGAGCAGAGGTTTGAGATGTAATTAACTATGTTTTTTTTGGAGCAATAGTTTTTAGCTTGGAAGTCACTCCCTAAATCAAGTGGGCAGATCAGCCTACTCTGTCTGGTCCGAAGCATACGCCGGCCTCTAAATGTAGGACTCGATGGAAGTACATCATGTGGTCGTATCTGGCAACACTTTGTTGTTTCCTCTGATGCCAAAGGACCTCTTTACCAAAACCCCCTGATCTGTATTATAAGATGTCATTAGGAAATTAGATTTAATGGTAAATTGTGGGAGGAAAAAAAAATCTTTTGAATCTTTTTAATCAGGGCGTGCAAGAAAAGGGCCATCACTGTAGGCGGTGTAGGTAAAGACGGGGAAGTCAAAAGGAAGAGCTAAATGAACACTACGCCTTTCAAATCTAACATTAGAAGCTCTTTTCTAACCACAGTGCACTGTTCAAATATACCCTCGGAGTGTCTCCAGGGCCCAGCACAAACCTTTGTGTGTTCTAGTGCCCTGATGCCCCACAGTGAGGACATCCTCCTTCATTCATCCCGCTGTCTCTTGAGGGATGCAGCTGAGCTCTCCAAAATTCAATTAGGTTTTAAAGCAGACCGCACTGGCTCGAAGAACAAGTAGTACAAAAGACACTCAAAGTAACGAAGCTAATAAAACACACACACGCACGTTCAAACACACTAACCGCACATACAAAGCACGCACAGAGACATGCTTCACAATAGTACATCACTTGACATGTCTCTGAGGGAAGCGTGACCCATTTGTGACCCTTATTCAATCCAATCCCGACACGCATGCGACCAGCGTCCTCTAGACTACAGTTGGTGCCTTTGTGGCTCAGGCTGACTGAGGGGCTAGAGGGAGGCTGGTCTACATGAGGCAAAGCTTGTTTATCTGACCCCTCAGCAGGAAGTAAGGGGAGTGGGTCATCATGCTGAGGGAAGGGTCACAACTGCATTTGCACAACAAAAAAATAAACACTGCTAAAGGGGTGCAGCTGGGTGTCCCAAAAACGCAAATTATAGCTCATCACTGAAAGCGTTCGGGCGTGGCTGGGTAGTGCAGAGCACTACAGCACTGACACATTAATTGGAATCTGAACATTTACTGGACCGGCAGGAAGCACTGGTTTACTGGGTTCATTTCGGTGATGCAGTGGGACAACATATACACACAGAGTTCACATTCACAATCCTCCCATAAAGATGAACCACTTTTATATCTGTACTTTTAATTCTAGCCTAAATTATTAACAGCTTGTACTTGCGTCCCAAATCTAAAATAATAAAATAATAAAAACGTTTGGATGATTCTAAATTGTCCTGTTAATTTTCTTGTTCAAGCTTTGCTGAATGTTTAATATTGGATATAAATATGATAACACAGCTGATCAGACCGGTCTCTGAATTTTGTGGGCGTGGCTAATAAACATCTGGATTGACAGCTCTCTGCCCAACATTCCTAGCCTGCTCCGGCACTCATGATTCAGTGTTTATGTGACGTTAACTGGATTTAAAAAAAAGTCTGCTCACTCTTCCATTTAACAACTGTACAACAACAATCTCTGTATTAAGATCAGTTTTAGAAATCTAATCCTTCCAGTTGAAGTAAAATCTTGTCAGAAAAGTTCATGTTTCTTCTTTAATAGTCTTGATGACAAAGTTATCCTGGAGGTGTTTAAGAAAGCACTGAAGAAACTCTGGGAAACCAAAAGAAGTCAATGAAGAGGAATGTAATTAATGAGAAAACAAACACAGACTACGGTCCAAGTTTGAAACATACAGTGCTGTAGCTTAAAGAATGTGCAATCATAAACCCAAACATGGGTGTAAAAACCTAATCAGTATAACAACTGTCAGACTGCTATGCGCATAAACGTACACACACTTTTCATGTTTCAGACAGATTTACTTCTCAACCAAAAAAAAAAGAAAAAGACGTGTGTCATATTGAATCACTACCTCAACTGTGTCCAGTCCAAAACACTGATGGCTGGGAAAGGAAGTGAGTTATTTCACAAGGACAGTAAGACAAGCGTCCACATGCACAAGCGTTTGTAAATGTACGTGACGAAACACAAGTGTATATCTTGGAGTTTTGCAATACTGCAAGGTGTGGGGAATTTTCTTTTCATCCCTAATCAAGCTTTTTTTGTATCAGGCAGTGCAGGCGATAACAGTTTGCTGATTAGTAACATGTTAGAGTTGAACGTGACATGTCTGAAAGATTTATGGCATTTACTATTATTTGGTGGACTATGGTTTGCCCACAAAAGCTGATCCAGTCAACATGATAGGAAGCAGTGTACACACGAATACACTCGCATGGTAGTCAATCCCGACCAGTCAAAAGTGCCTTAAAGAACAGGGACAAAAGAAGTGTGCACACATGATGAGCTTATCCAGAAACCCAGGCGCTAATGATGGAGGGAGGGTTGTTTAGCTTCAACACACCCTGTTCCAAGAACCAATATGATAGGCAGCTAACATGAGCTGACTTTCCCAGAACTCCGCAGTAAGTGAGAGAAGGTACTTTCCAGTGAGTTTGGGAGCCTTTCCCCCCGAACTGCTTCTCTTGGGACTCATAACGCTCGAGTACAGACCGGGCCAGTCTTTCAGTAGCTGCTGGCCTTCCAACTCTCTTCATGTCAAGCTGCAGACTGTGGTCAGTGGTTGCTATAGGGACCATGGTGATTTGATTTGCATTTTATTTGCAGGAGCGATTGAAGGTGGGTGGCCATACTTTCATGTAGAGAGGTGCCTCCCCCTCTATCCAGCCTGCCAAGAGTGCTTCTGCCAACGCATAAGGTCCAGAGATCACCTCTCTCTTCGCTCTCGGCCCGCTCGAACTGCTCGATAACTAATTGCAGGGGCTGACGCACTCGTTTAAGAGCTTCCCTGGAAATCTGAAAAGCTATTTGCCAACAGTCGCCGTTATCAAACATTACCAGTAATTTAGCGTACCCGATGTGTGGGACTGGCTTATACACAGATGGCTTACAAAATTAAAGGTTGTGATTTAAATGGACTCAACAGGATGTTAAGTAGAAACCTCAGACTTCTGAATTCTGTTTTTTACAGTGAGAAGCCGAGTTATAAAGTCCTGATGGATCAACAGATACTGGGAAATCAAACAGCCATACCAATTATGTAAACAGCTGGGCAATGGAAAAGAGCTGTAGTTCCTTATTGCCTCATTTGTCCATGACTAACTCTGACAGGAAACATTCGGGCTAGGTAAAATTGATCAGGTCAAGCTCCATTTCTGGTGCTGAAATCTTATCAGTCTTGGTCCAAGTTCCCTCACACTGATTATCAAACCTGAATCATAACCTTTAAACTTGAACCTCATTAGGTGACTTTAATGATTTGAAGAAAAATAGTACCATAGGAATAATTGCACCTGTTTTACTAGCATGTGTATGTGTGTGTTAAGGTCAAGAAAGTGCAAACAAGGCTCAGCAAACATGGAACAACAATAAATCTAGCTAAATAATAAATCTAGGAAAACAGCCCAATGCCTTGGCCTCAGTCAAACAGTGCTTTCACTGTAGATTAACATTGAGGTTGAGTCAGGCCTGTCCAACAGGCTCACTGCTAGACCTGGCTCTGACTAAAGTGCAGTAAGCTCTTCTTTTATTGCCCTGGACTGGTCTAGCGGCCCAGGCAGAGGAGAAGCGGACATCTGGCCCACACACTCCACATGAAACGTGCCCGTTTAAACACGTGTGTGAGATGTGGCGGAGAGGAACCAAATCAAACACGAAGTGTTCACACAGACATACATAAACACACAAACATCCACACACTACGCCTTTCTCACAGAACTCCAGGGTGGGACTAAGACACTGTCACTGAGCCCGTGATGAAAGACAAAGCCCTGGTTCCACAGTGAACGCTGTGCAAGTGTACAGTAAATTATTTTCAGTCAGCCAAGACTTTCGGTTGTTGTGGCTGCCAAAGGGTCATACTTCACACCCTGTAGCACTGAATGAGTAATGGAGGACACTCCCTTTGTGAAGGAGTTTACCAGACAGAAGGAAAACATCTTCCCTTGTCAATATAAACCATGCTCCATTCGCTCGTCAGTGTAAACCACTGTCCATCTGTCTCCATTAGACTGAGCTCGCAGATGCAGTTCACCTTTATCAACAGGTTGCAAAGGTTAAACCTGAAAAACATTCAGAAGGAAGATGACCAAGTCTTTTATTAAAAGATAAAAACAAACACTCTTCATGTTTATTGCTTTAAACTATACTGAGCAAAAGTCTCCTACCAACCATGAAAGCCCAGATACACCACCAAAATTGGGATACATGGTGCTTAAAGCTAGCATGTTTGCAAGAGAAGAGAAAATAAAGTCTTATTAGTATTCTCGACCTCAACATCAATGAATGTGTTTGGGACGACCTGAATCATGAGATATGGCAAATCCAACAAGGATCAAAAAATTGGAGGTGTGGAAAAATATCTTATTATTTAACGGTGGTAATGAAGGTAGTCTAGACACAGCAAATGCTAAAAAAATAAATTATGTGTAGATGTTATGGCTTATTTGTAATGTAAAAATCAATAACTTCCATAAGGTAGGCCCTTGTTTGCGCATTAATGCATATAGTTTGAACAGACAGTGTAAAGTAATGTAGTAGACTGTACTTGGATAGACTGTATTGAAACACTATGATACACTGATAAGGAATTGTTGGGGCAATATGGCAGCTAATAACCTATAACTGCTAACATCTTATTGTGACCAACACTGATATCATTAATCAATATCCGTCCAACCATTATCTTCTGTCACAGGAAGCCAGAACCAATCCTAGCTGCGTATTTCTTCCAGTGGGGCAAAGTAAAAATACTTTTAGAAATGAAAAAAGAGAAAATCTAAAGATTGTAACAACAGATCGTTGTTTGACTGTCATATTCAAAAGTGTTTATTGAGTCTAGTCAACGCTGAATGTGGGACAAACGCAGAGAGGAGGAGGCACAGCACAGCTGCCCATGATCTAAAAATCACCAGGTGTTTGGGGCTTAGTTTCCCCAGACAGAAGGACATGTGCCCAGTGTGCAGCCAGCTGAACTGACCAAAGCTCAGAGAGACTAAACTCAACGAATGAGAGCTGGTCACAGATTCCAGACTGACCTTGCCATCTTGCTTTTGATGTGCTGCTGAATGCAATACTGTAAGACTCTTCCAGGCCTAAACAGAACACACATGTCTTCAATTGATGCGTCAGCTGGAAAAGAATGGAACGGTCATGGAAAATAACCCTGGAATTTGTATAACAAGACTAGACTCTAGGCTACATTTGTAAATTACATCGGGGTGGACAGCATGATGACATTGTGAAAAATTGCCATACTACGCTTTTCTCAGTGTATAAGAGGTATTCTTACTGTGTCTACAACACTAAACAGTGTGTATCATAAAAATTACACACTTAAAAAAAGAACAGAGAGCCTATAAATATATAAATATTGTTAAATATGTACTGTGTTGTATCCTGACGTTAGATTTTTGACACATCGTTCAGAATTAATTCACATAATGAACCCGGAATAACTTTTATTTCAACAGCACAAAACAATGAATAATTGTAACGCTAAGAAGTCGAAAAAGAATGGCACAAAAATAAATAAAAAACATAAATACATAAGTAAATAAAAAGGTTTAATAAAAAAAAGGGTGGGTGGGGGGGTCAATGTTACCAGAAGGCCCAACTCCCCCAGGCTGCCATTTTGTGGGCCTGGCTGGTCTGTCAGCAGGGTGTGTTCGGCCCGTAAACAATGCCCCAGTGACGCTCAATAGCAGCATGCTGAGAGAGAGGGGCTGAGATTGCGCCCCGATCCCATTACCTCATTACACACACTGTAACAGGATCCCACCCCAAGAGACCCTGTAGCTGTGCACCAAGCAGCAGCACAATCTGGGCATGCAAGCAGCTCCAACCATCTGCACCATAACCTCCACCACGGCACAGTGCTCTTCAAAAACACCAATCCCCAAACGTGAGGTGAGGCCGTGCACCTGTCACTTTCTTTTCAGGAGGATTAGTTCCAATATTTAAGCCCAACATATGCCCACTGGTGCAGATCCCGATGCAAATGTTGTACTGAAATAGGTGCTGCGTTCTGTTCGGGGGACAAAGTGACATCATGGTGGTAATGACCACCGAGGACAATCAGGCCTAATAGCTCAGACTGCAGCTGCACAGTTGCTCTATACTCTCTCTAGGCCTGGCTCTATCGGGTAGCAGGTGTGAGGAGGCCCAGAAGACACTGCCATGTCCCAGAGGGAAGGAGGATGAAGCCTCATGATTACAGATGAACCATGAGAGCAGCTCTGAGAGTCACTGCGAGGCCGCTCAGACAGTGGCAGTGTAACCATCATGTGTAACCATCAACATTCAGGTGCTGTACTGTATACTCTCGGCATAATTTGCATAAGTCTACATTTTAGTATTTATTTTAATGTGAAGATATGTCCGAGATTCTGAGCGTCACGTTTATAACACTACAGAATGGATCATGGCCACAGCTGAAGATAATTGTCGACTCCCGCAGAGCCGTTCTTTAAATGACTTTGTTTGACCCACACTTTCCTAATTCCAGAAGCTTAAACTGTAACATTTACAGTTCCGTCCTCATACTAATGCACTGTTAGAGGTCCAAGGAAATGTCATGCTTACAAGGCCTTACTATAAACCATATGGTGTTTGTTCTCCTGGAAAAATGACAAGCTCCTTTCAGTAAACCGAACAGTCCAGTGCTCTGAACACATGGGATACTACCCAGTCATCTGCCACTAGGAATGCGTGACTCTTTATAGGAATGCAGGGTGATAATGTGATGATACTAGTACTGACTAGGGGTGTAAGAAAATATCAAAAATATCGAATATTGGGATATTTTGTTTCGTGACACTGTATCGATTCTCAAAAACACAGTATCGATACACAGACAGTGAGTCGTGTGTTGTGTTTAAACATCTGATGGCAGTGTTGTAATCTATTTTCAACTCCACTCTGACATTAACAAGCAGCACAAGGGCGCAATGCTATTGTAAGCATTGACACACCTGTTCATACAGTGGTGTGTTTTAATAGTTGAATTTGAAGTTGAAGTTGAATTTGAACCGCTGTATCACGATACGTATTGTATCGTCAGGTTCTTGCCAATACACAGCCCTAGTACTGACAGATACTTGCTTAAAGATAATCAGCATCAAAAAGGTTTGTGATATTTTAGAAGTTGACAAGGCATTGACTGTGTTAGAGCTACGTTAGAGCAATGCTGGGCTACTGTGCCTACACGTTTACAGCTTCATTCCTTTTACAGCTTTGGTAACTCGGCGGAAAAGAAGGCTTATTCCTCTGTGATGCTGATCCAGGTCGTCCCAAACTACATTTTATAAATATTTACACATCAGAATTAGGCGAATATATACACAGGTAAACATCTCATACTGAGGCATCCCAACTCATTAAAAGAACATGCCATTTTCACAAGAAAATGTGTATATCAACTGTAAACGAATGACTCAGGACTTAAAAAAAAACAAAACAAAAAAAAAACATCATTTAAAAAAGTATCGATGGCCTCATCATAAGCTTCCTGTTTTGCTTCCGATGGGATCACTTGGCAGTGCAGCCGGTTACAGCACAATGCTTTTCACTCCAATGCAAACCATGCTGGCTGGGAAACTCATCATCGGCAGTCCTCTGGTCTGTGCGCTGCCCCGCTTCACCAATGAGAGAGAAGTAAGCAAACCCATTCACACCCTGCCGCTGCAGTGACCTCACCGCACACAGACGGCCACAGAAGCCCAGAGTCAGCACAGCAGCTTCTCTCTCCAGACCATTCAGGATGAGCAGCAGAAAGAGACTTTGGAAACGCAAACACAGCGACAAGCACGCTGTGTGGTGTTGCCAAAATGAAGTGCTTCACGTTCGTTTTGGGCCATTAAATAAAAGTAGCATGACACCCAAGCTTGAGCCCAGATTCCTGCGGTTAGACTAGATCATTAAAGTGGGAAAGGCACCGTGTCACTCAATTACACAAGGCGGATGAGGAAATGTCAAGACTGCAGAACATAGCAAAGCAACCAGTCACCGTTCCTTAAACAATTACTTACTGAACATAGTCAGCAGAGATGCTTTTTACTGGTGTAACGTCAGGATTTTCCAGAATAACCAAGTCAAGCAATTTTGGAAAATACAGTTACGGCTTGTCTGCTTTATTCTCTATACTGCACTGAGCCAGAGTTTCACAGTCCGAAAGACACAAAGTTACACAGTGAGGTCTGACATGCCAATTTCAAAAGTTATCATTAAGTTAAGCATGAGCAATAACACACAGCTGGAGCACAAAGTACCACTACTTCCACACAGATAAAGTAAATATTTATTATGCTTATAATGGCAGGGGGATCAGAATAAAAAATAATTTAATGGACCATCACTGATGTCTGGGTATGCATTTACATAGAATTAATAAGCTAATGTTGTTATTCATACAATTAAATAAAAACTGTCATGTAAAAGTTCTTATAATCCATTTATGATATAAAGTGAGCTTAAGACAGAAGCACTAGTGTGTTCTTCTTTTAAACAGCAGGCAAATGTGATTAAACTTCGTCAAGACACACCTGGTATAGCAGTAGTGGTATTTCTGAATGCATGAGGAACTGAATCCAAGTCAAGAAGCTACTATCTTAATTGCTAGACACTGAAACAAGATTAAAAACAAATGTCTAGAAACTACACATGAAACCATACACGTTTCTGTGCGCATGACAGCTAAAAGTAATGGGATAAATTAGCAATTATAGTTACCAGCTGTATTGTTAATACAAGACAATCGTATCAATAACTGCCAAATATACAGTAACATGCAAAGGTTTGAAATTATGTCCTTTTATTGATTTTTAAAGTAAAAATAAGTTAATAAATATACTATATGGAACAAAATTAAATTTTGAAACTACAATATTGTGTGTACAATTTGTTTGCAGAGTTTAACATGCTGAAAAATTAAATCAAAGCTCTATAAAGTTAGCATAGGCCACTTTTAGGTTTAGCCAATTACTTAAATTCAGCCAAAAAAAACCCCAACATACTCTTTAAAAGATGTATACATACGTCCATCTAGAAAAACCAACAAACTAATTTAACCAAGGTTGCCCAACTTTTGATGGCAACATGTATCAGTTGTATGCGTCTCGAATGCCACACGCCTACATTTCCTCTAAATATAGAGTTTCCTGTCTTGTATCATAGGCCACTTCTGAACACTGAGAGCAATCAGCTGTTCAGGTGTAGCAAGAAGAAGCAGACCACCAACCACCTCAGCTGCGCTTCTCAACCCCTGTCATTACTTGTAAAAACAGGGGGTGTGATCACCAGTGTGGTCTTACAAGCCCCTCAGTCAGTGGAGGACCTCCCCAAGCATCTTGCACCTGGTGACTCTAAACACCTTAGTTGCATAGCACAGGAGGTGCTACACAAGAGGTTTAAACTAACACAGGTCTACAGCCTTAGGGTTCATAGCTTTTCCTAAATGCTCTGTAGTTTATAATCATCATTATCATCTTCTGACAGTGCTTTCTATCCACTCAGTCTCTGAGTAAGATCTGAGGGCACTAAATCTAAAGTAAATTAAAGAGAGACTGTCTAACTTCCACCAGTGCTAATGAAAAGAAGCACAAAGCATGGCCTCACTAAGCCGTGGAGTGTATTCTGTTGATGGCTTTAGGCCTTTAAGCTGGTAACGAGGATGAGGACTGATTCGAGTTAGTCGACCCCCAGTGCTTCTTTAATTACTGCAGAAAAGCCCCTCAGCAGACCAGTCAGGGGTGTTTCCTTATGATGTGAAACATCATTAAAGCACACCCCCTGTCCTCCTTCAAAAACTGCTTAATGACCAGACATCCCTAGGTCATAAGATTTTCTGGGTCATAGGTCATTTGGCAATAGAAGGCAAAATAGTGTTGCCACCAGAACCCAATTTTCTTCTTATTCCTAATTTGAACTTGCCAGTTGTCTGTATATTGAGTAGAAATTTAGGATTAATGGAGCAAAATTGACATCCAGCCAATTTACATCTGTCCAATTAAAACATTTCTATTTTTCCTGATTTCTGGAAGGTTACTATTTTTGGAGCTCAGTAATGATCTGAGACATGAATAGTGCAAGACTATTCCAGACGATCAGTTCTTGTTTGGTAAACTGCTCTCAACCCATCATATTTCTGAAGCTAAAAACCTAAGGGTTAAAATCACTACACCTAAAAATAGCAAATTAATCCATCAGATGGAGGAACATAATGAAATAAGTGGTTCTTCCAGACATATCATTTAAATATAACTTGCGCATGAACTATGGAAACAGTGCAATCAAAACGCTGAAGTCATCATGGTCAGATACTTGGAACACTTGGCTCCCAGTGCCTGCATATGCAGAGATCTTGCTAAGCTAAGTAAATATTTATCTTTCATTTAATCTGGCAGTTTTACTGCACGGGTGACCTTTGAAAGCAGCAACTTAGTGTGATAAAATAAACAGCTATCTGTGGCAGAGCAGTAAAGACCTGCTTAAATCCCAAGAGCATTTCTCCTCCTGTACCTACCCTTAAAGTTTCATTCAACTCCCCCTTCCTGTTTACACACGTTTACCCGTCTTCTGACACTGACTATGGAGTCTGGCTATTCTCAGCTGTCAAGAAGCTTTTGCCAAGTTCCCCTACATGAAATATGACTTACATCATCTAATGTACAGTGATTATGGTCAGAAAGAGGAGAGAAGTTGAAATTCGAGTATACATGTCTGTCTTTGACACATGACCACAAAGAATTTAGGTCTGTCCGTCAAGAGGAGATTCATTCGGCGAGAAAGCTTTTTGGTCTTTCACTGGCTCCGGTTTCTTGGCACATATACTTAAACAAATTCATGCAAATGTTGCAACCGAATCTTCTCTACTGGTGCGTAACAAATGTACAGCTGCCCTAAAAGAAGGAGCGTCCTCCTGACACAAGTGGTGCAGTAATTAAGACTAGCCACAGTGAAGGTCCCATTCGGTTCATTAGTACTATAAACAAAAGATACCAGAGATAAACAGCTCAAATGTGAACTACAGTACTTAAAAACAGGTACGGATTACATACAAGTATATAAAGAGACATTTTCTTCTCAAACAGAGTCAATCACAACCAGATGGCTTGAAAGAGGACTAAGATCACTTATGAGACAATCTGCTAATAATACGTTTTGAGGAGAGTGGCAGGGATTTGGACGGAGGAGATAATTAAACAGACTATAATCCAGACCTCTCTGACTGAAATTATGTCTGCTTTCAAAAGGACACCATCAGGGCTAAAGGAAACCAATACCTTGCTACCGATGCTATGGATCATCATTTCCATTGACCCAGGTTGGCGTCTTCCAGAAGCGGATTCCAGTCTTAATACCAGCTCACTTTCTGTCAAAGCCAATTCTACACTATAACAGACAGCTCTGACTTTTTGTTGAGTGGCATGACATTAATGGCTAATATGGCTCTAACAACATGACATCATGCTCACTGGCTCAAGCCCACATGGCTTCTTTGCTTACTCTCTCTGATTGTTGTTTATACCCAGATCATGAGACGTTGACTACAAATACTGTTCAGCTTTGAGTCAGCAAGCCTTAAGGAAGAGAGAAAAAAAACAAAAAACGGAAAATATTACACTTCACCAGAAGCAGGCTAAGGTCATAAAGCATCATGAGTTAATAACCTACACAAAAAGTGATCACAGTACCTGTTACTTTAGTATATTTCTGCAAACCTAGGATGTAGAAATACAGTTGGGTACGTACAAACATTACCGTCCCGCTCGGCTGATATTGGGCCCGGTTACAGCCTGTTTTACCCTCTGCTGTAACGCTCAGGCCCAGAAGGTCTGTAAATCCAGGCCTTAGCTTGCAGTTCCTGAACCATCTAAAAGTTGTGCTTTGCAAGCATGATGACCAAAGCAGCTGCCTTGGATCAGCTCGGAGTCTGGCTCTGAATCACACATGGAAGGAGCTTTGACCCTGACTTCTGTCTAACAGGGGGGTAAGGCTGGAACACATGAGTAAAAGGGAGTCTGAGCGAGAAACGCTACATGACAGAAGAGACGTTAGCCACAAGCGGAGGAAAAAAAAATAACCTGAGATGGTTTCTGGAAAGTTTCGCTAGCTTGGAAAGTTAGCTTGGGGTGAGATAAATTTAGAATCTTGATGGGGAAAAAAACTAAACAAAAGCTAAGAATAAAGAAGCAAGTAACAAAATCTACGTAAACATCTGGATAACAAGCAGAAACAGAGAACTACACAAAGACAGAAATCCTGCTGGCACTTATAGCAGGGACCAGTTTAGGCACAGGGCCACTGATCTTTCTGAGGACCAGCGTGTGTCTGCTGATTTTTATGGACAGCAGAGGCTAATTGCACAAAGCAAGCTGCTTTGTTTTGACTCTGGCAGTCTTGTCAGTCTGCTGGCACCTATCTAGAGAGACAGATGGCCATTAGCTGGAGCGTGGCAACAGAGACCATCCCTTCCCCCACACACAACTGGACCCTATGTCTTAGGGGTCACATGGGGCAGGGAGGGGCTTATTGGCTCGAACATTTGTATTAGAGATGCATCAGACAGAGAAATTACTCATCGTACTGACAAGAAAATGCCAAAAGAAACCTCTTACATTTACGTACACTGAAAATAAATAAAGGTTTTAACCTAAGTTTTTCTTTGGACAACAAAATACCAGTTACTAAAACAACACACATTTCACAATCTGGATAATAGAAGGCCTAGAGGACACAACAGATATATAGTATCTATTAAAATGAAATAAAATTAAACTACATAAAGTGATTTATATCAAAACAAATTGATTTGTTAACAGTAGAAAACAAAAAAGTGTTCCTATAGTCACACCTGCTCTATGTATTTGCACAACTTTGCATTGTTTCTAGCATCTTAAAATGCTTCTAATTATATCCACCATTCCGCAGAACACTGATAGCACCTAAAGAATCACTTGCATTACAGCTGACAGGCTAAAACATTTCTGTCTGTCCACCAGTCAACCGAAAACATGTGCAGTCTAGGTACATTGAACTTAACAATTCAATCAGGCAACAGATTAATGTGCAATGAAGCATTGTTGTTTATGACCTAACACACTGAATGTGCGTCCTACTAAATAAAAAGTTTGTATAGGCTGGCCAAAAAAGACGGCTGGACTCACATGTGTGGGCTAAGCTCATAGAAGTTCCTGTTGCGGTATTCCTCCACCTTGTCTGCTGTGAAGATGGGCAGGGACTTGTAGGGGTTCATAGAAATCACCACACTGCCGATGTATGTCTGCAGATGAAGGGAATGGAGAGTGTGAGAGAAGTGATTCGGAAAGCAGAAAAAGAAAAAACAATAGCATCTATAGAAATCCATATAAATGTACTATACACAACCAAACGTGCAAAGTGCAAACTGATATCTCTGAAGCCTGCAGTAGAGAGCAAAAGAAAGAAACGGGCTGTAGAAGCGTTTATGTGCAGGACAATGTCACAGAAGAGCAACATCCAGTTTAGGACAAAGATCAGACATTAATCAGATGCACAGAAACTAACTAACTAAATAAATAAATAAATAACATTGCACGGAAGTGAGCAGATCATCCAACAACATTTTCCAGCTGGAAATTCTTGAGGTATTGTTTAAGCATGCAAGGACCCAAACCCGCCAGCACAAGGGGGGGAAACACAATAGAAAAATGTGTGGAATTCCAGGAGGCATCACCAGAACAAACGGATCCTAAATGAGCAGCGGCATTGTCAGGCTGAAGGGTCAAGCAGCAGACAGCCATTTGCGCTTAAACTGCTACAACTAGAAATAACAAATATGAATTAAAGTTATACAGGAATGAGGTGTCATTAAAAAGACCTCAAAAAGGCCAAGAACGACACTAATTTTAATATTTCTTTCTTCACACTAAATGTATCAGATCTTCAGACCTGTGGTTCTAAAAATCAAAGAGAGTTGACAGCTTCACTGTGTTAGAAGCCTGAGAACAATATCGGATTCTTACAGGCCTCACCTACCTTCCATTATACTGGCTGTTGCATAAGCCTCTCAGCTAAAGAGCCGGGCCTCTCCTATAGCAACACAACCCACAATCTATTGTTAAGTAGACATGGGTGGCATAACGAGGTCTTTACACGTAGGAAACAAAGCAAAATAGAAGGTGTTGGATTTAGAAAAATAGGCAGCACCCATTGTGTAAGTGCTATCTGATATGTGTGAGGGACTACATCACATAAGTGCATCTCCAACTAATCCAACTCTTGGACAGAAGTGAAGAAGAAACAAACCATTTTTTTATATAACATTAACAATAGCATGAGCTGAGGGAACCCACACCTGATGGTTATCTGAACTACAGAGAAACAAAGATGAGAACAAACATTCAAATGAGTTCTAAACTTAGCTGGTGGTGGATTATGTTGCGCTATAGAGCTGGTCACTCAATAACACCATAAGACACTCCTAGAAATGGATAAAGCTGGAGGCTATAGGTTTGTTCACCTTCAAGCAATGATGAGGTGAGGCCTCACTTTTGAATACTAAACCATTATGATGGTGGTTTCAAACCACTGACCTTATCTGCAACTGAAATACTTGTCCAAAGTCTAGGGGTCAAGATATATTCAAGGACTCTGATACGTAATTCCACTTCAATTACTTACTGAAACCTGTCAATTACAGATAACGCATCTCATGTAACAGCTGAACGATTAGATAAGTTCTGAAATTCATTGCGGCCCGTTAAATAAAACAGACCTTTCTCAATCTTTCTGTTTGTAGAGTGAGATCAGATAAGGAACGCTAAGATAAAAGGATGCGTGAAAGGTGGGTTCATGGACATCTCAACACGGAGGTCAACACTTACTGGGTTTACAATTAAACCATAAAGCAAAGGTTTATTTTTATGCTTCAAGTAATCTAAATACCAACAGCACTACTGCGTGATCAAACCACACCCGATTATATGCAGTTGACTTTAAGTTATACACTGTAGGCAATGGATATTTCAGTAAAGCAGAAGGTTTAGGGCTTAGCTGCAAGCACAAGGCTGCAGACAGGCTGGGTTAAAAGCTTTCTGCAGCTGGACAACGTTGGTGGTGGTGAGCCACTCCCTGCTTTTCTAATTACAGAGCAACTTTCTCGTTACCTATCTGTCACTGACTACACGTAACACTATGTTTTCCATCACTAGACCAAAAGCCCATGGTTTCTTCTATACATTATAGATTCTTACCATTTTCCACATATGTAATAATATTAAGCTAAATAAAAAATGACCAAATTAAAGTTTAGATAAAAAGTATCACTACTTGCACAGCTTCTTGCTAGTTCATTTGATAAACTGGACCATTCCAAATTCAAATGTTCATCTTTATTTTTTATATATTGATTTTCTATAAATGTCATTCACTTACTCCAAGCAGAACAGCTGGCTATAACAGGATTCTACAAAAAGACATTGCACAGACTTTGACTAATGCCTGATTGCAATTATTTGAGCTGACCACTGTTACTTCCACAGTAGGGGAAGTGGAATTACGCAGATTATTTCAAACTTCTACATAATTCAGTCTTTGAGTGGTCAAAATCAAAATCATTGGTTTGAGTGCCCGATTTCTATAAAGTGCTCTTGATAGGATGCTGGGAGGTTTGCAGTGCATGTGGAGCCATTCTATTTATAGTAAAAAATGACCAGTTAACTCAAATGTGTCTTTCGAGTCAACTATGTAATGTAAAGAACGATAGATCTGAAAATATAAATTTTATTTATTTCTTTTTTTGTACTAGCTTTGCATTTATACTAAAACTGTAATAATATTAGCACAGGCAGTGCCACTTAACCGCAGTAAGTAGTAGTAAGAAGTAAGCCACTTCAAAGTATCAGTATCACTCAGCAGGAGGGTCTCCCAAAAAAAAAAAAAAAATCACTGAAAGTCGCTGATGTACTCAGTATCTGCCTAGATCAAAGAATCACAAAAATGAAGTTCCAACTTCCAACTTGTTAAAACACATTTAGAGGGCAGTGGTGGGTAATATCTGCTTATTTAAGTCAATTAAATGTTAATCGCAATCATTTATATGGCAACTAATCACCAGCTAACATGCTACAGGCCTTACTGGAGATAGAGTAGACATGAGGAGGCAATAGTGAAACTGTAGCTATTTAGATTGGGAAAGCAGAGACTGGAAACAAAGGCTACAAATGTTTGTATAAAGATATCCCTGAAAGAACGAGAGTGGACGGCAGGGTCCCTCGTTCCCCCCTTTCCTGCTGCAATCTGGAGGCTCTGTTTTATTTAGGCAGCTTCGACATTCCAGGTCAACCTAAGTCATTGATTGGCCGGTCTGTGGTCTCTCTCCCACGCCTCTGCCTCTAACGCTGGGTCTGAATGAATGGCACATGCTGAGAAAAATGACAGAACAATGAAAGAATGCAAATTTATGTTCACTTCCTCTCCACGCTCATATTTCAGTCTATACTGAGCAGTGTAAACATACTTGCAGACAGTGAATGGGACCGGAGTTAAAATTAGAGGCACTAACGTAACGTGGTAGACGGAAACAAGCAGATATGTGATTGCAAGACAAGACCAAAGTTCTAATTTACTCTTAAGTACATAAATAACACTGGTGCAAATTCACTAACAAGCATATGTGCACTCTGGCCTTCGTTATTTATCATGTTGTGCAGGATTCTGTAGCCTCAGCAGTTTAACAGAATTCACTAATTTGTATGCGTTTTGTGTGACTATCAGTGTCCTCTCCCGACAATACCCAGAATGCAGTAGCATGTCAAAAACCTCTCATGGCAACTATGAATTCTAGGCAGCTAGTATATGAGAATATGAACACAGTCATGATATTCTTCTTCCAAGCAGTAACATTCTAATTATAAATAACAAATAATTAAATATATAAATAAACACATAAATACAGCCCATCCTTAAGTATCTGCCACAAAGATCTTGTAGTTCTTCCTCCAACCTTTGAGATACAACATAAAAAGGTGTTTTTCCAGTCTTTAGACAAAAAAAGTGTTTCTTTAAAAGAAAAAACAACAACAACAACAACAATAATAATAATAATAACGATGACATTGGAGGCTGAAGTATGTCCGTTTCTCACTAATATGTTGTCATAGCTGTTTCTCATTTTTTCCCCTGTTACTGGTTTTCAGTTTGTTTTATGTATGCAATTGTGTTTTTTTGTATAATTGAAAATTGAATAAAACTATTACTGCAAAAAAAAACCCAAAGACATTAGATAAATCTTATTATTGGTTTTAAGGATAATCAGTTTGTAGAATTTTTTGTAGAACTCACATAGATCTCATTGTGCTCGAAGCGCTTGCGTAGATTCTCGATGAAGGTTTCTTCTGAAAGTGGCTCAAGGAGGACCATGTCACCCACCCCTATCATGTTGTCGAGAAGTGACGTCTTCACCTCCATTTTGGACATATTTGCCCCCTGCAGAAAAGAAAAGAAAACATCTGATATCTGATGTACATGCAAGACAGCCAGACCCAGACCCTCATACCTTTATCATTGACTTTAAATGTGCAATGCATTAATCCTAGAGGCAAGGCCCCCAGAGCTGTGCGAATTCTAAACATGGTCACAGTGCAAATAAACTTAGAGAACATGTTCGCACAGCAGTAGTTTTGGGCCTCAGGGGCCATTTTATTCAACCAGCCTGTTTAGCTCGGCTTAAAATGCTATGGACTTCAGAACGTCCACTGGGAATTACATTATGAAACAACACTGTCCCTGCTCTCCACCCCCACCGCCTGCTCCCTGGACATTTATGGTTTAAGGTCTGGAAACAAATTAGCTTTTTTTTAATTTAGCAAAAATGGCTAACACAGTCTTGAACATTGCTTATGAGAAGATTCAGCAGTGATCTCCAACCATAAACCATACAGGGCATATTCATCCATGGACAGGGCACAAAAACACTGCTGGGGTGGCAATTTTTCCGCCTCTTTACTGGTCTCCTTTGGCCACAAATCCTGGTTTTATGTACAGGAGATAAAAAAAGAGGCCCAGCTCCATTCACTGCCTCAATGCCCAGCTTTACTGAACTGCAAACAAAGGGGCCATCGTGAGGTACCATCCTCATCACTTGTTGCTTGACTCCAACATGTTCTACAACAAAACTCTATACTATTACTACCGGCATGAAGCATGTGGTAAGATTATAGGAGAGGGGAAAAACACTCTTAACTTTAAACGTGCATTAATGTAGCAATTTTATTCTAATGAAATGCTCACGCTACACGAAGCCCAGGAGCCTTTTTAGAAGGGTACAGAAAAAAAGTTATTAAAAGTTCAAATTTGCAGTGTTGATGGTAGCAGTAAAAAACACTTAGACAAAAGGTCCCAAAGTAGAAAGAACCCCATTATTTCTTACTCTACATGACACCACTGATGGGCCTTCGCCAATAACATAAGGCAACCCCTTCTGTGTGTGCATCATATCAAATCTGTCTAAAAACACAACTCACATGGACTTGGAGCACGTCTGTGAATATGGGGGATTAGCAGATAGCATCAGCAGGGAGCCTGTTAAGAACAGGTCCAGGGCTTAGCATTGGGGGGCTGGGCACTGTCATTGACACAACTGCCCCACACTCCAAACAGCTGCAGCTGCCAAGGTGCTGAGCCACCCCGGACAACTTGTTATCAGCATCCCAGATTACTCTTGCACAAATGTGCCTTATCTTAATCTGCTGTGCACAATGACAACAGTTAAGCACAGTGTTAGCCAAAGGGCTCTCGAATTTTACTAGCAAACTAGCTAAAATACCCCTGCACCACTAACAAGCTTTCAAACACTACGCGTCCCCTGAGAGCTCTCAACTAATCAACACCGGGAAAGATGGACAATTATGCAAAAAGTGGGAAAAGAAACCCTGCATAATCTATAACCCACCTTCTTCACCCCAGTTCACTGTTAACTACAGCTCGTCATGCTGTTAATGATTGATGAATGAAAAACCATGTCCCGTCTGACAGCCACTCTATTGCGTTATGTTTAAACAAACTGTTAAACCGCCAACATCGGTCTAATATCTGCCTACTGCCTCGCACCATAGCAATAACTGCAGCTTAGCAACCAGGTGAAGACAATCCAGAGTTCAACCCAGAACCTGAAGTGTAACAACAGACGCTCTGACTGCTCACAATGAAAGGCCAGACTTATCAAGGGAACGCATAGTTCAGTGCCACGAGCTCTGAGAAACCCAGTAACGTGCTGCAGACCAAACACTTTATTAATTATGAGGGCTGCATGGATACGGGAATTTTGGGCTGATTTGTATGCACATATCTGTATATGCCGATGCAGATCCTGATACGCAAACATTTGGAATATTTAGAATCTGGGACTAGATGTACCTGGATTACCTGAATTTTCTCATTCATGCAGTATCGCTATATCTCTTACAAAGATCAACAGATGACGTGTAAAGCATGGAACCAGTGGACAGAGCTTTCTGGTATTTGGACATGTGCTAGTCCAAACAGATTGTTGTTATTCTACTGATTAATGTCATTTCAAGGCTCTGTTTGTTTTTGCTACTACACTAGATTTGCACATTATTTCCATGGAAAGAATAAGCTTTTGAATATGACTACTGGCAGATTTTGCATAATTATGGAGCTGACCATAATAAAGTGCAAGCCTTCGGTCATATGCAATGTTTTTTCATCAAACAGATTAAACAGGTTGTTGGTAAAGCAGAGAGAGAGACAGAGAGAGAGAAAGGGAAATATTGAAGACTAGATTGAGTTAGAGGGAGTGAGTGAAATAAAGCTGATGTCAGCAGTGGGTTTCAACACCACTCTGTCATTCTTGTCGTGAGAAGCTGATGCTGCTCCGGTAGCCTAGTAGCCCAGATTCTGTTGGTGTTGAAAGGCACCCAGTCAAGTAACTGTGCTAGAGAAAGTGCTTGGGCATGTGCACTTGCTATCAAATCCATTAGAAGAAGAGTCTACGGATAAAGTAGAGAGAGATTACCCTGCTTGGCCAGGAAATTGGGCTAGCAGGAAAACTGCTTTTAATGCTGGCAATAAAAAAAATATAGAATATATGATTCAAAACTTTTTCTTTTGAAAACAGATTGCACAATGTTTGTTGTATGTTGAGCAAGAAAGAGAAACATTAAACTGCTACTCAGTACAGAAAGACGAGTCATTCATTAAATTTAAATGTAATTTCTTCTAATTTATTAGCCCGTTAAAGAAGTAGTGTCACAGAAATATCAGAATCGTATCAATGTCAAATTGAACGCACAATCGGTATCAAACTGATATCTTTAATTGACAAGATGTAATAAAATGAATTATATTCTGAATGAGGAGAATGTTTAGGACTGTATTCATAAGCCTACAGAAACAATGCCGTAATGCTAGTCCAGGCAGATACAGACCCAATTTAAACATGAATGTTATTCATGTATCAACATAAGCAGATGTGTATATGAAAACTACTGCATATCTGATATCGGCCCACAATTCACACATTCCTATAGAAAAGTATCCTAAAGTGTTTAAAGAGTTAAGTCATGCTATTGGTCCCTAATCCTAACAGTATGTTTTAAAAAAATAACCAGTAATGTTTAAAGGGATTTACATGACACGCCATGACTTATCATACAGACCCCCCTCAGGTCAAACATGACTTGTCATAATTGGATGTAGCTGTACTGCATTAAATAATGCACGCATTGTCAGCCCTCATGCAAGACAGCTACTGACATAAATCCGTCAGATTACACCGGCTATTTTTGGCTATGAGTTTGCCCTAAAAACTAAGCCATGATGTGAAAAAGCAGACTGGAGCAGTACCTTTGAATTGCACACTGCATTCCCTTTCACATCTTAATTGGCTCTCATCCAAAATTCTGCAGCTGCCCTTAATTTCCTAAGAGCAACACCAATAATATATAATTTAGAATTCCTGGAGCTAGGCCATGCGTGATTTTCCACTTACGGACAAGGTGAAGGAAAAAGTTCCCCTTTCTTGCTTTAAAGACTTTTTTTTTTTACAGTATGTAGGTTGGAAAACAAATAATGCATAGCGCCTTAAAGCATAACATATTTTTAAGTAAGCGGGAAAGGAAAAAAAAAAAGAGAAGAAAAAAAGAAGTAGAAAATATTTCATCTATACCAACAACATGCAACGTGCTTGCTTTTTAGTACGCGGCCTTATGCCCTGCACGAGCGCTGCGTTATATCCTACACAGATGAATGGAAAAAAGTGCCTGCTTTGCAGCAAGTGTTGCAGATGAAGCACATAAATGATACTGTTGGCCATAATGGGGCTTAATTGAGTGCAAACCCCAGAATGAAGTGCCAGCCAGACTGCTTCCCAGCCTGCTGGCAACTGTGATGATTACAAGTGGCTCCAAATGGTGCAGCGGAGCCAGAGCTTTAGAAGGGCGCAGCAGCCATAGTGGCTATTTGTGAGGACTGGCAGAATTGCTCAGTGACCTGAAAAACTGCTACGCGAGCACGTCCCACTCTCAAAGCCTGACTTTTCCACCCGTCCCCCGAGTGCCTGACTCGGCAGACTCAAACGCATCTCTCAATCAAATCTCCTGACCCCTTTTTAAATGCTCACCAGCAATCTGTCTTGAGCAAAAGAAAACAAGCGATGATCTGGAGTAGTTTGCCATGAAGACCAGATTTGCCACCATCATGAGTCACTCTTGCACAATTTCCATAGCAGAGACCACTTCATTTTCATGCCATGGAAAACCATTTTTTGAGACACTGCTATGGAAATTGATAATAACAATGACTTGATCAATTACATCTTTATATAGACACAGTTACATCATTCACAATGTACAAGGCTGTAATTCAACAAGGTTCAACCACTGCTAACCTCATGGAGGTGTAAGGTGTCCAACTCTGGCTCTGCACGGCAAGTTTGGTCATTTTGCTGCTCTAATCACCCCAAAAGAACTGATGTCTTGAATCAGGTACACCTGAGATGGGAAATCACCAAACTGCTAGATACTGGGCTAAATCTCTGGATTTAAAGGGAATTCCAAAGTTTTCCAACTGGTGGCATTATTTAGTGGTTGGGATGCAAACAGTCATTCAGAGTGGTATGATGTGAAATGTGGTGGTGAAATTAACCAGGGGTTGCAATATCGATAATGCACATGTAAACATTATATTTCAATCCAAAAATATAAGCGAAGCCATTTGTGATTAAATGTCATTTTGGTAATGCTGAATTAGCGGAAAGTTTGAAAAAATACGATTTTGCTGTACAACCACCTGCATGCATCATAACACAATGTCTAAGACATCAGGTTGCATATTCGTAACCATTCAATGTCATCATTTTCTGTGTGGCAGCTTTCAGAGGGAGTAACTCTCTATCACCACCACTGTTTTATACATTATACATTTTACCGACATCTTTGATGGCTAGAAAGCTTCCACTTCCAGTGGGGGTGTAACGATCAGCTTACAATTTACAATACAGAGTCCACGACTCGCTATTCTCGTGATATTTTTCAAGTTATAATGAAAACAGATTAGTCAAATGATGTTGTTGTTCAGCTTACTAATGACACTGCAGCTGGGAGGCAGGAGGAATGATGGAGTGAGGAATGGAGAGGTGCTGATAATAAATACAGTTGCATTCGATGCCATTATTAAAAAGATGTACGTTCTTTATGTTGTATTGTCATACCTTCACAATACAGCACTGCAATATCACGACTGCACCATTACACTCCTCCAGTCTCAGCCACAGAAGCTCCTCCCACACACAGATGAAGAGTCTGATATTATTAGCGCGTTAACCTGATCATACTGTCAGGATTCTGCCAGCTGCGTTCGGATTGGCTATCAGCGCTTCCGCATATTGTTTTGTTTTTGTTTTTGTTTTTTGTTGCTTCAGCTGAGTTCAGTCTAGGGAACAGTAGTCGCAGTAACAGATGCTCCACCCATCACATACTTCTGTGTTTCCCCAGGGACTGTTTATGTTGTAACTGAAGATTGCCTCCTTCTAAATGTCATGCCAACATCAGGTTTGTGATTAGTCATTTTGCGTGTCAGCCAAATTTCACTTTCTGGTAGTAGGTGGCTCTTGGCCACATTAGATAGTGAAAGGTACCAGACTCTCCCTTCAGACTACACCCCTACCATCTAGCCACTCTACACTTGTTGGCAAAGACAAGTTCAAATCTCCTCACACATCAGTCTTGCTCCTGAACAGACTGCCAAAGCGATGCGATTAGAACACCTCCTGAATGATCCCACTTATACAGACTTATGCGGGAAATGTGCATTTTTCTTTATGAGGCCGGCTGTGAACGTGAACATATCAGATTTTAATACTTCATCCCATTTACGCCCCATCGTTCACCAGGAACTCATTTGAGTAGCGATATTTTAGAGGGGCAAGCTGGATGAAACACTCCTCCTGCTTGGCAATGGGCCCATGTTTACACCGACTGCCAATTACTGATAAATTTCATCCCCTGTAGGGCTAATAAACCTGGGCCCCCAAATGCCACCTCCTGAGGGTCTCTGGAAAACAGGACTAGACGTGGCAGGCCACTTACAACCTTTGGGAACTGTGCCAGAGGCAAATCAATCAAATCAATCTCCATTAAAACTAGTCACTTGTGCTGATGCATGGATTAGTTTCGCGTGCACACGCGCGCACACACACACACACACACACACACACACACACACACACACACACACACACACACACAGGATAAACCCTCGTCCACCTCATTCATAAGATGAAAAAAAAAAGTCAACACTTAAAGACAGCACAAAATTGGAAACTCATGTTATATATCATGTTATATATATTGTCATGTCATCACTGTCTAAAAAAAATACGTATCTCTATTTTTGCCAATTTTCAGCTGTTTTTTTATATCCTGTAAAAGTTTCATGATGAATTGACCAATAGAAACGCTCCAGCATCACTTGCAATAAAACCTCTTACATTAACTGACATTAAAAGTTAAAAATGATTTTGTTCTCTCCTGTAAAGTTAGTGTTTTGGACATACTTGGACAATGACAATATATTATAAATATAATACAATCAGCTGTTGATGCTCTGGTAGGTGTTGCCAATACTCCAGCTCACCACTTTCCCATCCTTTAAAAGACAGTGTCTTTAAATAAGCATTACATCACTACAAACAGCGCAATGTTCTGTTATCAGCTGTGATCTACAGTCCACCTTTCCTGAGAAGAGCACTACCGTAGGTGCCGAGTGGGTGGACTAATGCTTGTATCCTGAGTGAGGATAGTGCTCTGCAACGTGAGCAACACAAAAGCACTCCTCTGCAGACAGGTTCCATACAGTGTGTGTCCAAGCACACCTTTTCAGAGAGAGGAAAAACAGCATATCTGTTACTTCCATACACTTCTCTTTGTCTCTCCCAGAGTTTCCCAACAACAGCCAAAAGAAAGGACAGTTCTGAAGACAACAGAACAGGTAACTGCACCACCTGAAGGAAGTACATTAATACTGATAGCTCCTGTTTGTGTGTGTAGTCATACAAGACATAACAATAACTTGTATCAGTGACCAGAAGTCTCCAGAACGAAGCTGGCAAGGCAGAGGGTTTTGTTTACACATAAAAACGGCCCTGGAACTTTGCACTAGAAGTTTAGAACTAAATCATAGAAAAAAAAAATCAGGTCTCGAAAACTACTCCCTAAAACTACTGAAACACATGAAAATGTATACTTTTGGCAGCTCCTGTTTGCCAAGACCGGTGTCCTTAAATTACTTCTGATGTGTGGAGGCTCTCGGGGAGTGAGATGAACAGGGTTTTTGAAGATTTTTGAAAATCCACCTAAAGGGGAAATCTGCAGTGATTGGAATTACATGCTCTGAATGACGCAGCGCACACATCAACTAAGAACTATGAACTATAAGGTCAGGCTATCAAAATAAGCTGCTCTTCTTGGTTGGGGGTCATTCTGTGGTCATAAACTAAAGAAAGTGACCAGAAACAGCATTCAGCTTTAACTTTCAAGCAAGTTGTCTCCTCCTCCCACTTCAGCAGAAAACGAGCTGGCTGGCTGGAGAGGCTCCTTTGTCTCTGCCACCTCTGGCATTCCTCACACTGCAGCCCAACCAACATCACACTGACCACACAAATGTACACAAACTATGGGGAATATGACGTAACGTAGACATTTTTTCCCAAAAAGAGTATTTAATTAAACTTCTTGGTCTCTGAAACCTTTTGGAAGGGATTAGAAAGGAAACACACGGCGGCACAGCTTTTTCACCCCAAAAGAATGACATCCTATATATTAAACCTACTGTTTTTTTTCTGTTTCCCCCTCCCGCTGCGTCTCCTAAAGTATCCAGCAACTTTTAAACAAACTTTCGGCGAGTTTAAGTCACATTCAGCCATCAGAGCCGCGCCGGGCTGAACAGAAATGGCACAGAAAGTTTGAATGAAAACACAACTTGCCTCGTAATCAGAATGAAACTTCTGCTTCAGTCCACTCCTGCAGGGAAATACAACATCCAGTTGGGTTTATGAATCTGAAACGCGGCTTGTGGGTCCCTGCAGTCGTGCTTGTCCCCTTCAGAGTGACGGGCTCGTCTCTCGACCAGCTCTGAGTGAGGCTGTGCGGTCAGTCGGGACTGCGGGTCCACAGGCTCTGGGAGTGGCTCTGGGAGAGGGAGCCATCCCACCGCGCTAATCACCTTCCCCGAGTAAAAAACGCCCATCTTCCACAAACCCTCAGCCTACAAAACTGTCAGCTGTCGCTTCACACAGCGTGAATGATTCCTCCTACAACAGCGCCCTCAAGCGGCAGCCCAGTGATGTTACAGCACCACGGCAGTCGAGCCACGCAGTCGTTTATTCTCCTCCGGTTTACTATAGCTGTAATAGTACAGCACATTTATCTCACTGTATCAAAGACATGAAGTGTTATTTAAAATAAAAAAGGAAGTAAAATAAAATGTGTGTTCTGTCTTTGGCGTTGTATGTAAATGAGCGGTTTTATAATGTTCTATTCTCCTTTATAGTTTCTTTGTATCATTTTATTTAAATGTTATGTTTACATTTTATGTATTCCTTTATTTGTTTTCTTCGCTTGGATGTGAGTTATTTTTTTATTTGTGTGAAGATGAATTAATAATAATTAAAAAGTGTTATTTATTTATTTATTTTACAAATTCAGGGCCTGAATGTCTTCAAAATCTTTAAAATCAAAATGAACTCGATCTCCATTTACTTCCAACTTCTCACCTTTAATATCACCCTAGAATTATGAAAATGCTTTTTTTATTAGAGAAGTATGTTTTTTAATAAGAAGAGCAGTAATTTTGACATGCTATATTCTGTCAAATACCTTTCACACAAGCAAAGACGACCTTTATTTCGTTTAGTCCTCAGTGAATCATTTTTCTGCTCTCACGAGGCGAATAAATAAATAAAAGAATAAATGTAAATGAAAATACTAAAAATCTCTAAAGATTTCCACTTGTCTCT
The DNA here is from genome assembly GCA_021613375.1 of Megaleporinus macrocephalus. Taxonomy (NCBI): domain Eukaryota; kingdom Metazoa; phylum Chordata; class Actinopteri; order Characiformes; family Anostomidae; genus Megaleporinus; species Megaleporinus macrocephalus. Next base: position 24,638,530 of record CM038709.1, on the reverse strand, counting down.
CACTGTTAAACATTTCAGTGGGAAAAAAACAATAAGGATCTAATAGCAACAATAATCTAAACGGGAGACATATAAATGTATAGGATTATATTTTACTTAAAATATCAATGTTGCACACATTCATGCTACGTTAGGTGCCCAATTATTTCAGGTCAGGCTGGCAGGACTTTTATTGTGAAATACAGCTTTTATGTTGAAGTAGCGTTTACTGATGTGACCTAGAGCGGTATCCGCCTTCACTAAGGGGGCGCCAGAGAAGAGATGCTCTGTAGTTTCGTTTCTTCTTCTTCTGTAAGCACAGTTTGGGTTTGGTCACTGTATTTTAGGACCAGCTGCTGATTTTAGTTTCTATAAAAATGTCTGCGTTGTCAGAAAAAGAGCTAAATGGCTGCAGGTCACTGTTAGCTCTGCTGTCGGCGGAGGACGTGATGGCGCTGAGTGACACGGTTACTAATCGGTTGATATGTGTAGAGAGTCCGAGAGGTGAGTGAGTCTGAGAAACTTTCTAACTAAACACTAGATAAACTTACTTAGCTAAGTGACTTTATAGTTGCGTTTGACTGACGATGTCAGCTACTTGTTTGGCTGTTTTTTGTTCGAATTTTCCCGTCCCACCTTAAATGGTGCTGCAGTGTAAGTAACTAGTTTAAAGTGGAATATTGAAATTTTAAAGGGAAGCCAACTCCAACCTCATCGTTTGATAAGATTACTTTATGTTAATTGCACAGAATTAAATGAAATTAAGCAGCAGTCCTTACGGTACAATAACAATACATTTAACATGACATGTTCGCTAGAGTTTGAATAATTAAAAAATAATGGGATCTTTGGTGTTGTAAAGGCAACATGGAAAGAAGGTATTGCATATTCTGTGTTAAGTGTTGTAACTATCATGTGTTAACAGAAGCTATTGAAGCTATCATAGCGTACTCTCAGAGCGCAGAAGAACTGCTGAAGAGAAGAAGAGTCCACCGTGATATTATTTTTAAGTACCTCGCCAAAGAAGGTGTTGTGGCTCCTCCAAACAGCGAGAAGCATCAGCTGGTTAAAAGGACTCTTGTACTGTGGTCGTCTGAAAATGTAGGTACACAAATGTATAATAAATTTGGAACCTGTCTGGTGACTGAAGTAATGAACGTGCATTATTCTGCCCTACAGGTTGTGCCTTTACAGAAGGCACTGAATGACACCAGTGCAAATGGTTTAGAGGGTCCGGATGGATTGGCAGACCTGACAGCTTTGGGTACAGAGTTTTGCCAGTGGTTTTTCCAACTTTTGAACTCTCTGAGTCTGGCGACAGGTCAAGCAGTTCATGAATGGGGACCCCAGCACTTTTGGGGTGACGCAAAGCTGTTCCTTCTTTCCCACACTGGAGAGCAACAGCGAGATGAGTATCACGGAGCGGGACTGGTCTGCCAGCGTCTTTCTGCTCTAGTGTGGGAAGAAAAGTTAATTTTCTGCCCTAACCTGGGGCACTCAGGTTTGAAGTGCCTCTCTACACCCCATGGACTGGTGTTGGTGGCAGTTGCAGGGACCATCCATCGGGAAAATGTATGCCTTGGAATTTTTGAACAAGTGTTTGGTTTGATTCGTGACCCACTGGATGGAAACCGATGGAAGATAAAAGTTGTGCATCTGAAAATAAAGGGAAGCATCGGGAGAGAACAGCTGCCAGTGGTGACCTATGAGTCGAAAGATCTTCTTCAACTTTTTACCAAATAGTTTTCTAACAACAGATATTTTACTGGGACATTTAACTGTGCACTTTAAGTGATGCATGATATATGCATATTATTTTAAGGTGGAGGATGGATCTTTTTTTATGATTTTTTTCTTTACTGTTGAAATACAGTTCGACCTGTTCTGGACTCTGTGTTTATCAGACATTTTGACAGGCTTATCTTTCTAAACCAGACATCATTAAGATGTCAGTGTTAATTCCAGGCTCTGGAATATGTGCTCATTCTCAGGAGGCGCGTTCATTCTACCAGTTCATGATTGTGTTTGTGTTGTGAAGCGTTTGGGAAACTGGCCCTGAATTGGCAGATTTTATTCTGTATGAGACAAGTTTACAGCTGTTTTTATTATTTCTTTCTATGAAAAATAGATTTGCTTGAAATGGCACTTGCTATTGGCATTCACGGTATATGCAGTCTCATGCATTATTTGATTTGGCTTCTGTTTATTTGAAGACATTAAATACTTTTCAAATAAGTTACCACCTGCATTATAGGGAAAATACAGACCTTTACTTCAGTGCTTTGATGTATTTTATGGGACATCTTTAATCTACAGGGTTGAACTGTCTCTCTGATTATCTAGAAATTATTATGTAGAAATTACTTTTTAGACCACCAGCAGTGAACCATGCCCCTCGCCCCAGTCAATTCCAGTGCCCAGTACGCAGTGCCTTCAAAGAGACCTGAAAGCATGGGCTTGTGTACCATTCTGTTGGGAAAAAGTGTGGTAGTTGTATTTCATCTTACAGTGAAGATCCATCTCTGGTCTCCTGCAACAGCCCTGTATGATCACCAGTGCTGCCATTGAGGCACTCACTGTTATGAATTTCCCCTCTGCATTTAGACAGGAGGAGGAAATGGCTAATGCTGTAAATCTTGTGATGAATTAAAACGATGAATAAATCAATAAACGTCGATGAAGCTCGCTAGCTCACTGACTTGCCAGCAGAGCTCACACCTGTCATAGGCTGTGAGTTGAACTGTGGCCAGAGCTCCTTTCAGCCGAGTCTGTTTACTCCAATATACGTCCACAGCTTTCAGATCATGTTGCCGCTTTGAGTTTGTGATTTCTAGTGATTATTATAGGCCCTTATTAAAACAGCATTGATTTTTTTTAAAAAAATTTCTGTACGCATACACATGTTTCATTTTGATTCCACTGTTGTTTATCTTTGAAATCTTTGATTTTCACAACAACAAGGACATAAATAACTTTATTTTGTTGAACAATTACAACAGTCGGCTACCACAAAGAAGACTGAAGGCTACCATAGAGATAAAATTTACATTACACAGGCTAGAAAATGACCAAAGAAAAATCAGAGTCCTCTTTAAGTCAAGAGGCTTTTATTGCCATTCCATCTCTGTACAAGTATACAGTATTAAGTATACAGTGGAATGAAATTACCTTCCTCCAGGAACAACATGGTGCAACATGGAACAAATAGTAAAAGTGCAAACGTGTAGATATAAATGTAATAAATTAAACAAGAACAATACAATAAATACAGTAAACAGGCAGGACAGTGCGGCACAGACACAGCACTTGTTTCTGAAAATGAGGTAGTGGAGTAAAGTTCAGAGATGCTGTGTTATTGGGGAGCTGTAGATCTCGGATGGAATCATAAACATTCTTATTAAGTCTGGATGTGAGGTATACCATGCCAACTGTGTTTTTTAGTTAGACATCAAGAACTATAAAAGTGAACTTTGCTGGGTGACATGAAATAAAAGATGTTTAGTGGTTACAACAACATTAACACTATCAAATCTACTGTAATTATTCATTCTATCAGCTCCATGTATAAAATTGGTGTTTTACAAATATAAATATGAGGTGTTTGGTCATTCTCAGCACTGCTGTGACACTAACGTGGTGGTGGTGGTGTTATTGTGTGTTGTGCTGGCACGAGCAGATCAGATATATCATTTTTGCTTTAACAAATGTTATACAAATAATTTTGACTACTTAGTAGCATCCAAGCTCTGCCTATATCCACTCTGTAGATGAGTAAAGGTAGATGTGATGGCTCATCTGTTGCTATGCAGTTTATGTTAGTCATCCTCTAGTCCTTCATCAGTGCATCAGACGCATCCGATCCTTTCTCAGGAGGCCTCCCAGGTGCTTGTCCAGTCTCTTGTCATTTCAAGGCTCGACTACTGCAACTTGCTCCTGGCTGGTCTTCCTCTGCAGGCCATCAGCCCCTTACAACTGATCCAGAATGCAGCAGTACGGCTTGTCTTTAATCTTCCCAAGTTTACTGATGTCACTCCACTGCTGCGCTCCCTTCACTGGCTTCCTGTAGCTGCTCGCCTTCAGTTTAAAGTTCTGATGCTTGCCTACAAAGCCAAGAATGGACCAGCTCCTCCTTATCTTATGGCAATGGTCAAAAGTCGATCTGCACCTCGAGCCTTTCGCGCTTGAAGTACAGCTCGGCTTGACCCGCCATCACTCAAGAGTCATGAAAGACATGCGACAAGATGTTCTCTGTCCTGGCACCCAGATGGTGGAACGAACTTCTGCTGGCTGGCAGAACAGCAAACACTCTCACGGTCTTCAAATGCAGACTGAAGACCCGTCTCTTTGTGAAGCACTTATAAGCACTGATCTACTGAAGCATTGATATCAACCATAATTACACTTGATCTCCAAGGAACACTGGCTAAGTATTGGGGTTAGGTGGGACCCCTGAACATTGATCAATGGGGTAAAGAGTGACTAACAAATTATGCAAAGAAACAGACAAACTAAAATCTGTAATAGTAAAGCTGCAAAATGCACCTATAAGATATATAAAACACCTTTATATTGTATGCAAGTTTCATGATGAATGTACTAATAATAATTGCCTACATTTATATCATCTGAATCATCTGCATTAAATTGAAAACTTTTTTGCTTCTTCTGTAAAGTTACTATGTTGGAGACGTTTGTCCACTGTGGGTTATTTTGTATGTAATGTATGAGCCAAATTAGTCAAAGTCTGGTCCAATCTGGACTCAGACCAACAGAGCAAAACTTGTTCAGCAGCAGTGATTAATGACATGATTTCATTATGAGGGTCTAATCATGACTTGTGAGCATTATGGCTGTCATGTGTTTCATCACACTCGTATCGTCTAAAGAAAAACATATCATTTGAAAATCATCTCTTTATCCTGTGAAGTTTTATAATGAATGGACCAATAGAAACGCTCCAAAACCATTTGTAATATTTACATGAACTTACATTAATAGTAAAACATGTTTCTGGCTTCTCCTGTAAAGTTACTACTTTGAGATACTTGTTTCTTTTGGACAGTGATGATACCCTCTGACTCACCCTAAACTGTGTGTCATGTTTTTGTTGCCCTACCCCGGTCACAGATTTACTAAAGAGGGACCATTTAGGCTTGGTTTATCCAGACAGGGCCTGGACTTCACTTTCCTTTTAATGAAGAATCTCCATTCAGAATAGTGTGAAGTCTACAAGCAGAGGTGGTCTTTGCACAAGGCAAAGGTATTCAGTTACGTAAAGAAAACGAGTCAAAGCAATAAAAATTACTTTAAATTCTTATAAACTCTCTGAAGATTTAGAAACATAAATTATGAGAACATCTTGTATGTTTACAATTTTAACAGCTATTTAATAAACATTTTCTTCAGTGATTCCAAACAATATTTCAAACAGTTCAAAGTGGAGACGGGTAAAATTGACCCATAACATATTAGGAGGGTTAAGTTTACTACATGAGCCTAGAGCTGCATGCAAATACAAATAAGATGAACTGGTTGTGTTGATGTTAAATAACTGATTACAAACTATATCAACATTTTAGGAAATGCTATTATTTGCACTTCTGAATGCGCCTCCTGGGCCGTGGTCAGACTATTTCATGTTGTTAAACTATGAACAGCTGCATAAAGACAGACTGGTGTTAAAAAGGCTATAAAACGACAAACTACATATGGGAGAGGAGGCTGTTTTATAAGAGTGCAGCACCGACACAGCAGACCATACATGATGCTAGCGTTCATGCTAGTACAGGAATCTCTGGTATTGAGGTCATCAAAAAAGAAATCTCTTCTCTCTAAAAGTATTTAAAAAATGATACACAGTCCTTCCATACTAACCTCATTACTTTATGTCTATGTCACTTTGTAGATTTGCCAATGTAGTGTCACAGTTTCACATATTAAAATTAAATAATATCTACAAATTGAAATCTTATAATATTCTCACAGCAATGTCTAATACACAATATGTAGATTGTATGCCTAGATTAGGTTAATAAATTAATCCTTTTCCACAGTGTAAACATTTGCATCACTAATTTAAAAATGTACATTCAGGGTTCCCACAAAGACTAAATTCACCCAGGAGAAGAAGGCTTAATCCCTGTTTGGGAAAACGAGCCTGAGGTTTCTAGTGATTTCCTTGTTTTTAACACCTAATGCTGTTCATTCAGGGCTTTTTGATTAGATTAGGAAGTTGGAACAGCAGAAAAGGATCAAATTTAAGTAACACTGTCCAACAGAAAGGTGTGGTATGCCATAAAGCAGTAATTCCCAACTGGTCCTCTGGGCCCCCCATGGTCTATATTTTTTCTTCATTCTAGTGTGTTGCCAGTTGAGGTGAAGCAAAAATGTGGATCATCTGGGGGAAACTTCTGAAATAAAGTATTGATTTTTTCTTCCAAATCCGTGACATATATATGGATGAAGTATCCCAAAACTCTGTAGAAGCATTGCTGAAGCTCTGGCTGCACTCCAGTGTAGTGGTAATGTGAACTGCATGGTCTGGTTTCACTGTGCTGCTGGCTTAGACCAAAGAAGTACCTATTCTAAATGCTCCAACAGAAATACACTAATCCACATTTATCTTTATGATTTGATTTTTTGTGAAGGTTTGACGTGATTGATCTAAAAGACCTGAATGTGTGAAGCTTGCTTCAGTGTATCCCCAGTGACCCCACAGAAATGGGTTCTTCAGAAAAGGAAATGCCTCTGTTTAGAGACACAAGCTCTATATAGAACCATTTTTGAGCACCAAAAAGGGTTCATCTGTTGTTACAAGCTTGATATCACAACAGTAAATAAGCCCTATTTGGTTCTAAATAGAATGTTTTAACATCACTAAAGAACCCTTAAAGAACTGTACGGTGTAGGGTGAGCGTACGGCACAGTGTTTAGCTGACTCACCTAGCAAGCTACATGGAATATGGCCTTGTTCTAAAATCGCAAGGCCTTAAAGCCAAACTGGAAACAGAAAAGATGTTTTTGTTTATGAGGACTTTAAGGTATGTAAGTGACCTTTAGTTCGTGTGCATAATGCCTTGCAGATTTAAGTTTCCAAATATGCTGATATGTCCCACCGGGAGCCAAGGAACGGGTTCACAGCATCCTAGAAGTTTCTCACTGGAGCTTCAGTAACAAACAGAGAAGTAGGAGAAAAGTACAAAAACAGGTTTACCTAAGCTCATTAGGTGGGTATAAAATATAGTGCTGACTTTCGAAATGCTAGTGTAGTCTGTGGTTCTCTGAGGCACAATATAGAGACATATGCTTCTAATAGGAATGTTTTTGCTCACTCGTGGTTTTTATTTAAAACAATGATCTTGTTATTTCCTTAATTCTAGTTTTACTGATCTAAATGCCGGACCACTGAATTCGCTGCCAGTCGTTTGAGTCATGGATGAGTAGTTTATGACAAGCTATGACTTTAAGCAGTCGCCTTGCTGTTGTGAAGTGGTTTAGCACATTCCCCTTGTACTGTCACACAGACATATATCAATACAGTCCCCGAACCCTCAGCGTCTTTCTCAGTGATGCTTTATAGCTTGTTCAAGTCTTGAAATCCGGTTTTGAAGTATCGCTTTGTGTCCATCCATCATTTTAATATGCAGGTGAGAGCCTCAAAGGCATTTTCTCAGCACAAACAAACAAACAAACAAACAAACAAGCGTGCTTTATTGTCTTTGACAGCCTTTTGGAAAGTAAAGGCTGCTGAGACTTGTTCTTCTCCTCCTCTTGTCAAGCAGTATGTAAAGCAGGCCTGGCTGTTCCCTGGAGAAATGCGCGCTAGTGGTGATGGGAGAAGGAGTGTGGGGAGTGGTTTTAGTGGGAAATGTGACATGTGGGAAATTATTCTTGGCACAGGCCTCAAAGGCTGAGATTTTGTAATATCTTTTCTTGAGCTGGCCTTTAATGCCTGCGTGTGCCATAGTTGTGGTCAGAGAGGCCACCGCAGCCATTGATCTTTTTCCTGTTCTCCTCACAGAAAGAAAAATAACAAGCAGCTTGCCTTCTGTCTTTATGGCGCTTGGCCTGCCCCTTTTTAATAAGTGGTTTGGCCAGTTATGACGCACACGTTCAAAAATACAGTCCGCTGGCGTCTGTGGATCACTGTGACTTTGGCTTTTCTTTAATGAGGATGTGTGTTTCTCATAAAGATTACAGCAGAAACTTTCAAATATGTTGGGGTGGTGAACTGCAGTCAAAGCTCTAATTGGCACACACATTCGTTTAGTTAATGTTGATAAACTGATTGATGTATTTGATAAAAAGTCTTGACTTAACAACAACAACCAGTGCTCCATTCCTTCAGAATGTTTTCTGTTGGATTGGGACTTTACAGTAAAGGGTCCGAATCATGGGAAACTACATTTTCCCCACATTCTCTAAAACTGATTTATAAAGTACATCAACACTGATAACGTCTCAAAACACGACGTCCCTCAGTCCGTATAAGAAAACTAAGCTGCTAAAATAGATAACCTGCTTTCACCTATTTAGTCTACAATCTAGCTCCGCACATTCACCCAGGATGTTGTAAATAATATTTTAAACTGGACAGTTTTTAATGGGGCAAAATGCAGGGCAGCCAATCAAAACAGAGCACCTATGTGTGTACCTATATGTACATTAACACTAAATGCTTTATGGCTAAGGGGGTAAAAAATAAATGCAATGTAGGATATGCTTCGTTTAGGACAGCAATTGAAAATAATTTATATCCTTATCATGTTGAACAAAGTTTTCTATGCCCTTTTAACCTGTTTCAATCGTTGTGTAAAGAAATCCTATATGAATTAATTTAATTTCAAATTAACCTGAATTTGTTATTTGTAGTCCAAGGAAAAACGAATAGGCCAAAAACCTTTACTTTCAATGTAAGTTCATGCAAATATATATTATTTTCATTCATATATATATATATATATATATATATATATATATATATATATATATATATATATATATATATATATATATATATATATATATATATGATAAATGAAAATGAAGACACGCGATGTGTTCACAATTTATTTAAGGTCCACATGGGGGCGCAGTTGCTTTATTATTTGTATAAACCAAATCCAAAAAGCTTTTAAAAGCATGATTTAAAAACTCGTCAGATTCTGAGCTCTCAAGTAGCAAATCTTAAAGGACTTCGCTCTGAAGGTCCATTATGATCTGGAACAAAATTAAAAGTGTGTAATATTTATTGTTTCGTCGGCAGTGTCTGGAAACTTGTGTTTGGGATTGATGTTCGTATGCGGACCTGAGCCAGGTAATTGTTCCGCTTACCTTTGCCAGCCGCACATATTGATCAGTGTTTTGTTAATTGAATGAAATGGTGTTTATCACGGTGACAGTGCGAGCTGTGGTGAAAGGAAAGAAAGCGCTGGCTGCTGACGGCTGTATGAGAAAGGCAGACGGACAGACAGGCCTGGAACCCACACAACATTCACCATGGGCCTGTTTCCCAGACCCAGATTAAGCCTAAACCTAGACTAAAGAGAATTTCCATTGGTAATTGTCCATTCACACTGAAATGTAGTCTAAGATTAGGCATAATCCGTGTTTGGGGAAACTAGCATTTCATGTCCAAAAGTTTGTAGACACGTGCGTTTCTGCGACAGCCACAGGGATTAACAGCGAGTTCGTCCTCCTATTGCTGTAAAGAAGGATTTACACTAGAAGGTGGAAAATTACAGTGTTATTATTGTGTTCTTTCAAAGCTAATGCCTGAAAATGCTACTGCAGGCCTTATAGGAAAGGAATGTAAACACTCAATGTGTTGGCAGGTTTTAAATCCTGGTATATAACTTGGTTTTGGGTCCGGTTCTTTAAAGATAAGGTGTGGAAAGTTCTGGAATGAATAACAGAGACGTTTCTAGTTCGGCGATCAATACATGATTTAACATCCTCTGTTTTATCTACGAAGTTAAAGAGAGAGGTAGTTCTAGTTGTATGTATATTGGTAACTGTTGTACTGTAATAAACTATGATGAAGGCCTGCTGATAAAAATTGGGTATTTAGTAAATAACTTTGTAAACGATATAAGAAAATTATACCGTACTCTGTCATGGTGAGGGGAGCTGTGTTAAACTATGGAACGCTCAATGAAGATAATAGTACAAGATTGATATTTCTTGCTTCTCTCCCTCATAAGATTTATTACTCATTGTTTTTTGATCATAAAATCACAAACTGAAAAGGGGCTTAAGCCATTAAGTCTGATGGCTTAGGCAGGGATGGGACAGGGACATGTTTACCCCAAAACATTCAGTGGTTGTCTAAGCCCGTAATTCATATTCATGTTAAATATTTTGGCATTAAAAAGAGACCCGTGGCTACAGAAAAAAGACTCTTGGCTTTAGACCTGTAGCCAGACCCTAAACACACCCCTGGGCTAGCTCCAGTTCTGGAGAGACAGAGACAGCCGTCTGCCATATGTCATATGTGGATGGCTGAGAAGTTGGCTGTGCTGTTTTGGGGCTGTCCAATGTGTTTTTTAATTCACAGTTAAAAACAGCGACTGCTTCAGTCCGGGACAGGCCACCAAACCGAAGACTATTCTGAGAAAATGAAAACGTCTGGTTACCCAATTTTCAGAAGACACTTTGTTGAAGGGACGTGCTATTAGCTGCTTGTTTGCTATTTTTGACTGTATGATTAAAAAAAAAAACTAGGGCCTAAAAATTTGGCAACATATGCCACAATATTCGTAGACAACTGCTCATCTGCAATCAAAGGGTATTAATAAGAAATGTGTTGCTTTGTGCTACAGTCATAGGCTGTACTTTTCTAGGAAAGCTTTACACTGGATGTAGGAACATTGCTGTGTGAGCATTAGTAAGGTCAGGCGCTGGATGGTTACTTTTAAATCACTCCAGCACTCCAGCTTATCACAAAGACTGGTTGGATGGTGCTCCAGAGAGTGCGATTTTACTGCTGCACTAATCTGCTAACCACTTCTACCACTTGCTTACCTAGTTTTAGAGAATCTTGTTGTGCAAGATTTTACCAGAAGCTAGCAATAGTTCGGTGAATCACATTATTACAAGCATGTTTTCAGGACATGAGGTAACCCCCTACAGGTGGGGTTGCAAGCCTTGAATCGTACTACCAGGTGCTCTGATACAGTCTTCTTGAATGTAGCTGCCGTGCCATCTACAAATAGTGCAGTTTTTTTTTTAACTGCATCACTGCATCACTTTTTCAGCCCTCCCTATAAGACACATGGTGTATGTTGGTATCATGGGATAGCAGGGATGCCTTGATATTTTTGTAGGTGGCGTTTTGTAGGTTAACCATAGTGGTGTAAATTGAGATGTTGTCTGTTGGTGCTGGAAACAGTGATGTAATAAGACCTTGCATATAAAAGAAACAGACTTGAAATGGAAAGAACAAAGAGCGAGTTGGGGGTGTGTGTAGCCGTTGTTTCTGAATTTGCTGTCACGTTGAAGGGCAGGCTTTTCTTTCTTCTTCATGAATGAGCGATACTGATGAAAGGTCCTCTTTTAAACTTTGCTGCATAAAACAGATTCTGCCAGGTTAACACTCAGAGTGCGACCTTCCTGAAATGTAGCCGTGCTGCTGCTTTTATCTGTGGAATCTGTTAAAGGAGCACCTATTTTTAGAGAGGAGTGTACCAACTGAAATCATTGTTTCATTTAATTTCAAATTGATCTTGACTTGTGAGGCAGGCTGGTGAGTGTAGGTTTTCTCTGGTCTATTCTTAGACAAGCATCATTATTTCACATAGACGGTGGAATGTTGAGTGCTCAAGAACACACAGGACTGTGAGACCTACTGTAGTTAAAGGAATGCTTATGTTTCAGGCCAATCTCTGTCTGGCACATCTTCAGTTTATGCTCAATTAGCAGCATCAGAAATTTTGACATGTGTCCCTAGACAAAGAACAGAAAACCTTACTTGCAGTGAAAACAAATAGGCAGCTCCTGAAGGTTTACTTAGTTCCATTGGTGGATATATGCTTCTTTTTCTTCAATTAAAATATATTTGTGAAGTATAGATTACATTTAATTTATTAACTTTATTACTGGTTCCTTTTTTCTGTATTTTTTGTGTTGATTCAATTGTAATGTTACTGACAGAAGCTGAACTTGCAATACAGCTAATTTGCAATTAGTCATGCCTCAGATTTTTGAGGTTTATTATTTTATTTTAGATCAAAAATACATAAAAATAGAAGAATACAGCCCCTAACAAACTTCAGGTTCTACGCTAATGAATACTGGTGTAGTAAGTTCCACTGTTCTAGAAGTTACTCAGCACTTAAGTCATATATATTTTTCCTGGTACTTTTATACTTATACTAAAATTACTTTTTCAGAAAGGTACTTTTGTTTGAGTGAGTATTTAACCAGTTATTTACTTGAATATAGCTTTAGGCTACACTTCTCTTTTAGGTTATTCTTTGAAACAGATATTATTATTATTATTATTATTATTATTATTATTATTATTATTATTATTATTATTATTATTATTATTATTATTATTATTATTATTATTATTATTATTATTATTATTATTATTATTATTATTATTATTATTAATTTTTAAGACAAAACAAAAACTAAAATGTGGAATAAACCCAAAGATCTGATTCTCATTTGATCCTGTGTTTTTGTCATGAAAAGAATGCTGATGTATGACCATCTCTGCTAAGGTACATTTGCATCTACTGTATATTTATGTTTTCACAACAGTAGATTGGATTGTTGTAAGATAACATTTGACCAGCAGCAGTTTGTTCAGATTGTGAAGAGTGTAACTGTAGGTCTGTGTCAAATTCTGAATCTGTTGTTTGTGGCAACTGTGGTGCAACAACCAAACCAACTGGAGTTGCATATACAGTACAGCAAACTAGTTTAGCTTGAAGAGTAGCACAGTAAGATTAATCTGATGTTCAGTTATTGTGATGTTATATACATAATGCCTGTTCTGTTACTTATGTGATTTGTTACTATGAAACATGAGTGTCGTAACAGAGAGCTGCTATCAGATCAGTACTCAGTAACACCTGATATCCTGAGTTCAGATATCGGAGTTGTGTCTGTGTTTCCGTGTTTAATTGATAAAAGCGTTTATTTTATTTTGTTGTGTACAGTTTATGATAACATGAACAGGTGTGTTTCCTCTCGGGTGTGTGGATGAGAAGCTAGTGGTGGATGCTAATGAGGCTCCAGCATGGCTGCTGATGGGGGGAAATGATCACGTTATCGGCGATTGCCAGCAGCCTGTCAGGTTGGCTTTGGCCCGCTGTCTGTGCCGCCATCCTCTTGCTCCTCCAGGACATCTGCTGTGCTCTGTGGCCACTCTGCATCTTAATACTGATCTGCAGCCCACTGGTAGCCTGTTTATATTAATTGCCCTTGCCTCCTTCGCTGTTTGCCACTGATTACACTCATTAATTTCAATTTCCCATGAGCCTCTTTTCTCCCCCCACTCTCTCCATGACATCAGCGCACGGACATTTGGAGGCTATTAGTGGCTGCTAATAGCAATGGGGACTATGGTATTGTTCCTGTGTCTGTGTCTTCCTGATCGGTTCCTTGTGATCTTCCTCTCTTGTTTTCTGGACCCACTGCCATAATTCTGCTGTACTATCACCATGGCCAACCACCGACGCCATTCAGCTGTATGTACCATGCATCATGGTTAACTTCGCACTTCATATAGTCAGTGAAGCGTACCCAGTTGTGCAGTTCAACACCGAACACAACAGAGCGCAGTTCCTTGTGCGTGGTGAATAAAGATGGTTTCATTCAGCTTTTGGACAGGCTGGCTTTGTCACTATTACAGACCAGGTTCACAGATAAGGTTCAACAGACACGAGAAACTTTGATGAGCACAGGCCTGATAAAGATTAACCCATGAAGGCTGCATAGCACAACATGAACTTTATTGATGGAGACAGGTTGCTGCTGTTCTTTTTTCCAGGCTGTAGAAGTGCTCATAAGCCATGATCATTTTTCTTCGCTTTTCATTTTTCTCCTCCAGCCTGTACACGGCACAGCTGCACAGCTCTCTCAGTCCCTATTTGTCACCTCCAATACAGAGCCATTCTGGGAAAGTGAGTATGAAAGAGTGATTCATTTTACAGCAGTACCGTTACTGGCCTCATGAGGGTGACACTTCAGGGGTCAGTGCATTTTTGGCTCTCAGCAGAGGAAAACAGCCCCCCCCACCCACCCACCCCAGAAGCTTGACTTCCTATCAAAGACCTAATCCAATTAGAGAACGCTCCGTTTTGCCACAGGAATGGAAATGGCAAAAGTCAATTTGCCAACGGAGACCTGTGCTACCTGTGTGTGGTTGTCTCTCCTCGCCGGAGAGGGAATTTGGAGATGATTTCTTTTTAGCCCTTGACTCGCCTAGGAGCTCTTATTGAAACAGTGACACTCTGCTGCTTTCACAAAGTCACTCCAGCAGCTAGGCCAAATGGTTTCAATTCTCTAAGTACAGTGATGCGCCGTTCCCTCAGGTGGAGAGTGGCCACTTGTCCTGCCTAGGGATGGGACGTTGTGCAGGGAGGGGATCCAGACAAGGCACCAGGAGAAGGTCGTATCGATTGATCAAATGCCCCCACGCTGCACTGCGAGTTGTCTCCCTGAGGACTCCCGCTGGTTGTTTGTGTGTTGGTAAAGAGCAGCCTGCTGCCGGCAGCCTTTGATAATTTGACTGAGCGGAGAGGAAATCGATAGCTACTGGGCTCAGCTTGTGCAGCTCCAGCTGCTAGCTGCGTGCCTCCGCTGGACCAGATAGAGCTGCCGCTGCTGCTGCTGCTGCTGACATCCAGGAATGTCTTCATTCATCCTCATCTCGCCGGGCCCCTGGGCATCGCCCCTTTTTATTTCCCCTGACGCTTCTGCAAACTGAATTCCCAGCCTCGCAAAAGCAATAGAAAGAAGTGCATCTGTCAATACGTCATCATGTGGGACAGTTGGCAGAACACTGCACAAACCCAACAGAGATGTGTCAGCAATTTTCAGACTTTTCCAGGACAGATACGAAAACACTCAAAAGATCTTCCCTGCCAAGCACCGGCATTTGTGCTCTCACCAGATATGTAGTGTTGGGGGTGTCCGATCTGTGATTGAAAGTGTTTTTAAGGAATTGTAGGGTAATTGTTTTGCTTCAGTGCTATTCCTGATAGTCTACATAGCGAGAAGTTCTCTCCTGAGCTCAGTTTTGTTGACACAGCAGTTTTGGACTACCTATGGAATGCAAACTCACATCCTGGGATGACACTCCAAGTGTAAATAATTCAGCAGTTCCTTTGTTCAGAAGTATGGGGGAGGCAACATGGAGAACATTTTGTACTTTTAACTCTCTGAAGAACTCGAGATCTTAGACTTCAGATAGGTTTAAAAGTCTAAGCAAACATAATTTACTGTCACTGCCAATGATGAAACAGAGAGACTTTAAGTGGAGTTTAGATTTTTACAGTATATAAAATGTGCTTTTTAAACTTTATATTAATACTTACTGCTCATGCCAACAAAACAAGCACAATGCTTCAAAAACATATCATTAATAAATGTATAGTTGCTCTTAGGACAGCCATTTTCTCCATTTCAATTGATTACTCAATGAATTTATTGATTAAAATTTAGATTGTGTATGAATTAAGTTATTTATTAGTCCACAGTATGAATGATAAACAGGATATTTCCCAATCGTCAGTTGTATAATCAAATAGGAGATCTGATTATACAAGCAGTAGGATCTCATGAATGCATCTTTATTTATAACTACAAATTTCATGTATATATAAGAAGCGTTAGGCACTTGAGGAAATTGTTATATTTTCATAATCAGTAAAACTCTTTTTTTATATTCAAATATGATTACATATATTTTTATTACATATTAGCTTTACATTGTTTATTTAACCTATTTCTAGCGTTTCTTGGTGTCAATCCATTATTATTATTAGCAGTTATCAGCTAATACTTGCTTTGACTACTCAGTACTTTATTAAACTATATCAAGATTGCTGATAAATATTTCATACATTCATGTAATGTCTGGAGCGTCCAGGAGAAATTTGGAACTAAACTTTGTTCTTCAAATTGGCCACAAGATATTATGTACTTCTTTCAGAATAAGATATGTTTGTTACTTTGCATTGTATTTATGCTTACTAACATTTGTTTTAATGATATATGGCGTTCATACTGGTGAAATGCACTTATTGCTAAAATAAACAATGAGCTTAGGTGCCGAAGTCCAGGGTACATTACATGTTAAAAGTTTACTGTTACAGACTGCATGTATATGGCATAAAGCATATTGCTTAATTGATCTAGGCTATACAGTTTGGCAGACAGAGAACAGACTACTCCAGTAAAATTCAGTTAAGCTTCTCTGAAGGATTGACTATAAAACTGCAATAAACAAAATAATAAATATGAAACTTAAGTGTCTGTTTCAAGCTACAGATGTTCCTTGTTTTAAGTAGAGATGGCCTAAGCCGTGTTAAACCCTGCGTTGGAAGTGAATATACACAACCACTAGCTGTTTAATGAAATGCAATGCCATGAGAAGCTTAAGAAGGGACTGTCGGCATCAAAGATTTGATCTCTGAATTTATTTTAAAACTATACATGCAACTATACATACAACTATACTTTAAAAATATTGTTTTTAATTATTATATTTATATTTATTTTTCTTTTTGCCACATTGTTGTTCAGTTAAGCCTATTGCTGCAGTCTGGAATTTCTAATGTAACAATGGCACCTCTAAGTAGCCTTTTACATTCAGATTCTATCCTTTCTTTGTTTGTAAAGATGTAAAGATGCTATAATACTTCATATATAAACCTTTCAGAAAGCCATTTTATATATTTATCATTTAAACCTAAGTGTCCTGTACACAGATGAGAGGCAATGCTTTGAATCTTTGAATAACAAAGACATACTTTGTATCAGATTGTGTTCGTACAAGCCACAGTGCGCAGAGTTCCTTGGCTCTGTATACAGTAAACTGTCACGCAGCTCTGTCAGGGCTCCTAACATCTCTAGTCTTGGAGCTTATTTCCGTCTGTCATTGCTGGGAAGACACGCTGGGCCTTTGCTCCCCAGACTGCCCTATCAGCAGATAAGCTGCTGTGTCGTAGATACAGTTTGGAACAAAGTAAAAGAAAGCCTTGCACGGACTGCTTCTTTACTGTATGCCCAGCAGCAAGAGGCCGCTACTTCAGTTACAGGAAATTGCAGATTTTCTGCAATTCTGCTGAATTAGACTGGGGCGCTTAAAAAAGGAAAAGAGATACATGATGCCAGGATGTAGGACGATGTTCACTGAACTGGGAGTCTTTAGCAAGTTTACTCCTTTAACTGCAGTTACTAAACGTGTGTACTGTTTCTTTTTTGATAATGAATTTGAGATTAGCTCTTAATGGTGTTTTAGGTTTAGAATTTTTCTGTCACTTGTGTTCATACACAGCAAAATTTGACCTCCGTATTTAACCCATCCGTGCAGTAAAACACCCACATATACACACACTACTGAACATACACACAGTCCTATCCACGGTGCCTGGGGAGCAGTTGGGGGTTAGGTGCCTTGCTCAAGGGCACTTGAGTCGTGTGCTGCTGGTCCCAGGGATCGAACCGTCAACCTTCCAGTCACAAGACAAGATCCCTAATCTTCAGGCCCCATGCAGACATTGTTATAAAAACAGACGTTAAAACAGGGTTAACTGTGAAGTTTTAATGGCATGTGTGAGTGTAAAAGTATATGTGTGGTGGTACTTGAAAGTTTGTGAATATATTATAATTGTTCTATATTTCTGAATAAATATGACCTAAAATATAATCAGATTTCTACACAAGTTCTCAAGTAAGATAAATAGTTGTAAACCTTTTTGCTTTCAGTATATGGTGTGACTGAACTAAATATCACGCATATCAACTTTAACATTCGCTGGTATGATACAATTAATTAAAACTGGTTAAAATCTGGATATTCAAAATATGAAATCACTGTATTAACATTTATTAATTTTAATCAATAGTTTACATGTAAAGAAATGTGGCCGACAGGGGTTCCTATTGTGTTGTTTAAACCTCTGACCGCTAGATAGCAGTGTCTTTTTCAAACTTTTTCTAAAAATAGATGAAAAAAAATCCCAATATATTGCCTTCTTGCAGTGTCACAGTATTCTTACGAGTACCCAGCCCAGGTTCAGCAAAACAGGCCCAAAACATGATACTGTCACTACCATGTTTCACAGAAGAGAAGTTATGCCGGAATGCATTCTTTTCCTTTTACCTGACTTATCACTTCTTATTTAAACCTGAAAGTTCTGGATTGGTCTCTGTGCACAGAAGATTTCCCTGGTAAACTTCTGGCCTGTCCATCTTTGTGATTGTTTATAAAACTGCAGGTGGGCAGCAACACTGCCATGCCCCCTATTGTTGTTCATTGTTCTTCTGAAGGAATTCACGAACGCTAACATTTAGCCACTGTAAGAGTGTTTACTCTGGGTCACCTCTGTTTGACCACTCCAACAATGGTCATTTGTACACAATTTGTCTGGCTGTGGATGGTGGAGTCCAAACTCTGTAGAATTGGTTTTGTTCTTTAAATACAGTAGGGTGGTCACTGAAACCTGATTGTCATCCCATTGATTGAAAACACCTGGCTCGGTTTTCACCATCAAATTAACTACTAATCTGAGAGGTTTACATACTTTTGCCGCTCATAGATCTGTAATATTGAATCCTTTTCCTTGATAAGTAAATGACTAAATTTAATATTTTGTCTTATTTGGAACATTAAATCTGGTTATCTACTTTTAGAACTAGTGTAAAACTCTTTTAGCTCATTTTTTAGCAAAAATATAGAAAACCTACAAGTTTCACTTTTAAGCACCACCATAAAAGCAGTCCCTTCATCAATAAAGGTTATGTATAATTATTGATTACACCGTGACCCTAACTGCCACTTTAATTAGCCTTTGGTTGCATTACCTTTTTCCTCAGATGTAGGTCGTTTATCTTCATTTTTCCCTCTCTTTCCTCAGTTTGAGTAGTTCAGGGTGTTTAGTTAACTTTGTGAACTTGTGTAATTGCAGCAAACTGTCTAAAATGATGCCCATCAATCAAACAGTTCCACGGGGTGCGGGATTTCTGGGAGCTCTTCCGACATTCTTGTTCAATCAAGCTCTTGACAAACTACTGTGGGAACACAGAAGCATACAAGGAATTAAGTTTGATTTTATTTTTTACAGGTACTGTAGGGCATAAGACAAAAACTGTCAGAAGAAGTAAAACCCATCCAAGGAGTTTCAAGGTGGGGTACATTTTAATGTGTCAAGCTGTGATGTTTCCAAATGATGTCCTAAAGTGAAACATCATATAAATGCAGTGATGCTGGCTCGGCAGAGGTGTTATTTGTAGTTGCTGTAAATCTCTCTGTGAAATAAAGTCATCTGTTCTCAGTTGATCCATAAATCTGGAGACATTAATAAAAGTGAGTGCAATCAAAATTTCAGCTTTATGCCTGATGCCGAGCGAAGGCTCCAAGTGCACTGATTGCTGCTGCAATTTAGGACTATTGATGGCATTTAGTTCAGCAACAGGTTCATTAAATTAAAGTGCTGTCAAGCCTGATGCTTGCTTAGTGCAGAGTGTGAGCGAATTTGAGGTGAAGATTTGTTGCAGTGCTCAGTCAATGGAAGCTGTTTGAGGAGCTCGTAGTGTGAATACAAATAAGTCGTATAGGTGGCACAGGGTTGACAGGAAGAGCTGAGTGGTGTCCAGACACATACTCATTATAGCCACTTCAGAGAGCAGCGCTGGATGTGCTTCTGTGGCTTTGTCCAGGACGTATCTCTTTGCATGTCGTTACGAGAGAGGCAAGGTTTGTGTCAGCGTTGTTGAAGGACTCTGATGAATCTGCCTGGCCCGATGTCAGTCACTCTGAGTGGTGTCATGTTTTAAGTGGAGTGCAGCTGCTTCAATTTTCAGTAGAAATCGCACACCTGCAGGTCAACGGACCTGGCCAGTGAGGGCCAACACGGTTCTATGGTCCGTTTCTCTGATCCAAGCAGCAATGTCATGAGAATGCCCACAGGATTAAAATAACTGCAAAGCTCCATTTTTTTTTTCTTTCTTTTCACTCTCCACAGAAGTAGGCCACTAGCATATGCCCTCTATGGCTGTCTCTATTAACTTTTTATCTTTTTTTTCCCTTCGTTCTCATTACAAAATGACCAAATTGAGCTCTAATAGGCACCTAAAAGAAGGTGAAATGTATCTTTTTTTTTTTTTCTCATTCACCCATGAGACTAGTAGTTCCAGGCAGTAGGTCTTGTGGTTTTCAAACTGAACTTCGCTCTGCCTCAGAGTTTGCTGTGCTATTCTAAAATATGACTGACCTATGATGCTGTCCAGACCCAGTAAACCTTTTAATAATGCACAAGAGGCTGGCACAAGCTTGCGAGCTCGAAGCTACAGGGCTGGCAGTAAATCTAGATCGTTCTCTGCTGTTTCTGCTGCTTTCAGAGCAAATGTGCAAGTGGCACGTCATGCGCTGCGTTGTCTAGACAGGCGACCACACATGGCGACATTGCTCCCAATCAAGGGCACTCACCATCTGTCTGTGTGTACCTAAATGAGGAGTGCAAGATGTGTATGTGGTACACATGTTCACCACACAGCTCGAAGAGAAAGCTCTTGTGGGTAAACAGAGTGCTCAACAAACTTGCTAACACAGCATCCACACAGTGGCAGATCTAGAAGAATTTAACGGGGGTGGCAAAGAAGTAGCATGGAGTTTTGGCAGGGTGGCTCGGTAATTTAGCTTGGTGGGGGTGGGACCTTTGCTACATGTGTTGTATCTAGGCTCATTTTACTTCGCAGGCCAATGTGATTGTGTTACTTTACAAACATAGCAGATCAACAGCCACTAGCATGATTATCTGTTCTAATTTATTTTCAGTTTGAAACAACATATTAGATTTCACTGCACTGAATGTATTACTCAGTCCTTTCAAAGTATGTCACCTCTAATGGGACAGAAGTAGGCTATAATTACATGTTTAACCAAAACTATTTTATAGGCTGGTCAAAAGCAGCAAAGTGATTGCAGTCTACAACAGAAAAACGACCAATGGGCTAGTTGTTTAAATATTTAAATGTGTATAATTATTTAGAAAAAAAGGAATAAATGTAAAAAAATAATCACAAATTGTTGGATGTGGACATGTTGTATTTATATTTATTCACTGTGCATCTTTGCATCATTTAAAAGCTGCAGAATTCAGTGGCGGCTGTGGTGCAACTGAAGGGGTGGAAGCTGTCACCATGTCCGCCTCTACGTGCACCGCATTGGTTTCAGTAAGCTCCTGTAAACTTAATATACAGAAGTGGATCACATGAATTCTGACTGACTTCCACTTTTCATTTTTTCTTGCTGTATCTTAAAAAAAAGTGGGACATCACAAATTGGGACAGTCTAGCTTAATAGGAAATGAATTGTTAAACTTTATACATCATTTTATGGTTAAGATGTAAACGGTCATTCCTGATTATGTATGCATATACATTACTGTGCAGAAATCTTAAGCGCCGAAGCTCATTGCTTAAAACCCTGTATCTTAGCAATAAGTAGATTTTCACCATTAAGACCCCCATATGTCATTAGAACAGATAAGCATAAATACAAATTTTGATATAAATAATATCAGGTCAGTTTGAAGAACAAAGTTTAGTTCCAGTTTCCTCCTAGATGCCCCAGACATTGTATGAATTTATTAAATTCCTTTACCAGGAATCTTAATTTAGCCTAATGAAGTACTAAGTAGTCAAAGCAGGTATTAGATGATAACTTCCAAAAATACTGGGTTTCCACAAGAAAACGCTTGAAAGGGTTGAATAGACACACTGACATATGTAAAAACGCTACTTACTGTATTAATTCTGTTTGAAAAATAGTGTGCAAGTGTGCTCACTGCCCTCTAGTGTGTATGTTCACTAGTGTGTGTATATGTGGGTGTTTCACTGCACGGATGGGTTAAATGCGAAGGTCAAATTCAGCAAACACAAGTGACAAATGGTTCTTAATTCTAATTCTAACAGTTATTAATGCTGACCTATCTTGCACTGATGACTGTCTCTGTGTGGTGTGGTGTAAAGATGCCTGCAGACATTAAAACTGAACAGAAATTTTATATTAATGAGTTATGTGGGAGATTGTTACCTAACTAAACATCACTCATAACTTCATCACTTTTTGCATTAAGGCACCTAAACAAGAACAGACAAAGAAAAGTCTGCATTCAGGAAAGAGATATGAAGGGAATGCAGAATGAAAGGTGGTATGGGGGAATAGAGAGAGGAGTCTGGGAAGCCTCAGCTGCAAGAGTGGAGCTTTATCTCCTCTGGCTCAAAGATGAAAGCTTAGGAACGTGTATGATGACATAAGCATTTTGTAATGTTATTTTCTTAATAATCCCAACATGAACTAAAATGATCAAAAGAACGTTAGAAATAACATCAAAACATCATTTTGTATTATTTTGCAGAAATCTACTGAAGGATGGCCTCTTTTGGCAAACAAATGTTCAAAAAAACAAAGAAAACAAGTAACAAAAATGGAAGTTACCATGGACACTGCTCTCCTCTGCTGGTGAGTAACTGGTGAATTTTAAACAACCAAATCGCAAAGATTCTTTAGACGGATAGATACATGGTGGGAGGGAGTGAAGATGGAGGAGGGGACTGTGAGGAGTATGAAATCGACAGTTTGGGTAATTTCACATATTGCTCCTTTAAGTATGTTGTATCTGATGGTGGCAGTTTTGCTGGTCCACCAAGTTCTGCTGGGTTGTTAGGAGTCTCATTTTCTTTGTTTCTTTTTTGTAACTTTTTTTTTTACTTCAGTTTTGGAAACTTCTGTTTTTTCCATTTAATTTCCACCTTTCCTTACGTTAGTGGATTGTGACTTAATCTCCTTTCAATCTAATCTCATCTTTGACTTTTGTACAGTACTGCACTACAGTATGATGAGTATTAGCTGACAACTAAACATGGTATGAAATGTTCCATGGTTCTACTCCGCTGATACTCAGAACAAGCTGCTTTTTTACTGTATTTGTTTCAGACATGTACGCCCAGAGAATGATCATGCTGAAGAGGCTGTGCTGTGAATGTTGTTTGTGAATAGGGAGAGAAAATTAGTTTTTTTTTCTTTCTCTGCTGATTTTCCTGTAATAGTGCTGTGTGAATAGGTAGATCTGTGTGTGCGTGTGAGAGAGAGAGAAAGAGAGAGAGAGAGAGAGAGGGTGCAGTGTTAGCCATGCTGTCTTGCACTCTGTTATTCTGCTGTAGATGCGCAGAGGCAGAGGGAGAGAGAGAGGGGTTAGAGCCTCTTAGTGCCAGTCTCTTGTCATGAGAAGAATTAGACTCTCGCTGATTTTTCTGTGTGGTTAATTGAGGTGATAGATATTCTTGACATTTATCTAAGCACTGCTGGGGAGATTAAGACATATTTTGTTCTCATGCCTCGTCCATATTAGAGGAGGTCACTTTCTGGGGTCCTTTTAATTTGCCTATGCAATTAATAATACCTTAATTCTGCCCCATATCTCTGGCTCTGAAGCGCTCTTTTTTTCAAGTAGCAGATAACACTAGCTCTCCCTCTCTGTGCTGTTTGCTTGAAATTAGACTAATCTCTTTCAAGTTCACCCTCTGGGTGTACACTCCTCTCTTTCTCTCTCTCTCTCTCTCTCCTCTCTCACCCAGCCTTGCTGAAAACGAACACTGACTGGAATAAATAAAAAGGTTACCTTCCACAGTGTTTCAGGCCGAGCCGTCTGTAGATTTAATTATTCATGTCGCATTTACCTGATATCCTTTTTGACTAGTCAGGAGCGTTGGAGTAATCAATTAAGGTGCAGGCTGTCACTGGTTTAAGTGGAGTGAAGTACAATTAGACGTGACCGCCATGGCGACCTGGTGTTTTCAGCGGAGATGAAACCGAGCCACGCTCTCACCAGCGGCCGCAGACGGACGTCTTCAGGGAAGCAAACCCACTTTTTAGTGTTCTCTTTGAAACCCTGTGAGTCACCGCAGAAATTCTGCCCGCTTTCATCTCTGCGTGACCATCTCTGTACGGCACCACCGAAAGCTGTGGTTTCTCTCTGCCTCGAATGCATTGCTCTATAAAGCGCTCTATTAGAACAACCGATTCACCCTGTATAATGCATTGAAACAACCTGTCTGCGCTCTCTCGCATCTAGGGTCATTTCTTGCATTACATCCCACTGCTTGTTATTAGGGGTCTGCAGTGGAGGTAGAAGGATCAGATAGTTAATGCCCCATGTCTTGTGGTTCAGCTTTCTTAAATGATATCCTGGAGTGCAGGAACTGCGCAGTTATCTGGGTCTAGATCTGAGGAAGGATAATTCACTTATCAGATTGCCTCTGATGGGGGACTGTATACGGCTCATGACAGACATCAAAGCAGCGCTGTGATCTCAAAGCTGTGGACGTATATTGGAGTAAACAGACTCTGCTGAAAGGAGCTCTGGCCCCAGTTCAACTCACAGCCTATGACAGGTGTGAGCTCTGCTGGCAAGTCAGTGAGCTAGCGAGCTTCATCAACGTTTATTGATTTATTCATCGTTTTAATTCATCACAAGATCTCAAGTTTACAGCATTGGCAGCTTTCTCCCCTTTCTGTCTAAGTGCAGAGGAGAAACTCATTACTGTTTTTTTTCCCCCATATCCTCCATATATCTTAACTTTCTTCATGTCTGTTTGCTCCAAGACCCACAGAATTTATAAAAGGAATATGGTAAACTTGTCAAAAATGTCCTCATGTTAAGAAGTTTAGCGAATTGTCAATCAACAACTTTAATGTCATGCCATGCTGAAAGAATGAAACATGATGTTTAGTGAAGGCATAGAGTAACGTAACACTTATTTGTTAGTAGTAATAGTAATAATAATAGTAATACACTTTATTTGTATAGCACATTATACCTAAAAGGAGCTGAAAGTAAAAAATAAGGGGTAGAAATGAATACAAAAGTGATATAAATGAACCCTAGTGATGCTAATAGTCATAATAATCAAAAGAAAGTTTAAAGTTATTAAAATTAAAGGCACTAAATCACTGTTGCAATTGAAAAGAAAATTGGTTCCATTTTTATGATATTTTTTGTTATTTGAACACATCAGCCCTAACCCTCAGGATGAAAACCAATAGAAAGATCTCAGTTACTTACAATAAAAGCTTTTTAAATTAATTAACATTACAATTGACATTTTTCTCTAGCAAATTTGCCATTTTGGTGATTTTTTTTTTTGGACAGCAATGTTATGTTTTCAGTTGCTTCTGTAAACTATGTACTGCCTGTCCAACCACGTTTGGTAAATTGTTTTATTTTGTAGTGCATAACAAGGCTATCTTTTCTTTTTTAACTGTTAGTACTTTATACAGGCCTGTATTATCCTTAAAGAATGATTTGAAACATACATATACAGACAGTGCATGATGTATGATGGTGCTAAGCCATGTAATGCTCTGAAACACAGTACTACTACTTCAAAATCTATTCCCAGTGTCCAGTGACCTGTGTAATCAAGCCAGAATTATTGTGGTATGTTCACCTCTTGTGTGTTGCTGTTAGCCCTGGATAAGCAGTAAATTATCAATCACCTATTTTGGCAAACCAGTAAACAGTGGGTTACAGTGAGTACAGTAGTCCAGTCATGAGGAAACAAAAGCATGTGTCAGTTTTCACCATCATACAAACTAAACATGTATGTATATATGCATATGAATATATGGTTTAACACAAGCAGTGTTTCTCAAGTGAAAAAGGCAGTTGGAGTAACAGGGTTAATGTGTGCTTTAAAATTTAATGCCTTTATCTGAACAAAAATATTTTCTTTATTACATGCAGTCTGTCAGAGTATTTACAGTAGTAGTGTTGCTGTCTGCCTCAACAAATATTTAAAGCTGGTTGGCGTAGGTATGAAAATTGATGCCATATTTGTCATAATATGACCAGGTGGCAGCATATATAGAACAGAAGGGGTCCAAAAATAGATCCCTGTGGAACTCCACAAGGCATGTCTCATTTTTAGGAAATATGGCCATCTATAAAGAGAGAGTGCTTTCTGCTAGTTAAATAGGAATAAAACCCAATTCCATTTCTTTTTTCAGGTCTGTCTATTAATGCTATGTATACAGTATCAAAAGCAGCAGAAAGATCACACAATATAAAAAGTAATACATTATTCCCATCAGTATTGATTCTGGGGTCATTAAGAACTCTAAGTACTGCAATATCTGTGCTGTGACCAGATTTAAAACCTGACTGGATTTCTTTCAGAATGTTATTATTGAGGAAGATGATGTTTCGATGCTGTAGTCATTAATTTTTCTAACATGCTACTTCAGGATGGATATTGGTCTAAGATTGTTCAAGACCGAAGGGTCCAGGTTATTTTTTAGTGGTCGTCTCACAGCAGCCATCCTAAGTGGATCTACCAGTTTCTAGTGAGCACTTTATTACATTATGTAAGATTGACCTACAGGTACTGTCTGAAACACATTTAAGAGGATGTTTGTACCTGATCCAGGGGCAAGTCTCAGATATTAACTGAGACACTACTGAATGCAGTTCAGTTTAATAAAGTACTAAAGGGACTTTGTGGGTTGCAGTCTACTGACTGGTACATGACCAGTTGAGGTCTGAATGCTTCCCCTGACACTGAGTATTTTCTCACTGAGAAACAAAGCAAAACCCACACCTTTTCCAAATTTTCCAACAATAAAGACTGGTCACAGATTTAGAAGATAAGTCATTAAACCTGGGGTCATGTGCATTGTTTAACGATCATAGAGTTATTGTTGTCTTATATGATGCTTATATGAATTTTAACCTTAAAATTAGTTTAATTTTCATCTAAATTAATTCTGCTTTTCAGTAAACATGGCTGCTTATTTTTGCATTAAATGAATTTAGTTTGAGGCTTTTTTAATTTCCTCAGGTGCTACTGCATCTAGAGGTTGACTAAGGGAATGACTAGGAGAATTTGCAAAATGTCAACACATTAATTTGTGGTCAGTTCCTTGAAATAACATTTTTTTAATAATCTTGTTTTGCCATGTTTACATCAGGCGATGCAGTCAAAAATAAACAATACTGGTCTGAAATTACTTCATCAGTAATCTTACTCGCATTACCTGAAACACTGTGTGTTTTGTGTTTTTTTAAAAGTAACACACAAACAAGTGCACAAACAAACAAGACTTGCACAAACTCAGACTGTCAGTTTAATTATTCATATGAGAGTTATCTCCAGAGAGTTATCTCCAGTTTAAAACTTGATTTGGTGGTTTACACAGATTTATACACATTCTGAAAAATTGGAGAACAAGCATGGTTTGTGTTTATGTGGACACCAACTATTTGTACATACCTATTTTAGATATAATCTATTCAGGGCTTATAATGAGCATATTAAAATAAATTCATTCATATTTATACTTATTGAAATTAGTTTAGATTCATGTTATGAGTAAGATATGTAGACTAGCTGAGTCTGTTCTGTTATCATGTTTGCTTTTAGCCAAATGAAGTGTTGCATTGCTGAGAAATATATATTACAAACTTTTTTTCTTTTTCTGACTAACATTTTTGTTACTATATTAAGTTACTATTTTACATGTGCTTTGTGATATTAACATGGTGATTAGATAAATAGTGCACTTGACCACTTATGCCACAAGTATTCAAACCCACATTAATAACACAGTGCTTTGGAAGCAGCAATGTGGTTCCATGTAGTTCGAGTGGTTATATATATATATATATATATATATATATATATATATATATATATGACCTTGTCATAAAAAGAAAAAAATGTTCTAGCTTTCTCTTGACCCTCTTGTTCCCACAGTTTGAAAAGCACAACCAAAGTCCAGGATGTCTACAATGTCTGTCTGAAGCATTGCATTATGAATGCCTACGCTTGCTTCCTCCAGATGTGCTTCGGCTTGGCAAGACATGTCTGGCTGAAAATGGACGACATATTGAGCCCACTTTGCAGAATTTCTGCTTATGCTTGTTGGGGTGTGAAAAATGGATTTCACTGTTGAATTTTTACATGTTGAAGTGTTGACAATTGAACAAACGAAACCTACAATCGAAACTCATTCCCATGCAGCACATCACTGGGCCCATGATCCGTGTCTGCGAGCAAGGTAATCATAGAGGGTGCACATGGTTGGGGACCAGATGAAACGAAAACCTTAATAGCAATAAGGTCAAACACTACTGTGCAAATTAAACTGCAGAAAATAGAGTCTAAAAACGTGTATAGTCCAGAATACATAAAGTGACCAGAAGTAAACATGGTCCTAAAGTCAGTTGTGTGACTGTGATCACAAACGCAGTACACATGTAACTTATGAAAACGAAAAACACTAAAGTTAGCAATGCAATGCAACTGATTCCAAGGTGATGCTTGCAAATGAACCTGAGTAAAGAATAAGTTCTTCTGACTAAGTAAATGAAACTAGTTACTACACACCTCGGCTCAAAACTTCCGACAACCAGCATAAGTCTAAGGTTAAAACAGAAGCCAGCGCTCACTTCACAAAATGAGTATTGTCAGATTGGAGCTGAGCATTAAGTTGAGCGTCGTTACTCCAGGTAGCATGCTTTAGCATTTCATATTCTAGACAGAGGCTTATTTTTATCTTTGATGTGCAATTATCTAGCAGTTGGACATTTCCTTGCGTAATGAGGAGCTTGTCTTCACTCCTCTCTTCCTCTGCCATCATTTATCCATCACAGCCTGCAGCTGCATCATCTTCTATTGTCTCGCTCACCTGTGCTATGATTTATCGAATGTGCCAAAATGCCATATTATTATAATTAACCAGTACCTTTCTCCCTCCACCACTGCGAAAGCAGCTCTGGCAGTCTGCAGCTGAACTCCTCTGCCACTCATGCATGTCAAGTCATTAATTACGCTGTCAGGCTGAGCGGTTGAGGCTCTCCAACTCCTGCCCAAATGATAGCTGTGGAAGGATGTGCAGGATTGCAGAGGGTGACCCCAGCTCCATGCTAGGCTTGGTGGGATTCAGGCAAGGACACTCATTAAGGTGCATATTTCAAATGGCTGCTCGCACCCGGCAGCAACACTCATTATCACCGTCAGAGCCACTCCGCTGTGAGAGGCCCTCTGCTGCATCTCAACTTATTATACTCATTCTCTGGCTAGCGGAGAGCAACATCTGTCACAAATACCTCAAAAGAGCAGTACTGGATAAAATACTGAATCCCTTGCTCCTTGCTTCAATATTTAAGGAAGAATTTTACACACACAGAAAAAACGATGAATGTGAACCTTAAAAATGCTAGTGTAGGGAACAGGGCCTTTACCACTGGCCATTTCTTATGCAGGATTCTTTTGCAGGGTGGCAGCATGGTAGCCAAACGGTATGTAGCTTGTATTATTGATAATGTTTTCCATTAAATTGTGCTACCGTTGTAAGCTAAAGCAGAGGTCCACTGTGAAAGTAAAACTACACTTGAACTGGGCCAGGTACTGAACATACTGTCAGTGTACACCAGTGCTGTTTACTAGGTTTTATTTATATTAACATTACATGATGTCTCGCTCATACTATTGTTTGCTTTGTGTTTTAATATTGCCTTTTATGTGGTGCTAGCATTCTATGCTTGATGTTGGCAATGTTTTATTTTGCTTTATTTATTTATTTATTGCTTTTTAACCATAGGATTAACAGTATGATGGCTATTTTGAGTAGAAATATATTTAAAAGATTGTTTTTGGTTGAATTTTCTGCAGATTTTACATAGAATGATTATTTAGAAAAAAATCATTCAAATAATTCTAGTGACTTATCTTGGGGTGTAGGTTATGTCTGTAAGTCCCACAGGGGAAAGTTTATTAGGGGAATTTTTGACAATTCTCTTTTCGTGCCTCCCTAAACTACACTGCAGTGTCATGTCTCTGAATTACAACTGAACATTTGGCCCACTTTGTAGAAAATACGGAGATACAGGTCATATATTGCCTTTCAGCCTGAAAATACCAAGATATGATTTTTGGTCCATATTGGCCAGGGGTATGCAAAAGTGTGATGTGTAGAGGAGGTGTTAAATTAATTTCACATAGTTTTGTTGAATTTTGTTGAAAATGAACAGTTCATGTACAGAGAGCACAGTTATTAGACTATGCCTATTATATTATACACCATGTATACAGTCTATATCAGGGGTATTTAATTAGAATTCAGTAAGGTCCAGTTAGAGGAAATGTCCTCAGGCCAAGGTCCGGACCGTCAGCATTTCTAAC
This sequence comes from Megaleporinus macrocephalus, assembly GCA_021613375.1. NCBI lineage: Eukaryota > Metazoa > Chordata > Actinopteri > Characiformes > Anostomidae > Megaleporinus > Megaleporinus macrocephalus. The sequence goes on along the minus strand of CM038709.1, from coordinate 24,608,125 downwards.
ATGTGTTTTGATTCAGTACCATATCCTGTATACTAAAGTAGCCTAGTATCAGCATTTTATGTCATTGGCAACTGAAAGACAAAACAAATAACAAATACCGTTCAGTATATCTTGGTGTTTATTTATAGAAAAAATAAATAAAAGGTGCACATCTTAACAGTTTATTTCCGTCTTGTATTCCTCTCTTACACTTTCTCTTGTTTAGTGAGAGACGTGAGCTCTTGGTTGTGTTTAAATCCGGGCTGAAATGGTGCTAGGGTCGTTCTCATACACATATGAAGGTGCTTGTTGGTGAGCCTGGACTGATATTCATTCTTAATAATGTTCATTGTGAAATGAAGTGTCTGAATTAGCCTTGCTCTGACTCGCTTCACTCTCCTACTGCTGCTGCTCGCTTTGCACCTCGCCTGTGTGTGCGCCGCACTCCAGAGTCTGATTGGCTAAGAGGCGCTTATGGTCATCTTACAACTCACGTGATTGGTCTCTGAGTTTACTGCCCCACAAAGCCCGTATACCATAAAGACAGGAAATGTTGCACTGCTTAAAATAAACACAGTAAACAGTAAGTCATTCTCAGTAGTTTATCAGTTTGGGTCCGCCTTGGACAACGTCTGGGTCTGAATCCGGACCGCAGTCCGCCTATTAGTGACCTCTGGTCTATACATATAAATAGTGCTGCTGCTTTTTATTGCATATTTTCACTGCTGACTGCATAACTGCGTACTTGTACTACTAAAGTGTTCTACACTGTTTACACTGTTTACAACTGCACTACTGTCATTACTCATACACACTGTGAGACCTTTTCAACATCTATTTGTTTTATTTATTCTATATTTTATTTTTTGTTGTAACTGTCCTGGTTTGCCTTACCTTATGTATTGGTGGAATAGCTACTGGATGCCTTCTATTTCCCTCTGGGATCAGTAAAGTATCTGTCTATCTATTTTATATGCTGGACTTCCTTATAAGCTGGACAGTTGTTTAATATTACATAAAAATAATATATAACCCCAGCAAATAAATAGAAATTGTGCAGAGAAATTGCTCTCAGTAAAAGTTTGTTTTCAGTAGAAGAACTACGTTTTCATGTTCTTACAGGGGTGTTGAACATTTGCATACAGCTGTGACTGTGTGAGCTCTTGGTCATGCCCTCCATCCAGTAGTCTCTAACGTTACCCTAAGTGTTCATGTGACAGTTGTGTCAGTATTTATGAGGGGCCCAGTAACGGTTTCACAGTGTCTGGTTGCTTTGGCCCACCCCTCCTGCACCAAGGCCACCAATGCGATTGCTACTTCTGTCCCTCAGTAGTTTCACCACAGAAGTTTTATATTGTATTAAAGCAGCAGTCACATTTCACATGATTCTGTACTTGCTTGTGGAATAGTTGATAAACAAAGGCAGCGATGTATTTGTATGTTGGGTCTGGAAAGCTTTGTTGTCCTTCCAAGGAGCAGTTTATTCCCACGTCTGAACATGACAAACACTACCCACAGAGGCTTATTAGGAATTACAGGCAAAGCCGTTTGGTTTTAGGTAATTTTCCCCTTAATTGTTTATTAAACTGCAGCACTGAGTGTCTTGTTTGTGTGGAGATTGAGAATGACAGCATCTCTATCTAAGTAGTTAGATGCTTCCATGTGTTTTCCCCCTTTATGACACATTGTTTAACGTCTGGAGCAGTGGCACATTTCCCATATCTTGATCAGGCCGCTGCTTTCATTTCCCTGGTCGGTGACAAGGTCTAAATCGCTAACTGAGTCACTCCTCACTGTCAAATTATTGCTGTGTATCTCTAAGTACTTGCCTCATGACTGAGCAGGTGCTGGAGAGTCAGGGAGAGGAGTATGAGAGCAGGACTGGGTGGGGTTGGGTGTTGTGCTTAAACTAGAGTGATGCTAATTGTGGCCTTAGTTGCTGAGCAGCTCAGGCGGGACAGTGTGTGCAAGAGAGGGCAAAGACCTGATGTTTTATATGAGGGCAGGTGAGGAGAGTGGCGTGCGTCTATTTACGGAGTAGGGCAGAGCAGACGGGGGTATGGTTGAAAAAGACAGCAGGCAGACGAGAAAAAAGCCGTCCTCTCTCTGTCTGTCTGTCTATCTGTCTGTCTCTCTCTCTCTCTCTCTCTCTCTCTCTCTCTCTCTCTCTCTTTCTCTGTCTGTCTCTCTCTCTCTTTCTCTGTCTGTCTCTCTCTCTCTCTCTCTTTCTCTGTCTGTCTCTCTCTCTCTGTCTCACTCTATGTCTCTCGTGCTCTCTCTCTCTTTCTCTCTGTCTCTCTCTCTCTGTCTCTTGCTCTCGCTGTGTGTCTCTGTCTCTCACTCTCTCTCTGTGTCTGTCTCTCTCGCTCTCTCTCTCTCCTGTCTCTCTCTCTCTGCCTCTCGGTCTCTACCTCCATCTTTCAGGGTCTCTGTCTCTCTCTCTCTCCTTCTCTCTCTCTCTGTCTCTCTCTGTCTCTCTCTAGGTCCCCACCCCTCTCTCTCTCTTTCTCTCTCACACTGTCTGCCTGTGAGTGCAGTACAGCTCCAGCATGCTCTTACCTCAGACGTCTCAGCAGTCTGGAGTTTTCTCAGATGCACTCCCGCCTGTTTTGATTTTGTGGTGGTTTCGTGATCGGTACCAGTTTCCTGCAGCCAAAACATAAATTTGTCATAGTGCTTGGCCCCTGTAAAAACTAATCGGAATAAATCAGCCGTGACCACTTAGGGGGCGATAGTGACAGTAGAGGGTGGGCTCCAGTGGAACAGAGTAATTAGTTGACTTTGTGTTGCTGCTCACCTGAAGGGCTTCTCTTTCTTTTCGCACAGATTTGGGCACGCCGGCCCGTTAAGTAAGTATTTGCACGCAAACTAGTGATATTTGATCCCCTTCAGTGTCAAGTGCTTCCATAACTTTAAAAATTAATCAGGAGGAAACTCTCCAGTGGCTTTCAGCTGGCAGTTTGATTCAGATTTTATTATCCGCAATGGTTCTATAATAAGCAGGAACTGTCCTTTCGGATTAGCCATGCTTGGCAGTGCTGCATGTCCTCCCCCCCACAGCCCTCACTTAGCTGAAGGAAATGGAAGCTCCCTCTGCCAGACTCTCTCCTGGTGAGCGGGAGGTACATACAGCCTTAACCCCTCTGTGTCTGCCATCCTGCCCTGCCTGCTGCTGCTGCTGCTGCTGCTGCTGCTGCACTGGAGGGAAGAGTCGCAGAAGAAATGGCTCAGGATCACATGATGAGCTAGTGCAAGCTAGCTGAGCATCACATGCTAATCACTGCTCCAGTCTCACAGTGACTACACATGTGTCAAAAGCCACATATGCCACTGTGATAGACACGGCTCAGGTCCTGGTTTGAAAAGATTTTTTTCAGTATGCTCGGTAAACACTTTCATCTAATTAGATTAGTTGTGTAGATTTCCTATATGTGATTTAATGTGAGATTGTATATAACACTAACTACATGAACTTGATTAGCCTTTAATGAAACATTGCAAAGTAGCATGATGTCTTATTTACGCTTTTCTTTGATAAACAGCATATAAAATACCGGGGTTCTGGGGATCTGCACACCTCTAATTAACCTCCTAGACCTCAATTCCCAGCTTCCACACTACACCATACATGTAAGAGTCCTAACAGTGCCTTTATCTACCTGTGTAAGTGTAAATCTCTCTTGATAAGGATGCTTGCCAAATGCCATAAATGTAAATGTTTAAGTGTTACATCCACAATCAGGAAGCATCTGTCTTTGTTCTTCTTGACCAATTAGAGCTGCAGCAAAGGTTTGCCTCAGAGTGGCGCTGTCTCAGATTGGTTTACCCAGTTGGTCTTTTATAGGCTTGCAAATGAAACTGCTGTTGCATATTTGTAAATCTGAAAACATGCCCAAAAAATTGGCCAAGAGTATAATGGAAAGAGTGAAAGAGACTATTACTAATTTCTCAATCTGACGTGTCAAATAGTATATGGGGGGGTCTTCACATTTGCTAGCTTCTCCAGCATTGGTGGGCTAACAGACTCATCATAGCAGCAATGGATAGTTTAACAATTCTTTTTCTGGAGATGCTGTTTTCTGGTGTGGTATTTCACACATTAACTGCACATCTGCTCATTAGTGTTCAGACTGAGAAATCAGTAATATTCTCTTTCACTCTTTCCATTATACTCTTGGGAAAATTGTGTGTGTGTGTGTGTGTATATATATATATATATATATATATATATATATATATATATATATATATATATGTATGTATATGTAATTAGTTCTTTATTGTTGCATGTTGGTAGTAAATGACAAATCAGATACAGGATTGTTTTAACAGAGCTACGACTTTAGCTGTTGACCACACAGAATGTTGTCTTATGGAAGTCTAGGTGTGCCCTGTATTGTACCACCACAAACTGAAATAGTACAGAGCATCCTTTTAACATTTGTCCAACTTTAAATAGACAAGCTGCTCTGCTAAAGTGACACTGTCACTTTGTCAACAATTTTTTTTAGTCTGTGTAATTAGAATGAATTAACCTGGGCTTAGTTAGAATGATATTTTGTTACTGTACCTTTTAAAGCTGGGATATTTAATTGACCTCTGTCTGATTGTCTAATGTTTTTGACATCACAAAAATTTAATATTTAACTCTTATTAATATTTTTCATGATTTGGACAATTTTTTTGACGAGGCATGACGCTGTAGTAACGTCTTGTGAGAAAAAACCTCTACCTGTTTTCTTTCTCACTACTCACCACTGCAGAGGAGTTCCCGAGGGAGGACATGTCAGTAAACACTGAATGCTGTATTTACAGCTTCAGCAAATCAGTGCACATGATGTGGTACATACCACACCAATCAAAACTGCATATATTTTTCTTCCTGTTTTCTAGCAGCAGGCTCCTTTTTAATGAAAATTTTAATTTGTGTTTCAGGTAATTAACGTAATTCATTCAGCTAATCACACATGGTAATGGTGGCACCTTCTTTGTAATAGAATCCAATGCAGAATTACTGCAGTCTGGGATTCTGGGCTTTTTTCCTGCTCCCACACACCTGATTCACTTTTTAGATCAAATAATTTTTTTTCTTCTTTGTGATAATAAATGACTTCTGACATCTTTTGAAACTGTGAAAATAACGTAATTATTGTGGTCAGTACGTCTGAACTAAGATTTACTGCAAGGAAACAGTTCTTTAAAAGAAAAAGATACTTCGATATCATCTGTCCACTCCTCCTTCTGGTCAATGGATATGTTGGGGTAAAAAAAACACGGGGGTACGTTCAGCAACACAGTTTTAAATTATCTATCCATCATTCATAAAAAGTTCATAAAAGTCTTGCTCGTGTAGGAGGAAGAAAATTTGAATATTGAGCATTTTATTGTTTTTTTGAATAATAAACATTTATAATAAAAATGGCATTAGCAAAACAGTGGACACACAGTACACATTCCTTTACCAGAACCATACTTAGTATATCTAGTTATATAGAAGTGGAAGATCTCCTAGGCCAGTTATTCTGACTGTAATCTGGATGCCTGGTGTTCCAAGGCAGTACTAAACAGGTGTATAAGAACAGGTAGTATGAGGTGGTCACTGCACACACAGGCATTTTACTAAAGCCCAGTAACTTTACTAAATGTCTAGAGTTTATAGGCCTCCATCAGTAGGAAATGGTAACGTATCAGACTATCTGTGGATTTGTTTGTGTTTGGAACACAACTCCTAATTTTCATCGCTTTACTGCTTTTAGATGCGCTTCTTACAGTAAACAAGAGAAATGAAGGTATTACTTTGCTAATGCTACTGACCTGTGTTGTGATGTCCACCTAGATTACGAGCGCGCAGTAGTACCAGAAAGCAAGTTATGTGAATAACGTATGAAAATAGATTTTATTAGCTTAGAGCATAATTTAAGGCAAATATATGATGATTTTGACATATAATTTTGTGTTTATAAAAATGGTTTTGGTGACTATTGGCTTCTACTGTTTGACAGGACCGTTAGGCTGGCAGCTCCTGTTCCAAACTAAAGGAGAAAAACATGAACACTAAACATGTCTTGGCTGACCGACTGCATTTGGGGTAAGTGGAAAACCATGTAAATTTATATTTTTTGCCAAACTGCTCTTTTAAGCTGACAGAGACGGCTGTATTACTTTCTGTTCACTTTTTTGCTTTGTAGAGCCCACCCTCTTTCCCTCCCACATGGTCCCTATTGTACTTTCTCTTTTTCAGCGTTTTTCAAAGTTGAACTAAGGAAAGAGTAATCTGAAACTAGCAGGTGTCAATATGAGTTAACACAGTCCACTCAGCTGTCTCTAACTACAGCAAAGTAACATAGACCCTCGACTGGTTGCAGCATTTGACTGAATGTAACTACTGATCTTTTCTTATGCAACAGCTCATAACACGCAAAAGGTTTTGTGATTTGAAGCCACATGTTCGAGGGATTAGAAACGGTAAGTAGTAAACACGATTATGTTAAATTGCTAGAAAACAAATGACCTTTCACACAGAAATCAGAAACGAATTCTGTGTATACACCATAAAATCACCAGCGTTACATTTTCAAAGAAGCCGGCGTATTCCTTCAGCACTGAACTTGGTCCTGGCAGCTCTTCTGCATATATAGTATAAACGTTGTTGCTGCACAGATGTACACAGTATTGGATTCCCGAGCGGTAATCATAGCCGTGCTGAATTCAGGCCAGCACAAAATTTTGTTTCTCCTACGGAGTGGATTGGCTGCGGGCTGGTCTGGTGCTGATGTATAGAATATTCAGTGAAGAATAGCTCTAGGCGGAGGAGGCAGCAGCTCCAAACCGCACAGGAGAAACAACAGCCACAGTGTACGAAAAAAAAAAGCCCCAAAATGGGAACAGAGTGACTTTTTCCAATCAGGTGGAGTAATTTCAGAATCCAGCACTTTACGGGGCATTGAATCGTATGGAAGGTTAAACTCTAATAAAGCGTGAAAAGTTGCTTAATGTAGGGCTTCGAGGCACATTTGATCAGAGTTGGCTGTGCTGTCAGAAACGTCCAGCCCTTCAAACGCACAGACGTCCCTGCTCAAACTTTAAGCCCGCACAGAGCTGTAGTTCTGTGCCCTCTCATTGACCTCGCCGTATCCTCTATGACGAATGTGATATATATGCATAGGCGGAGCGGCCCCAAATCTGCAACTGGTTCGGAGACTTAGAGCCGCTGTCTTTATAGTATGTGCCAAATCCACCTACTGCTGCTTTAAGAGTGTGGATGAGTCACGTAAACAGAGCCCCTCTCCAGGCTGGGTTATATCACTCACTGCTTCAAGAGTGCTTTTCCATGGCTTTCACTTCGTGTGACAATCCAAGCTGTGCGCTGACGATACTGCAGAGTGTCACAAATATATCAGCATGATCCCATAGCTTATTATAAATACACAGGCTTTGTTGCTCACTGTTGACTGGTTATGAAATATACTCCTTTCAGGACCTCAAGCGCCGGATTAAGCTTCTTATGGCTCGGTAATGTAGCCGACGCCTCTCTGTTTTTGCCTTTTGAACTTTTATGCCGCCTTCTTTCTTCTTAAGGAGCGGAAGTGCGATGGATAAATGTCATAATGGTGTGGCCACCTCTGGGACTGGAAACCCTGCCATGCCTGACCCTTTGAGGTATCTATATTCCTTTTAGGCAGAGAAGAGGCAGGGAAGGGCACGGCTGCTAGAGAAACTGGGCAAGCGCGCCGGCTTTGGACGGTGTTTTTGAGCCAGAGCGCCCCCAGCTTTACTGCATTATTAAATGGCCCATGCATTATTCAGAGCATTTCATATCAAACAAATATTTTGCAACTTGCACCTACGAAATAGAAGAGGAAAACTGCAGACCTATGAAAAGGCAGAGCCGGTTAAATCCTGTTATTCTGCCTGCTCGTTCTGCAGTACTGTGACTGAGCAGCGGTTTCCCCCTGAGGAAAGAGAGCGCTTCAGCATGATGTAAACGTCTCCTACATACCTGCCCTGCATTCGATTATGATGATCCAGAAACACTGCAACACTGCTGTGAGGCTCATCTATAGATTGTCTGTAGTGAATGCAGCGCTCTCTCTCTCTCTCTCTCTCTCTCTCTCTCTCTCTCTCTCTCTCTCTCTCTGTCTCACTCTATCTCTCTCGTGCTCTCTCTCTCTCTCTCTCTCTCTCTCTCTCTCTCTCTCCTCTTATTGGGCCATGACGTGTATTCTCATGTTATTCATGCTTTCATGCACAGTTTAAGTGGGACTTGAGGATTATTATTAGACACAAACACACTAGTACTGCGCTACACTCTTAAAAATAACAGTTACTACAGTAACGGACCACCCCAAAGTCCAGACCTCAGCATCACTAAACGAGTTTGGGATCACTTGGATCATAAAAAGCGGAAAAAACTACCACCTTCTGAACTGTCTGAACTTTCTTTGAATGAAAAGTGATTGCAAACACTGAATCTGAGGGGATTGGTAATAACTGCAATGCAACCCTGAGCTTCTAATGTACATTCCATTCAATACACTGACACCTATAAACTACTATGCTAGTTAAAGTTAGTTTGATATTAATATTTTTCAGAGCAGATATAGACTTATATGTAAATGCATGCATAGATAATACATAAATACAAAAATTATAGATACATAGCTTTCGATTCAGATTCACTCAGGTGTGTAAAACCTTTTCACGGTACTGCAGGTCTTGTGATTTTTTTTTTTTCCCATGCTGAAGATTAAGTAACCTGATGGAGATTTAAAGTAAATGTAAGGGTTATTTAACACTGTTTAAAAGTTACAGCCATTTACATTTAGTTGCCTTCCTGCATGCAGTAAAGTTTGCAGCCTCTTGTGGGTGATCTCTCCTATCTTTTGAAAGGCAGACCCTTTTTTTTTTTTTTTTTTTTTGGTCCATGATTTATACATCTGCCTCACTTGCTTCTTCGTGCATGTGGCTCCTGCATTTTTAAAGGCTGGGTAGTGAGGGATTTTCTGTCATGCTCTCGTGCTTTGTTCTGATCACGCAAGGTACTGCTATCCCACATACGGGAACACTGTGAGCCAGACCCACGCCCACAATCGGCTCACACTCCCCGGCCAGGACACAAAACAGCACATTGTGCCTCTGCACACACACACACGCACTGTCCAAACTTTCTACAGAAACTCGACTGTGTGTAAAAACTCATGCCTGCAACAAGTACTGTAGCTCTGATGTATATATAGAAATACGTGATAAATGCTGCAAAGAAATTTTTGTTGTAATCTGTGCAACAGATGAGTCTTTATAAACATCTGATTCAAATAGGCTACATTCATGTATTAACAACATTTATTTTTCCTTGTTTCCTTTCTGTGTATATTTGCCAGAAGTTAATAATAATAATAATAATAATAATAATAATAATAATAATAATAATTAATAATAACAACAGACAGTTAAAAAATGTTTGCTTATACATTGCCATACATTAAGTTTTCTACAAATAATATGAATTTAAATAGACAAGTATCTAAGTTGATATGAAAATATCTAAAGTTAAATTGTATAGAAATGACTTTTACAGTGGGTTCACAGTTTATTTAGTTATTTTTTGCAGTCAGTATTTATTATTATTATTATTAGTAGTAGTATAATTATTATTATTATTATTATTATTATTATTATTATTATTATTATTATTATTATTATTATTATTATGATTATAACTTAAATTGTAGCTGAAAAGATGTTTATTAAAGAATGTAAATCTTCCACAAAAACAACAATTGTATGGTGAATGATGAATAGAAGTGCTCCAGAATTGCTTAAATAGAAATAATCATATTAAAAGTTAAGGGTTTGTCTTCTCCTGTGCTGATACATATTGTTTTTTTGTTTTTTTTTAGAAGTGTGAGGCCATTACAACACTATTGTAATCAATATAATTCATTCAAGCATAATTTCTTATTGAGATTATGCATTTAACTTTCTTCTATTTAACTGTTGACTGTGTTTCTGGTATCAGTTCTAGCATCTGGAAATAATTTGTGTTAGCAACTGTTTTTTTTCTTCTTTTTAATTAATCCAAAATATGTGGGTGGAAAATATATTTCAAATATTTGAGGAACAGATACTGAAAGATCTCTTTCTTTAATCGTTTATTATTGGCCAGGGGACACAAGAGCGTCTTATTGTTTTTCTCGTCTGACTCAGGCAAATTCTGTTCGGCGCGTTTGCAGCAGACATATTTTATGTCATTACTTGAATATTATTCTTTTTGTTTCCTCTGTGAAAGAACATAGCTTCCTTCATTTTGTCGCTGTGTTGTGTAGTATTACGCTTTCCAGCTGCGTAGGCCCTGCGTTTCTCCTTCCTGCGCTGTCATTTAAATTCCTTCCCACCATGTAAATTTAGGTCAGGCCACAATTTCCTCACCAAATCCCCTCACCCACTCACAGACACGGCAACAGCAGTAAGAGCGAGCGTTTCACACCATTTCATCCTACTGGAGCGCAGAAAACAAACAGAGAGGGAGAGGAAAAAAGCAACCTGTTTGGGAAGTGGACCTTCCGTGCTGAAACCGTGCACTGACCAGGAGAGGTGGCCTCCGTGCTCTGCTGGAAATGCTCCTCACGTCTGCTCCCAGTCCTGCCTGCAAGCTTTCCAGCAGACAAGCCATATGGCTTCATTACAGCACAATCACAGTACATGTAGATACACCCAGACCTGCTTTCTGAGACAGATTGAGGTGAAGGCACTGTAGGGTGCAGGACGTCTGGAGCTGACAGCCCTGAACTGCCTGCGTTAATAAGATTTACAGTCACATGAATGACATTTAGGATCGATGATTGAGACGCGTCCTGCAGCGATTTTCCTGCTAACCGTGATGAAGTATTAGATTGTGATGGAAACAATGTGCTGATCAATATTTCCCATAAATACCACACTGGTGGCGCAGCTGGAGGCCCAATAACAACCAAAGGTGTTTTTATCTACCCAGTACACGGAGTGTTCTGCTGCTAATGCTATAGCACAGTGTTTGCTTTCAGGATGTATGTAGGATATTGTGTGTGATTGGTTATTGTTTACAATGCATTTCAGATTTTTCTTTTTTAAGTGTGAAGCCATTTCTACCTTAAATGCTAGTGTACTCAATATAATATAATATATTGAATTTATTCCTACTTCATTCAATTATAAATTTCTTATTGAGATTATGCATTTAACTTTTTTCTATTAACTGTTGACTGTGTTTCTGGTATCAGTTCCAGCATCTGGAAATAATTTGTGTTAGCAACTGTTTTTTTTTTTTTCTTTTTAATTAATCCAAAATGTGTGGGTGGAATATATATTTCAAATATTTGAGGAACAGATACTGAAAGATCTCTTTCTTTAGTCGTTTATTATTGGCCAGGGGACACGAGAGCGTCTTATTGTTTTTCTCGTCTGACTCAGGCAATTTCTGAACTGTACATCACTTTACTATAAGAACCGTGTGTCCTTAGGAACCATTCAGTTATTAGTTTGTGAAAGAATAATTTTTGTAAATAAGATACCATCTATTGTTTAAAGCACGCTGTTTATGCCCACATCTGACTAAATGTCTTTAAAACTACATGGGGTCCAGATGCACACCAGAGCTGTACCGGAGCATCATTTATGGGGAAAGTTTTCACAGCATGCCAACAGCAAGCAGCATGGCCTGTTGGCAGTATACCAAGTAAGTAATTGACCGGTAATACTTTTTACTCATGTTTAGAGTAAAGAACAAACAAACAAACAAACTCTGTTTTAGATAGTCCAAACACCTTTACTGCAGACCACCTGATCTGCAGAGTTTCAGCAGTTTCCTGCTTTAGCATTCCCAAGTCCTACTTTTGAAGCTTTTTGTGAATTGGGTCAGGTGGAGCATTGGATACATATAACCGCATGGTTTCAGACGGGCTTCCCTATTGTTTTCGTGGTATGTAAATTAATACTGCAAAAATAAAATAATAAAAACTGAATCACACAAAATACATCTTTGTTCAAAGAAAAACATTATCATAAAATTATAATAACAAAATAACTTTACAGTAAAGAACAAAAAGTTCTTTAAGTCACAATTTGATAATTTAAGTTAATTTAAATCAATAATTTTATTCCAAAGTTTTTACAAAGCTATTTTTCTATTGGTCTAGTCATCGTGATGTTACATGTTTCCACAATGTAAAGGACAGCTGTTTGATTAATGTAAACAAAAAATTTAGATACATAGTTTTTTTTGGACAGCAATGATGCACAGCTCTATATTTTGGCTTTCAGGACAAAAACGCTAACATCGAAACTTTTACAGGAGAAGAAAAAATTCTACTGTAAATTAACACAATTTAATTTTGTGGACTATTTTTATTTGCCTTTCTCTTTTTTTCCTCAAATAAATAAATGAATGGAATGAAAATAACTTTTGCTTCATCACATTTACACAAATGTTTGTATATGTATGTATAAGTTTGCTGCTTTTAGGATATTATTTTTTATTTGTTTTTTTATTCTTAAAATGGAGTTAGAAAATGTTGTCCCTGAGCAGAACATTAATATTATTTTAATTATATCAATTTGTATTATATACCCTGTGGTTGCAGTTTTGTGCTATTTTTCCGAAATTCTAAATCCAAAGTAAAGAAGGTTAAAACCAGTATGTGATATCCTTAAAACAGTATAAAAGCTCAGATATGAAAATGCATCACCAACATTAAAAACTGGGTTTCTGAGGGTTAAAGCTCACAGAAGCTCCATATAATGATTCTCGTAGTTTAAAAAAAATGTTTCGAACCATGCATCCCATTGATGAACGTTTTTAAATACAGTTAATTAATGCAGCTAGTTAATGGTTTTTAAGATTGCTACTGAAGTGAACTGAATGCCTGGGGTTTGGTGATGACTTTGGTTATAGACACTGAGCCGCATGCCATGGTGAAAGTCTTGAACACCCATGACAGGGTGGGGTCTGTCCCTCCTATGGAGGCCAACATTGCTAATTCCCACATTCAGCAGCACAGGAGGGAGGGAGTAATGCTGTCTTATAGCCAGATGTATGCATCAATTGAGAAACATTAGTCTCATATCATTGGGTATGATGAGATGTGGACATGGCACCCATGGGACGTGGGCAGATTGTGCTGCACCTGAGAGTACGGGCAGGACATTTCGGGTAGGGTAGTGTTTTGCTGTTGATCAGGCCGTTGACCTCATCACTCAGCCTCTTAACTTATCACACCCAATCACATCTTAATCACAGTAGGCCTGATCCAGCCTAGTGGCCTACAGCTGTGCCACTGGGCCGGGTCACTGAGGTGGCCCTTCATTACAACAACAAAGGACTTTACTAAACCAGGGAGCCCAGCAGTGAAGCGGGAGTTTGGACCATATCCTTTGTTTAGCTTAATCACATGATTTTGCTAAGCATGAAATGCAATCACACAATATAGTTCAGAGACATAGAAGAGATGATCTTATGGAAATGAAAATGAAGGAATCAAGGGCAGCAAGCATCACCTCTTTTTCTTACAACCAGCTGGACTTTAAAGTCGAAACCATTTCATAAAAAAATAACAGAGCCCTTTATTATAAAAGTTAGAATAAGAATAATAATAATACATTTAATGTACATGAAGCTCTTTATCAGCTCTATCAGGTGCTTTGAAACTTTTGAAAAAATAAGACTGCTATATATATATTTATATATATATATATATATATATATATATATATATATATATATATATATATATATATATATATATATATATATATATATATATATATATATAATATGAACCTTACAGGAAAAGGAAAAACTTTTAATGTCAGCTAATGTTTTTTTCCAAGTAATTCTGTTGGTTATTCATCAAGGTTTTCTTTTTAATAAAAGTAACAAGGGGTACATATTTACAATAGCTGTGTTTACTAATAAATATATTTTATTTCATAATTATTCTTCATTGTAATGAATTGAATGTAGAGTTGTACATTTTAAAATTAACCTAAAATAATAACAAAATGGTTTATAGGCAGCAGTGTTGTTCTGTAATTGGGTGTTGCAATTTTTTTTTAGTAATGCTGGAAATATTAAAGTGGAAATATCACTCTAGCTATATCACATTTATACAGATGTACAGGTGACTTGGGTTACAGGCGAAAGGGAAAAAACATACTTGTAAATGTAATTAAATTTTATTATTTAAGTGCATTTTGGCCATTTCTTTTTGTCAGTTATTCATAAAATTAGCACACAATGTAATTGACTTTTATCAAAAGCTGAAAAATTATTAAAATGGAGATATGAGGATTTACTAGCCATTCCATCTGCTAAACTCAATTGGAGAACAACAATGATTCTAACTTGTCTCTTGTAACTGTAAATATTCAATTAACTACAAATATAAGGACTAAATATAAAAAAGAAAACTGTTTGATATTATTAATATAATTTATGTTGAATGATATGTCAATTTATGCATATGTACATCTGTACGGTTTGTATTTGAAACATATTCAACATAATTAAATTTTTTGCATTAGTATTATCATTTTCTGATCTAACCTCTTGGCAATTGCTATTGATCCAACATTGACGAGTGAACATATAACTATGGTTTAATAGCCTCTGGTGTATAGAGTACATCCCTGAAGTCTAATCATGGTCATCAGGCTGTGTGTCAGTAGGGTCAGAGTGAGTTCAGAAGAGCGTAAAAGTCATTAATCTCCTTAGCAGACACCATCACCACCCACACCCACACTGCTACGATAGGATATCTGGTCATTTGAAATGAGGGGAAAAAGGAACACCTGCCATTTGTCCATTTCATACATACATTTATTTTTTTGTACAATGATTTTCATTTATATTGTTGCCATTTTCTGTTAATGACATGACTTTGAATTACCTCTACCCTACATTTCCATTACTGTGCAAAAGTCTAGAGCTACCATAACATGTATTACCTTTTTTGTTGATTTTTAGTTTTCTGCATTATTTGAATGCAGCAGCTGTCGATTACTTTGTGTAGTGCCAGTTTCACGAAGAATGGATCAATGAAAATGTTCCAGAATATCTAAAAAAAAATCTGTTTCCATTGACTTTAAAATAAAGTAAGTTACTGTAAAGTTAGCATTTTGGAGATACTTGTTCTTCTTTGGACAGTGATGATTTATACCTTGTGACCTAGTTTCTCTCTGGTCCTGTGTGTGATTATTAGAACAACACAGGATCACTTAATGAAGTATAACTGAGGTGTTAATTAGTATACGGGACCAGCTCTACAGATACTGGACTTCCTCCAGAAGAGTGGTTATTAGTTTTAATGTAATGTTATTGTTTTTGCAAGCAAATAAATGCTTGCTGCTCAGAGAAATATCTTAAATTATATATTTTTTTGTAGCTGGCACTGTCTATTTACATTTCCCATGTCCTGGTTAAAATTATTATTTTTTTGGTTTGTTTTGTTTTTTTGTAGGTTAATACAAGTATGCAGATAAACACATTTAAAAATAGCATTTCCTTCACATTTCTACGGCACACTTTCAATTTTTTTTTTGGAGTTTAATATATTGAAATATAATAAAACTTAAAATATAAAATGTGCTGGAACACCCCAAGTATGTTAAATTCAGTAATTTAGTGCTTGCATCAAAATGCATTAAAATGTGCAGAAGTGTGTTCTCTACAGATGATGTGTTAACTTATTTTCAATAAAAAAAAAACAAAGAAATGACGTTTGCTCAGGGGCTACCAACCCTGTACCTATGAATACGCTCTGTTTGAGCCATACTAGTGATCAAAAGTTTAAAAATAAAAAACTGTTGTAGCAGAATTTATAAAAAGAGTCTCTAGTGATGCTGCTATCTTCACACTTTTCTACTAATTAGTAGGAAGCTGTTAAAAAAAAAAAGAAAGGAGAAATTTTAGACGTGTGCTATGTTTTTGAAATGAAATGAAAACCATGTACCCCTTATATACATCATGTAAATAAGTTGTCAGGGAGATAATTTGCCAAAAATATGATTAATAGACAAATACTGTATGTTAAAAACTTCTTGATGTTCCTATAAAACCTGAAATATAAATATCCTGAAATATATTTATACCATATTATTTTGATCTACACTGCATTGTATAGTTATTATACAATAAATAAACAATAATTGTTAATGTTAGAGGTGATTCTAAACTTTTGACTCCTTACAGAACATTACTTAACCAACACTGAAAATATCATTAAGTGCAATTAAAACAGGTTTTTATTTATTTTAACCAATGTCAATATTTACAAGCCTAACAAGATTCAGCAAATGAATAAATCAATATATGTAGAATCTAAACACACTGAATTGATATATTTTTACATCCCAATGAATCAGTTTTGGTCTACAGTTTAATTATGTTTACTGTTACTGCCATTAAGAGTCTTTGAATTATCTGAATATTTGAAGTATTGTTTTTATTGTTATTACACTCCAAGTTTAGGAAACATTTTGTAAAACCAAGCGTCCAAAATTTCTGGTCCACTTGTAGCGAAGACACAAAATGTTTCTGAGGCGTTAGTGAGCACTGCTTTTGGGTCATGCTGTTTTTATTGCACAACAAGGTTGAACTCGGCCAACCTCCAGTTCCCCCTTTGACCCCAGCAGTCAAACCTGATCAATCCAGTGATGCAGCACTTTCAGCCCTCGCCCACAGAACTCCCTACTGCTGAGCAGGAGCTCATACAGCCATACTGGTGGACATTATACAGACAAAATTGATTTAAAAATGTTTTCTTGCTCTCAGTTTAGCTCTCAGCTATTTAGTAATAAAATACAAGCAAATAAACTCAAAGTGAATCGAGTTAGAAGGCTCCTAAACATGTTTATATATTAAAAAAAACTGAAGACTGAAATTAGATTCTCTATCAAATATACAAATATACTAATACTCTCTTACAAATATACTTTATATCAATATTTACAGCAGTTTCAAATGATTTATGATGTATACGCTGGATTATATGATTATATTTTTTAATACAATAGTCAGTACGCATAAAATACCTTCTAATACTTATGAAGACTCACTGGATCACAGGACTACATAGAAAAACTTTTTCTTTGTGGCTCTGGATTCTATCGTCCATGTCCCAGTACTCACCCACAGGGCAGTCCTGCTAGATACCCCTGCCATGTTTTTCTGTGATCTGCCACAGGCTGCTGATGGGTTAATAGTGTGCAGAGAAAGCTATCTTGTCGGAGTAAACTTTGTACTTTCATCTCCTCTGGATTTGTGTCCATGGTGAGATGTCATGTAGTGAAATAAGACTCTCCTCCAATGACCCATCCAATTTATGGGAGGGAGCGGCGACTGGACGAATGTCAGCGTGCTTTTTCTTCGGAAAGGCAGCAGCTCTGTTTGTTATTCCAGCCCTTTTCACCGGGCAGAAAAAGTGTGGCATCAGGGGCCGGACAGTTTTCCCTCCTGCGGCCGTTGTTGAACGGCTGCCACCAGCGCACAGCTTGGTCAGTGCCAGAGAGAGAGAGACGGAGAGAGGAGGAAGAGGGCTGGATTAGTCCCGTCTGCATGGCCACTGGGCGCCTGCCCGCTTCGAGCAGTCCACCGCTTGGCTCCGCTTTAAACACAGCTGCCAATTTAATTGCGCTGTTAAGATGGACAGCTTCTTTTCTCCCTCTTTTCCTATTCTTTAGAATCCTAATCATGTTTTGTTAAAGTGTGTTTGGATATTTTGTAGATAGGTTCCTGTTGTTATGCCCAGAGCGGTTATTAAAGAGAAACTTTTTTTTTTTTGGATGCTCTATTAATAATTAGCCCCCTTAAGCAAATTTGTTTGGACAAATATAAACAAGTGTGCTCGTACCCAAATAATAATTTATATCATCTGCTGATTTTTAAAATTTATTGGTTTATTTTACATTATTTTTTAATTAATTTAGTTCCATGTTTTTGCCTAACTTTGTGATAGGATTGCATGACTGATGCAATAAATAAATAAAATGTTCTATTTTCCGGTCATATTGAACTTGTATATAACTGTTATTATAATTCATACACAAGGTATTCAGTATAATAAAAAATAATAATAATAATAAAAAAAATAATATATATATATATATATTCAGCTAGCTTAATATAAAATTATAGATAAACATATCTTTTTAAAGTTTAGTTCTGGATTTCTCTGGGATGCCCCAGACACTGTATGAATTTATTAAATTCCTTCGCTAGCAATCTTGATTTAGTTTAATGAAGTACTGAATAGTCAAAGCAGATTTTAATTTATACCTGCAAATAATACTGGGTTGCCACAAGGAAGATCTGGGAAAGGGTTAAATGTGAACATATGTATGATCAATACTTACTGTAATAACACTATTTAAGTAAAAATAGTAAATAATTAAAGCTTCTTATTTGAAAAATACCTTTAAATATAATAATGTGCCTTTTGCACAGTACTGTATATATTTTTTATTTAGCTTTCTATGCTTTTTTTCTATTTTTCATCTGACATCATATAACAAGTTGTAGAAGTCAACATGATCATTTACTGTCAAAGTTGATATCAAATTACCAATAAATAATAATAATATATATATAAATGATCATGTTGACTTCTACAACTTGTTAAATATACAGAACTGAATGCAATGTAAGACACGGTGTCAGGATAAACAGGCCTGTGCTTGTAGCTATTAACACTAAATTTGTAGATTCTTATTTTTCAAAGCAGAAGTAAAAAGCCCCGCATGGTCGCCAACATTTCTGTTTGTCTTGTAAAGTAACGGCTTTCACAAGGAGGTTTTTTTTTTCTTTAATCCTGCAGTTGTTTTTGTACGATGATGTCATATAGTATGCTTGGTTCAGGCTGTGCTTTAGTAAAAAAGTTTCTTTCACATCCATGTGGTCCAAACAGACCAAACAACTTACAAAAGAACTTACATATTAGGTTTAATCCTCCTTATTACATTTAAATTATAACATGTATTCAAGTATGAGGTGTACAAGGAGTTTCTCTTGGTGCATGTGTCAACATATAATTAAGTCTAATAAAATAAATAGAAGGACTTCTATGTACTATATCTAAACATTAAAATTTACAGTACGTTAATGAAAGGCATTTAAAAGTATGTGCAAGGTGAGATAAGTACAGATATATGACCATGTACTGGAGTACTCAGGTACATATTTGCAGTATGTACAAGAGGATTGAGGAGCAAATATAAACACAAATGTAAACACTTTCATACAGTGTGTATGTTGCATCAATGCACATATTCATTTTACTTTGTTGCAATATAGTCGCATATATAGTGGTTCTGTGCGTTACAGGCTAAGTGCAGCAATTTAAAGTAGAGGGACATGAGAAGAGTCCTTCCTTATATAAATATAATAATGAACTATATTATTCTAGGCTGTGATGATGATTTTTATACTATATAATGCTCTTATAGAAGTGCACATTAAACTATTAATATTTTATAATAGAAGTTTTCGAACATCAAAACTAGTGTTAAGTAGTTCAGTCTGTTTTTGTGGGCCTCGGCCTCAAATAATGTTATTGTTTGTTTATTTCTTTGTCTTAACAACAGTGTAACAGCAGTGTAATAATCCTCCGTCGTCGCAGTTTGATCTTTGACTCAGAAAGCTGGCGATCCTGTATGTAGACATTTTCTTCGAGCAAGCTGTCACACCTGAGTCCCCCTAGATAAATATTTTATCTGCTCACACCAAAATATTCATTGCTGTTCTCTTCCCTCTGGAATTTCTGCTCGTCCCTGCCTCTTCAGTCTGCATGGAAAGTTGGTGTTTATAGTGGCAAAGGTAGAGAGATTTCTCTTGCGATAGAGGGATTAGCTGTGTATTCATCATACGCTCGCTTTACGTACACCAAGATTTTCCCTGTCAGGTTCATTAGGACGGCCCGGCAAAATCAACAAGTTGTGCGTATTTAGAAATGCAGGAACAACACAGCCTGAGCGGTAAATCTTGTGAACCATTGTGGGCTGCTCCAGTCCGTCATGGCAGAATGTGACCCTCATGCGAGAAAGTCTCGCTCGCTCGCTCCTGCCCTGTGACGGATGAGAACACAGCCGCCGCGTGGGCACGGCCGAGGCATCCATCAGCGCGGCCTGCCCGCTTACCTCCTGATTTACGCCGCAGCGAGAAGCAGGCGGCCGGCGGAGTCCGGCCCCAGCTGCTTCATCAAACGCCTGCTCGGCCGCCTGCTCCCCCATCCGCCCCAGCGTTTTCTCTCTTCCCTGACAAGCCACAGCTCATGTCTCTCCGGCTCGCAGGCCATCCTTTCAAACCAAGAGGATTTTGCTCCCAACAGTTTACGAATCGCTGCGGCTTTGAAGTGCCATAATCCCTCCCTGTGCCTCCATGTGAACTCTGCGATGATACTGGCGAAAAAGCAAAAATGCCTCGCTCTGTTTTGCTCCCCAGTCCGCTGCCATAAATGTGTGCTAGTGTTTTCACATGCTGCTCGTGACCCCTGACCCCTCGGCTTCCCGCATCTGCTACGCGAAGGCAGCGAAATGAACTATCACCGTGATGTGTTTGCGCTGCGCTGCTTTCTGAACCCCAAATGCGATGGATGAGAAGGTTGCATTATCAATATGGAATCGCATACAGTAGATCAAAGTTTATTTTTCCAGTATCTTTCCCCTCTTGAGGCTGGAGGGTCTTTGATGACTATTCAACCGAATTGTTTTAGGAATTTAGGCTTGATTATAATGGGCTGAGTGTTTAATCATGTTTGATTTGAAACAGATTTCTGGATTACCGAGCAGGGCTGAATCTGCCCGGAGATATTGATGAAGCGGTCCATGTGACCCATCCACGTACACGGTAGGCTTTTTGCTACAAATAACAGAACAATCAACATTTCTAAAATTGCAATTAGAGACGTGAATGTTTACACAATTAGCGCAGCAGTGCGACGCATTTAAAAAAGCCATTTAAGCTTCACGCTGTGATCTGTTAATAAGGAGGCAAACACAGGATAAGAGGAAACCTGTCTTTACCACACTGGCTGGGTAATAAGTGGTCATTAGCCAGCCTCCTCCCTGCTCAACCTCTACCAGATGAGGTCAGTGCAGCATTATGGCTCAGTGGTTTTGACAGAGCTGGCCTAATGGAGGTGGCCAGCTGAGCTTTCATCGAGGTGCTTAGCTCCATATGCAGACTCCAGGTGCTTGGTTGCTATTGGAGGCATTGTGTACATTGGCTCGCTCTGTGGTCTCTTTTTTTCTCCGAGCCAAAGTCTAAGGCTGAGCAGAACGTTAGCATGGATACACAACTTCAGTAGGCTTTGCGTACGGCACATCAAAGACTAGATATTTATCTTCTAATGTTAGCGTGGAGGTGAATTTTAGTAGAGCATTAAATTTACTCGTCAGTTCATTTATCGTCATAAAACCAAGAAACTTCTTTTTATTTGTTTGTTTGTTTACACTGATTTAAAACGGTCTTTATAGCTTCGTGAACATTTTATACATGTAAAAAAAGAAAATCCTGTTACCTAAAGTTACCTAATACTTTTTTTTTTCTTCACACAAGGTACAAGCATTTGTTATGACAGCTATGATATATGAGTATATGTTGTCTATGAATTCAGAATTGGCTTTGTAAAAGGACATTTCTCAAATTTTCTACATAATTTAGTCGTTGAAATGTAAACCAAGTCATTCAGATGGATCTGATGTGAAAAAGCTCATTATAGAGAAACTTACACACTCAGATTTCATTACAGTGGTGATGATAGGAATCCAGGGTTGTGATGTCTGCAACACAAGTATGGTGATGTGTTATATAACCTCCAGTGAACACGTCTTCTAGGTGAAATGTTCTTGATGTGTAATGTTGAAAATGGCAAAAAAGTGTTCAAAATCTTCTTTGGAGACTTTATATTGCCCTGCATGTACGTCTCTACCATAAATGGGTATTACAAGTAGGTTTTGGGCCAAAATCTTTTCTCAAAACTGTCATAAAACTATGTCCCAGTCATCAGGACATCCATTCATAATTATTTTACAAGATGTGATTTCTGTGAGTTACCATAACCACCACTGCAAACAGATTTGATTTGCTAAGTTCCTTAGAATGACGCATTTTACATCAAAGCACTCTGAGTGACTTGCTTTACATTTTAACTGTTTCACTACAGAGAAAAGCTGGGTAATTTATAGAATTCCCCTTTAAAGCGGCTTGAAATCTAGAAATTACCGCATGCTGAATCTTTTTTTTATGAATAGCAACAATCATTCAGTGTATTTCCTCCCATCAGTTCTGATGTCAGGAGTGATGGTGGTGCTGATTGTAAGATGACAGCATGCAATTATCAGACTTTCCAAGTATAGTCTCTCTCGCACACACCCTTTTCACACTCTGACTGCAGCCCATCTGCCAGCGCCACCTTTGGAGGGGGACGGCGCGTCAACCCTGGTGCATCAGAGAGAGTAATCAAAGCTGGCTGTCACTTCCTTATTTTTCAGTTCTGCTATTCTCTCCGAATAGGCAGCTGGTAGCCTGGCGTCTGTTTGAGGGATGGGAAATTCTCGCTCTCTTGCGGGCTTCGTTACAGAGCGAGGTCCGTCCTGAGGACTGACAACCTTGATTACGCAGACAGCGCGTTCTGGCACGGGTCAGCTGATAGCTTTTAATGTGGCTTGTTGGAAATGATGATGTCTGACCTAGAAAGCTTGCTTCCCTTCCGCTACTCCAGAAATCAGAGAAATGCTCTTCTTGACGGCTTGACTGAAAGAACTTGGCCTGTGTTTCCGAGTTTGGCTGTTGCGGATTCTCCCTAGGATTGAAATCCAGGATGGCCTTGGACAGGGCTCAGGAAACAAACCCCGAAATTCTCAGGCTGAGGCCAGCGCTCTCCGCCACGTCCGACGCTGCCAACATTCCTCCACTGGATAATCAATATCTGTTCTTTCTCTTGGCATTTTGGTATTCCTGATGGTTTGGCCAGACAGTCTCTGTAGAAACTAAAGTCAACAAAAGGAAAAAAAAAAAAAAAATCTTGGACTGACGATTCTGATGTTAAGCCATAGCGCATGGGCCACGAGCTGAATCTCCGATCTCCATTTTCCAGTCTTACAGCTTACGGCATGCGTGCCAGTGAACTGATTTGGAGTGATTAAGTCATGCATATAAAGTAACAAAGCTTATAAAAGGAGCCAAAGCAGTTGAAACGTTTACAGGTGTCTTCTGGGGGCTCTCTGCAGCCTTTTATTAATTTCCAAGGGCAGAGACCTTGGCCTAATAATGTGCGCCTATAAAAAATATGTATATAAATATACTGTAACAACAGCTTTTGTAATGGCTTTACAAACTGAACACTCAGACAGTAGCTCCCTCATGGTGCTCAGCTTCAGCATACCTGGCAAACGGAGAGCACTTCATGGAGCTTTTGTTTCGGTCCCGTACTGTTGCTTGTCAGGACTCATTTGAGTTGAAAGAACGCACAACAACAGGGAAAGTATGAAGGAGTGGAGTCGTAGAAAGCCACCAGGTAAGACATTAAACTGAACTGGCTGCGCTCGGAGCTGCTCTGCCTTCGTTAGCGTCCGCCTGTTTATCAAAGAAGACCTTTACTGCAGCGAACTTGAGATCTCCCTGATAAAGGCGCCGTGTTAATTAAAGAGGGATGGAGATACAGTGTTTGTAATCTGCGGAGCGGGCCGAGGCATTTCTCCACGCAGTGTGCCTCTTTATCTCCACCGTTCCCACTCTGTCTGGCACCGCTGAATGCCTCGCACTGAATGGAGCGTTTAAATCTGACAGTAGCCTGTGAGGATGAGAGAATAACAAACTGAAAGGTGAAGTTGGGGACAGCGAAGGCGATTTAGAAGCAGGCGCTCGAAAGTGTGTCAGCATAATTATGCTAAAAACGGAAGAGCGAATCTTAAAAAACAGGCCAGGACTTTGAAGTATTTTGCTGTCTGATTGTTAACTGTTATCAAAGGCAATTTCCAGCTCCGAAAAAAAACAAAAAACTGTGTTTATGGCCTGGAGTCCAAGCTTGCCTCGCCTCTCACTTCCTTTGTGTGAGGTAATTATCTACATCACCAATTAACAGACTTCTAACTGACTCCAAAAGAGAACTCTGGCTGCCTTTAAAACAGGCCTGGGACTTGCACTTCCTCTGCGCTGCTGTTGCTGCTGTAGAGCCGCAGCGCTGTTTAATCCTCTTGCCTTTGATTGCTTTGTGGATGGCAGATTAATGAGTGTACTGTATGCGGGGCTAAAACACTCCTCACACTGTCAGCGTGCACACGCATATACACCCAAACAGCAAAGCGCCAGTGCGGGTAAAGACGCTGCTGAGTGAAGGTCATTAAATTGGGATCGGTTCAGGAGCTGAGTTTGATCGAATAAAAGAAATGGACCTGCTCTCTGACAAAGGCAGCCTTTTCATTACTGCCCTAGCCACAGCAGGCACAAAGGCTGATGTAACCCGCTGCCAAGTCCCATGAATTGTGTGCGCTCGCGTCTTAATTCAAGCTCTAGAAATGTTTGGAAACGTCACTTAGATGGAAAGAAAGAAAGAAACCGTCATTCCTCAGAGCTGGTCCTCACGCTTTCTCTTCCCAACGTGGTGTTAATGCAGGGGTCACTGTTTAATAGAGAGAGTGGTAGATGAGTCAGCAGCCCTCGTGTTCTGGTCCTGGTGAAAAGGAGACAGATCAGACAGGCCCTATGAACTTCGGCCACAAGGCCAACCTCTATCTCTCGCAGACTGACAGCCCACTGAATCATCCGGCTCCAGTCAAGGACTGCCAACAGGAATGCAAAGCACAACTTATCAGGGCTAGAATACATCACGCCAGCGCGGCAGTCTCGGGCTAAATGGCACTGATCTAGCAACGGTTCTGTGGACGCAGCTGGGCTGAACTGATAGCACAGGGTTAAAAAGAAGTGTTTTCCTCAAAACAGCATAGCCCTCATCAAAGCGAGGTGCAGTGATTATCACTTACTAGACTCTGTGTAATAATTAGCATGATCTTAGTACAACAGTGCTATATGGAAGCTGGACTGTGTTATTTCAGGCCAGATTAGAAGGCAAGAAGCTTAGGAGCGCTGTAGAGGCATCATCACAGGTGTCTTGGTCCTGCTGTCCATTTACAGAAGTCCTCAAATTCATCACAAAATCAATCTTGCCCAATATGTCATGTTTCATAACTGTTAATATAAGATCACCGTTCTTTTTCCAATAGTTACACTACAGAGGGTAGTCAGCATTTTCAAATGATGTCAAATAAACAAGTACATAAATAACAAGGTTTTAATCTGACAGAAATATCGTTGCTGTCCAATAAAAACAAATATCTCCAAAACTGCAACTTTACAGGAGCGAACAAAAACATAAATTACTTTTAATGAAAGTCAATGACACCAGAATTTTTTCCAAGCTGTTTTGAAGCACTTCTATTGGTCCATTCATCATGATGAATTCATCATTCATCATTTCACACAATGTAAACAACCATTGGCGTGTCCAAATGATGTAGAAAACTTAATGTAACTTAATGTGACAAAAATAGAGATACATACTTTTCATTGGACATTGACAAGATGTCCGCATAAATGATGTATCAACAGTGAAATTTCATTATATTCCAGAAATATAAAATTATGATTATATAGATGTAATATATCATTTCAAAAAATGTTTGTGAAATCAAGTCATTGAATGATAATAAAATACCAGAAAATTCAGGACTTTGACAACTTGGTGATCAGATGAATTGCAATTAAGTCATTCCCTGCCATGAAAAATGACCCTATCACAAAAATGACTGCATTCCAGCCCTACACAATGACCTGCAAATATCCTCTTAGTGATCTCGTTAGCTCAGGAGAAAAGGTTAATGAGGACAAGACCGCTGATATCACTTGGTTATACTGATTAGAAGAGCAGGCTGGTTCCTTTAAAAGGATAGTGGTGCTTTAAAGTTTTCTTCTGTTAACCATGGTTACCTCCAAGGAAACATGTGCAGTCATCATTTGCATTGCATCAAAAGGGTTTCACAGGCGAGGACATCGCTGCTTATAATATGGCGTCCCAATCAACCATTTTTCAAATCATCAAAAGCTTCGAGGAGAGTGGTTCAACTGCAGTGAAGAAGGCAAGCGAGCGTCAGGATCGTCTCCTAAAGAGAATGCAGCTACGAGATCGGGTCGCCACCAGTGCAAAGCAGGTGTGAGTGCATCTGAACGCACAGTTAGATGAAGGCTTTTGGAGGAAAAGCATCAAGGATAGACTGACATTCTGCAGGAACTATCGGGATTGGACTGCAGAGGACAGCAAAAACTGTTTGGGACATCTGGAAAAATTATTGTCTGGAGAAGAAAAGGTGAGCGCTACCATGAGTCCTGTATAATGCCAAGAGTGACACATCCACAGACCAACTTGAGAGCAACTTTTCCCAATGATCCAGGAGCAATTTGGAGATGAACAATGCTTTTTCCAGCATTACGGAGCACCATGTCACAAGACTAAAGTGATAAACAAGTGGCTCGGTGAACAAAACATTGAAACTTAGGGTCTATGGCCAGGAAACTCCCCAGATCTCAATCCCATTGAGAACATGTGGTCAGTCCTCAAAAAGAGGGTGAACAAACAAAAACCCAGAAACAGTGATCAACTCCAAGCACTGATTAGGCAAGAATGGGTTGCCCAGAAACTGTTACCCAGCATGCTGAGGCGAATTGCAGATGTCTTAAAGAAGAAGGGTTAACACTGTAAATATAAAACTGGATGTTTTTGTCAATAATATGTTAACACACGTATGGCATGCTTAGAATTGTACTATATTATACCATATAAACATCTGACAAAAGGTTCTGAAGGTACTGAGGCAGCAAACTTTGTGAAAACCAAATTTGTGCCATTCTGAAAACTTTTGGCCATGACTATATAACACAATTTAATATAAAGAGATTTAAAAAATTGGTTGCAGGTAAATAGGTAGCAAGTCAAGTTGCTTTTATTGTCATGCAAACAAAACATATAACTAGAAACAACACAAATACAATAAGTTCTAAACGGACATTAGACACAATAAACAAACAGGACAGTGCAGCGCCGATACAGCACTCGTTTCTGGCCACGAGGTAGTGGAATAAAATGCAGAGACGTATAACATCCTGTGTTCTCTGAGTTTACACAGTCAGATAACAAACATACACAGCAGTTACTCAGGTAGTACTAAAGATCAGGTCAGGGCTCACCACTTTGTGTGAGCTTGTGAGAGAACTGTCAAACAGCCCGAAAAGACATTTCTCAACACAGGAGTGCAAAACAAGGTAAGACTTTCTCCATTTACTGTGCATAATACTGAGAAATCTCCACTCATGTAGGGCAAGACCAGAAACCACAGTTGAATGTGCATGACACATTCAAGGCTTCAGACAGCACTGCGTGAGAAACCGATATGCTACTGTGTTAAATATATCCGCATGGGCTTCAGAGTACTTTGGAGTACTTCGGAAATACGTTCTCAGTTAACACACTCTGCCGCTACAGAAAGCCATACATCAATTAGATGCAGAAATGCCACAGGGTTCTCTGAGCCCAAACTAATCTCAGATGGTCTGAAAGACAGTGGAAATGTGTGTTGTGGTCAGATGAGTCTGCGTTTCAGCTTCTTTTTTTTTTTTTGGGAAACACAGATGTAGAGTTCTCCGTGCCAAAGACGAAAGGCACCATCCAGACTTTTATCAGTGAAAGGTGCAAAAGCCAACTTCTGTCATGATACGCTGAAGCATCAGTGCCCACTGCATGGGTGACTTGCATGTATTGTGTATATTGAGATTTTAGAAAGACATGCTGCCATCAAGGCCACAGCTTTTCTTGGGAAGTCCATGGTTACTTCAGCAAGACTATGCCAGACTTCATTCTGCATGTACTACAGCAATGGGGCTGTGTAGACAGGGTGTGTGTGCTTGACTGACCTGCCTGCAGTCCAGATCAGATCTGTCTCTGCATGGCACAACATAAAGAAGACAGTCAGACAGATGACCCTGGACTTGCCAGCAGCTTGTATGCGAGCAAGCATGGGCAAAAATGTAGAGGAAATCTACTAATATATCAAAAAAATGGATAGCTTGTACTTCTGGGCTGTTTTGACTGAAATTAAGTAAACATAGTGTCGGTTCAGTTTTTCTTTACTGTTTGTAAAAAGCATTTCCAATTTCAATTGACATATTTGGCAAAATAATGTACTTTGTCCATGTGGTTCCTTTTGTGGAAACTAGAACCAGAACTGTATCTGGTTTGGAACGTTTTGGGACCTGTCACGTCAAGCATTACATATAATAAACTATAGCATTATTTTCATTAGCACAGCTCATGTATGTTTACTAGCTACTCTAAAGTGTCTTTACAGGCCATCTTTTAAGTTTCTGATGTTTCTATGATTTTATAAAATGGTTTCTTTGAGTATTTGCTGGTGAAGTTGTGAGGGCTTTTATCTCGTGTTTTGAATTGGTGCAGGGATGCTTATGTGACATACCTTTCGGATGCCGTTACTAAGTCCTAGACATCGTTGAGACAAGCGTAACTGAGCCTTTAATATGAGTCCTCTGAGGGAATTCTGACCCAGACATCCTAATGGATTTGAGCTACTATCTTCTTCTAAGTACGTACAGCAGTAAGAAAACAAATTTACAGCAAAACTCATTGCCTGACTAATATTCCAGTGGCAAAGCGAGATGCAAAATTAAGCGTAGAGTTTTTGAAGTTGTAATAGGATTATGTCGCTTAATTAAAAGAAAGTCTAGTGCAATTAACAGTACAATTCTGAAAGTGTACAAGGAGTTGAAGTAGAGTTCACAGAAATGTGGGGCTCCATTTTTGGCCCATGAATAATACATTATAGGCCTAAATGTTGAAATGGTTTGTAATGCACAAAGACACCAAAGCCATAAGATAAGGAAACTAGTATTAGGTTATGCTCTCTGTAGAACACTGTGTATAAATAACAACGTAATTATTCAGCACAGCATCAGATCCGTTATTATCTCTGCTCTAGTTACTGAGCCCTGTTCAACCAAATCACTACTTATTGTGTTAGAGACATTACACATCCTCACTTTTATGATATTGGAATAGAACGATTTAAGTCCTACATTGTTCATTTAATCGAATTCAGCAGACAAGACCTTGCTAATGCATCACAGCAGGAAACACAGTATCAGCAGTGGGGTGTCGTGACTCCAGGCACTGCTACTGTAAAAGAGCTTTTCCTTCAATTACCTGGGCAGAGGATACAAGGGAGCGTTTTGTTCCAATTAGCTGTAGAACTAAGCAGAGGCCACCAACAGAGAGCAGAGAGGGATGCCCAGGGCATGATTAATCCTCTGCACCTTGCATATCATTTGCACTTGCCTTCGTTATTTGTCAAGTCGTTTTCTCTCACTAGTTCTGCGTTCCTTTGAGGACGAGCTGTGGGTGCATGTGGCCCTGCTGGAAACCTCTGGGCCTCGCTGCAGCAGAATGTGCTCAAAGCGACTTGCGTTCACCAATTCCCTGCCCTATTTGCGCTACCTGGGACAAAGAGGACAAATACACACTTTTTGTTTTTGTTGGCACTTTTTGTATCACCTCTCTCTCCCCTCAGATCCGTTTGAAGTCGTCCTTTATCAGTGAGATTTAAGCTCGGGCTCAACTGCTGTGGTCATCCATCTCAATCACATTAGGAATGTCAATAGTGATTTTGCCCCGTTACCATAAACACCTCAATTAGCTGGAGTGAGCCGTAGTCGTGTTGACTCTGGTAACTACATGCCGGGTCCCTGTGCAGTTTCTAATTTCCTCAATTATAGACAAGTTTGGTCAATCCTACAGCCTTCCATCTCTGACCCTCTGGATCAACATGCCCTGTGTTTGTTCAGTTGCATTGCATTATTCCCAGTGCCACAGTTAATAGGCTGCAAACATCACAGCTGCTTCTTTCCTCTTACTTTCCCAGGTAGATATTATAAGGATTGCTTTAAGTTTGCCATTGTGTGGGAGGTCAGTTTGTTGCATCACGTTGTGATTGTGAATCTTAGTTACAAAGCAGTTAAGGCTAGGCCCATGCATGCAGTTGTTTATCAAGTGAATATTTTCAGAATCGATTTTGTCCTCTGAACTCTCATCTGAACTCTCATAGTGAGGTAGTGATAATATGGCCACTAGGATGCACCAATATGGGAATTTTTGGCCAGTATCAGGAATTATTCACATACAGTACTGTGTGAAAGACAAAGAATGACCTTCATTTGTTCAATTTTAGAAAAAAAAAGAAAATAAGTATATCATATTTTAAGAGGAGTTAAAAAAAATCTTAGAAGATATAGAGAACACTTCTAACAACCACCTGGTACCGTAATGCAATAATGTATTAAATATAGGCATTCAGTTATTTGCAACAGTACTAAGACAACATATTAAATGTTTTTTTTATTGGAAGCCAGAAACTTAAAAAAAAACAAGTTTTAAAAACATTTCAAACGTTTCAAAACAAGTTAGGACAAAGTCACCAAAAGACTGGTAAAGACTGTACATCTCGCAACTTATTAGCTTATTTGGAAACATGTCAGTAACGTTATTTGTTATATAAAGAGCATCCCAAAGAGTCTGAGTCTGATTTCACCATCTGCAGTATATTATAAAGATTCAGAGAATCTTTATACATGGAACAAGACTAAAACCAATATTGGATGGTCATGATTTTTGGGCTCTGTATTAAACAGACATGATTCTGTAGTGGAATTGACTGAATTAACTCCATTGTCAGTTTGTTGATGCATCCACAAATGCAAGTTATAACTCATACAAAGAAGAAATTATATATAAACTAGATCCAGACACTTGCAGCTCATTTAAGACGGATGGAGGTTAAGTGTCCTGTTTCGAAATTCTCTTTGGAAATCTTGGAGACTGCATCCTCTGGGCTTAAGAGGAGAGACACCATCTGGCTTGTTATCAGCGCACAGTTCAAAAGCCAGTATCTGTAATGATATGGGAGGGGATTTGTGCACATGGCACGAGTGACTTGCGAATCTGTAAGGACACTGTTAATGCTGAATGATATATTCAGGTTTTGAAGGAACACATGCTGCCATCCAGACAACGTCTTTTTCAGGGAAGGTCTTGCTTATTTCATTGAACCATATTCTGTATGTATTACGACAGCATGGCTTTGTAGTAGAAGACTACTTGCCTACCTGAAGTCCAACCTTGTCACCCACTGAAAACGTTTGGTGCATTATGAAAGAAAGAAAAAAAAAGATACTCTGTACTGTTGAGCAGCTGAAATCCTATACCAAGCCAGAAACTACAAAACTACTGCAGTTGGTCTCTCTAGTTTCCAAACACATACAGTGTGCTGTTAAAAGAATAGGTGATGAACACAGTGATAAACATGAACCAGTTCCAGTTTTTTGAAACCTGTTGCAGGCATCAAATAAAATATTGGTCAAATCTAAACATCTGTCGGGTGTAATATTTTTAAGAAATTATCTGTCAGTACTGCTATGATTTGGGTATCAATGTGCATCTGTAAGTATGACTTCCAACAGCACTATCAGTGATTTAATTCTCTTTGTGCAAAGTTTTGTGCGTGACTTGTATTGTATTTCCATATGAATTACATTTGCTTACAAAGGCTTATCGTACAGGCCTGGGGGATCTCTCGGGGATCTCCAGATGATCTGTGGTGGATTGTGTCATGGTGAAGATATGAAGCTGATGAGACCACAACACTGCTATGTTTGGGCCACATCATATGGGCGAAGGTAGAGGAAATAGAGAGCACCACTGTATTCCTTCATCGTGAGGTTCATGGTTTGTTTTTTTGCCCTGAGGAGGCCACTATGGGCCTGCAGAAGGAGCAGTTCAAATGTGTGCTCATACCTAACTCTCTTCCTCAGTTTGAACTTAGTCACTAATACACTTTTCAGCACAGTCATATATATATATATATATATATATATATATATATATATATATATATATATATATATATATATATATATATATATTACACAGACATACACACACACTCAAAGCTCTAAACCCCTGTGAGAGATCAAACAGAGTTGTTGCCATCTCTGCCTGCAGTGTGATCCCTCCTCTGCACTCCAGAACACTGCCAACAAGCGGCAAATCTGCCGTTACAAACCTAAATTAACACGCTGTGGCTTTCCTAGCTTATCGCGCCACAATGTACTGCTCATGGGCTGAGCATGTTATGATTAGAAATGACATCTTTATTGGATATGAATAATAATAAGCCTGGATTTTCCTATGCTTATGAACTGCTTTTATGTTCAGAGAGGTTCACAGAGTTCACGGCACAGCAGAATCTACTCACTCCTTCCTCTGAGTGAAAGGTATCGATTTTACTGTATACTGTGTGTCTATATTACTAGGCGCTATCTCCCCTTTGACAAAGTCTTAAGAGGGAGCCAGTATTGTTTTTCTGGACTGAGACATATTGAGGTCAGAGTATTTGAAAGCACTGTACACAATCAAAAAAGTTTGACATGTTAGCATTGCAGGTGAACCACACAGTTCCATTCAATAAGATTTACATTTCAGGGCCTCATAATGTGATTTCACACTCCCTATCGTCCCCTAGTCCTTTGCTTCATTTCAGCACTAACGTTTACATCTGCAAACAATTGGTCTGCGGCTAGAGGAGCAGCATTAACCACCACAATCTCATCATCTTCAAATTGCAAAGCCATTTAGCCCCTCTTCTTCAGCGGTCTGGTCTGGTGGCTCAAGCTTCCGAAACTTATCTCAGCTATTAAGACATGGATCAGGGACATCATTACAGAATGCTTACTAATTGCTTGCGTGAGATTGTCCAGGGCTTTGCTCTCAGACGATCTAGAAAAGTCCTAAATATGAGTTTAACTACAGGAAATGTGATGAAATTCGTTGAAGTTTTTTTTTAATAAGAGGTAATATGTATGAAAACAACAGGCATGAGCCGAACACTTGAACTGTGATGTAACGTTATTCTCAGTGGAGATTAATTCTCATATTAGACACTGCAGTTTCAGTCCAAGGAGTTAATGAAATCTACAGGACTCGGAATGACTCGGAAAATGACTTGGATTTCTCCAGGCGGAACATATCAACATAATCTTGCCCCTTAGCACTTCCTGTTTGTGTCATGGTGGGATTTGTATGTTGTATTTTGATCTTATCTTGATGTGAAACTTTATGGGGTTTCAGCTGATGACAGAGGATTCCTTGTTTCATTGCAGTCCACCACTTCACTTATTCTTTATTCTGTATGTTCTGTTTCCCTCATGGACAAAGTATTGTCTTTTAATTACTCATTCACATCATTTTTGCATAAAAGATTTTCATATACATTTCATAAGTAGTCATTCTGTAGTCACTGCCATGCTCATATTTATGATGTAACAGTGGTAAAATTCAGAATAGTTAGTTAGTATGATCATTACAAGTTTAATCATCATTAAAACCATGGTTGATTACCACGATTTGGCAAACTCATGTTTGGCAAACTGTCCAGCATCAACCACAGTTAACAACCATCCAGTATTTGCAAAAAACGGCAAATTACACAATCTGTAACTGTTACATAACTGTTACGTACTGTTCTTGTTTTCTTAATAATGACATTTGACAACAGAGCAACAGCATTGAAATGGCAGACTTTGTGGGAAATGTACCGTTCCAAGCTGTGAAGATGTTTTTGGTATTTTACATGCCTTTTCAAAAAGAAACCAAACTCTCAGTGGGCACGGTTGGTCTTTTAAACGAGGCTGAAGTTGGCTTCCTGTTTGTCAGCCTTTTAAGCAAATGTTACGCTACACTCTATTTCAACATGTTGCTTCTACTTGTTGTAAACCAGCAAATCAGAGCAGAACTCTCATCAATTCATTAATAAAAAAAAAACTGCACAATCAAAACAGCTTTCCAGCAGTCCGTTTCTTTGTGTAATCAGCTTCTTTGTTGCCAGCTGTTTGTTCAGTTTGTTCAATTTGGGTCAATATTGGGCCACCTTAAATGGCCCAATACTCAGAATGTAAGAAATGTAAGAACATTTTGGATGCTGACTTAAGCCTAAATACTACAGGTAGGATAGTTTGATAGGAACTGTCACTATCAGAATATTACCAGCAAAAAAACACCTTTTAATGCACATTTGATATGATTTTATTTTAAACTGGCCTTCTTATTTTTTGTGGTGTCCAATATAAAACTTGATATAAAAATTGATTTGAAATGGTTTTAGTTTGTGCATCAGTACTTTTTCAGCACATATAAGATAAGATAAGATAAGATAAGATGATCCTTTATTAGTCCTACAGGGGGAAATTCACAGTGTTACAGCAGCAAAGGGATAGCGAGGCACTCAATACAAAAAATAGATAAATAAGACAGTACAGTATATACAATATAAACAATAAAGTCTTGACTTTTTATTATTTATTTTGTGTATATACTGTACTGTTTTATTAATCTATTTTTGAATAATACTTATCACCATGATCATCTTTATCACTAATTGTGAAATTGAATTTTCATACTGTTTCATCTATATTCCATATTAGAAATGCAGAGGCATGGCAGGCTTTCTCAATGGGAACAAAGGAGTTGCAATTTTGAAAATTGTCTGTGTTGTACTAAACAAATGAAATAGTCATTAATAGTTATTCTGTAGTCACAGTCATATTACAATACGAGAGTTTTCTCTTTGGGGAAAAATAAATTCCTCTGTTGTGCCCTGTGATGAACAAAAAAAATGTTCCATGTACATTTTCGTCCAAAAGTCCATGTGGATTATCTGAATTATGTGGTTGGTAAAGAGTCAAAATATATACATTGCAGTGTGCAAATTAACACAGCTGTGCATTGACAGGCAGCCTAACCAAAATATCCCACACAAACCAGCAGGCTTTGTCAAATGTGGCAGTTAAGTCGCATTGGCAGTAGTGGCCTACAATTTGAGCGGCTGTTGTTATATAACAATATAACAATAGCAGACCTGCCTTCGTACCATGTCAATTCAGTGTGCAGCAGCGTTAGCTTGTTTATAGCAATATTTCTATTTCGACTACTAAACAACCTTATAATAATCCAGAGGATCCTGTGATGTTCAGAGCAAAATTGTACTTATAAGGTTTGCTCATAGAGAAAACTGCTTAGACTCAAAGTTCATTTTTTGGCCATAACACTGACTACACTGATTACATAATGATACAGAGGTCTATGATAGAGACCTCCACAAATTAAAACCATTCACTTTTAAACTTCAAACACTTACTTATAGATGTGAACTATGTAGCTGCATTCTATCAATATATGCATAAAATGCATTGTAAGATCACTTTAGGCTGTTTTAGTCTTCTTGCAGTCTCCTTGCAGGTCCAAATTTAATTCATGGTATTCTTTTCTATCAAGGTTTTAAGCAGCCGTGGTTGTCTGAGTGTGAGGGGCCCTGGCCCTGCCACAGTGCTGTTATCCAATCATATGTCAATGCCATAACTGTAAAGCTACAGTATGTCAAGTCTGACTTATATTGCCTTATTACTGACCATTCACAAGTCCGTGCACATGGCCTAACGTGATTTTTCTTAGTATTTCATCAGCTTTTAATGAAGGATTCCCCAAGAGGATACACCTGGTAAAAGCACTGCTTAGCACTACAGAGCTGTTTCTAGCAGCTGTGAATTAGATTTCAGTTCAGTGGGGGGTCCTACAGCAAACTATTGGCAGCATGATGTTTAGAGGGAAGAATGGCATCATCTCTCGCTTTGCTTATACTGTGCAGTATGATTGCATTGTACAACATAGCACTCAGCATTCTTCTCATGTTATACTGACAGTGATAGCAGCCACAGTATGTAGTAATACAAGAGATATATAATGGAGGACAACCTAACATGGACTGCTGGAGCCTCATTCACCGATATCTTCATCCAATATTCTCTAATGTCTTACTAACGTTTTTTCTTTATTTATTTAGTAAAGTTCCCAAGTCTATCAGATTCATGCAAGTGATTAAACTGCAGAACTGTTCATACCTTTGTGCTCTTAAGTGTGCCTAGATTCTATTCAGTGGATTTAAGAAGAAAATGTATCTTAAACTTATGGTTGGTGCAAAGGTTTGAGGTTTACCCATAAAGACTTAAAGCCTTCTTTCCATTATGTTTTTGTTCAGTTACCAGGTTTTGTGTATAAATCACATAACTCCTATATCCTATATAACTCTATATAGACCTGTATTAACTGAATCAACCTCTTGGTGGCTATAACTGGAGCTGGGATGTAACTGAATACAAGTAAACCTGAGAAAACCTGTTGAGAAAACAGGAATTGAATTTGTTTGATCCACTATATGTTTTGAAAATTAAGTATTCTGAAAACATTTGTTTTTATGTTACAAAGAATCTTTAAAAGAAGCATTACTAACATTTTTTTAATAAGACAGCAAAAAGTGTGACACCAGTATAATTTGAGTGAGGTTAAGCTCACAAAGTTTGTGCAAAGCAAAGTCCTGAGATTTAGTTTTGCCTGCTTTGTTTAAACATTTTTGGAAGTACAAGTAACAAGTAACTGGTTGTACTGGTTGTTTGTTTCTCTGCAGTTACATTATATTTTTGCTAAAACAAGGTGAATGTTGTATCTGCTAAAAGTGAGCTAAATCCCTTAAAAGACTTCAAAGGAGGAACTCAGGAAATAGTGCTTTTTGCTAAATTTGAAGAGTAGAATTCGATGTGATTAAATTCTTTTAGAAGATGATCGAACTGAACAGCCTCCTCAGTAGCAGTTGTAATAAGCTCAGCATCAGCGTTGTACTGGACTTGTGCTCAGCAGACTGTGAGGACAGCAGTGGACTGAAGCGGAAAATGAGAGCAAAAGCAAAAACATTAAAATGATAATCACATTTTTCATAAAACAGAACAGGAACTTTTGGAGAAAGGCCAAAAGTATTAGTTAGAAACAGTTTCATTTAAATAAAATACAAAAAAATTAAAAATATATAAAATACACAAATGCAGCAGCTGAAAGTTCTTGTGATGTTGTATTTAAAAAATCTTTACAATTTATTTAAAATTTTATTGCTGTCCAGAAAAAACTAATTCATGTTTATTTGTCATGTATCATTTGACAATGACCAATTATGTGACAGATGGACCATTAGAAATGCTCCGGTAAAGAAGGTTTTTGGCTTCTAATGTAAAGTAACCTTTTTTAAAACAATATATTGTTTTTTTTGTGTTGTAACAGAATATATTACTGACTGCATTCAGGAGGCTGTGTTTTAGAAGTCTACTGTATGCAGTACGACTCTGGCTGTAACGGCATCATTCTGAAGCATTAAAACAATTTGCAGTAAGAGCTCACCAGGATAAAGTACAGCCTTCACACTGCAGGGTAAGTATATAAAATATATTTCATATTGATCATATTCACTGTTCTGCTGTGTGTTCAAACATAAATTCACCAGTGTTGGACAGTCACTTTTCACCAGTCATTTTAACTTTCTTGTGTATAGTTTGTACATTTATGTTACAAGCTCATTCAGTGTAACAGAGAACATGTTAAAGTCATTGTGTTTTCATAAATGTGCCAGTGTTTAAAAACTGTTTATCAAATGGATTTGTATTGGAAGGAATAGACAATAGTATTTAAGTATTTAATAGTATGTCTATGAACCAAACGCTAGCAGTGTTTTTCGTTCCAGCAAAAACCTGCAAACATATATTTAACAGAAATATACATACAAATATAATATAATATAATAACAAATTAGTTAGTATTTAATTCACCTATGCAGCTACCCAGATTCACCTTCACAGCCTTTTGTACTACTGATTTATCTAAACTGGCTAAATAATATAACTGGAAAATATTTATGGAGAGGTTTGAATAAAATAATCCACTTGCAGAAGAAAGAGGTTTAGGAATTTTTAGTTATTAAATAATTTAAAGACAAAGGTAAAATGGGGCTCCTAAAGCCGTGTGAGTCCTGGTAGAAAACTAAAACTGTCACCAGCAACAGTAAGAAGACTCAACGCTTTCATCATTGAGAGAGAGAAGAAAATCAAGCTTCAATCTTGTTTCAGATCTAAAAAAAACCCACAAGGTGTTTCTGTCTATCCTAACTCTAAGCAGAAAACTCAACAATGTCTGAAAGGATGTGTAAGCTGTCAGAAAGACAGTAAAGAGAAAAGAAAGACTGTTAAAAGAGTGGACACACTAAACACATGTTTATGTTTAATATATATATATATATATATATATATATATATATATATATATATATATATATATATATATTCATTTACCAGCAATTTGTAAGCATTTAGGAACTGAGGAGACTGGCTGCTGTAATGTTGATATTGGGGAAATGTTTTGTCGTTCCTGATTCAAATAGGATTTCAGCTGCTCAATGGTTCCCCGACTCCTTTATTGTATTTTCCGTTCATACTGCACCAAATCATTCAGCATTATTGGTGCCTTTACAGATGTGCCAGTCACTCATACCATGTGTATAATGCTCTCCTGCCATACCATCATGAATTTAAACTGTATGGATGGCCCCTGTACTCTGTTGCTATGATTTACAAAATAATAAAAAAATTTTGATTTGTTGGACCACAGGACACTTTTCCACTTTACCTTAAAACGTCTTTAATGTGCTCGGACCAGAAGAGGGTAGTGGCATTTCTGGATCTTGTTTATAGCTGGTGTTACTGAGCCCATCCAGTGATTTCCACTAAAGATTTGTGTCTGTTTTTAATGCAGTGCCCTGTGAGGGTCCACAGATCACAGGCAGACAAAACTGTTTTCTTCAGATTCTCTGAATTTTGAATGATATTATGTACTGTAGATGATCAAATCCTCAAAGTCTTTGCTGTTTCACCCTGAGAAACGTTTATTGTTGAATTGTTGCACTATTTCACCATACAGTGTGTTACAGTGGTGAACCTCTCCATGTCTTTACTTCTGAAAGGCTCATCCTCTCTGGGATGCTCTTTTCATTGTAAGCACTACACAACTTCACCAGGGTTTTGTTGTCCACATCCCATCTTTTTTGAAACCTGCTGATGCCATTATTTTTAAAACTAGGCTAGATATAAATATACAATTGCATATAGGTTTTCTTGATCTGCACATCAATGCATTTTGGGAAATATGGTTGCATGACTTTTTTTTTT